>SJYO01049755.1:63053336-63064893 GCA_006410555.1 Capra ibex | reverse complement strand
GGGGAGGGGAGGGGAGAGGGACAGGAGACGAGGAGAGGGGAAAAGTGACAATAGTAGCAGCCCCGACCAATGACCACTCGGGACCCGAGTGGGAATTTTAAGACTCTCGGGGACGCAAGGAGGACCCGAAGGGACCGTCAAGTCTGTCATTTCTCAGGTGAACGGTCACGTCCTCTGCACCAAGTTACGGGCCCAGTCCGTCTAGGGAATCTCTTCCCTTACCGAGGGGTGAGGTATAAGACCGGACCTCTTAAGATACCTGTCTCCTCGGACCGTCACCGGGAGGAGGGACGACCGGGAGAGTCAGGGACCTCGGGGGAAGGGGTATCGTCGGGAGGGGAGGTCAGTAGACGGGCGATTCGGAGATCGAGTCTTTTACACGTGGGTAGAGCCCCGGGCCTCGCACTAGAGGTCGGAACGAGGGGCGGGAGAGTTCCCGGAAAGAATCCTCATCGGAGAATCAGAGTGGGTCCGAAACCGAGTCTGTCAGGAAGACAGACCCTGGGACAGGGACGGAGAAGAGACGGGGACTGGGTGCCCCCAAACAGGTCGACGTCGACTCAGGACTTCGTCCTGTCCACACTTTAGGAGAGAAGGTCCCGTGGGAGAGACCCGGGGTCATTCCCTGTGGACGGCCGAGGGTCCCAGGGGAGGACTAGAGGAGGGTGTCGGGTCCCCTGGTCCCACCTGGAACTTGGACCGAAGGTCTCACTCCCCGGGACAAAGAACAGACTAGTCGGACTGGACAGGTGGCCCTCGCGAGACCCGAGGGTACTACGGACGTGTGTCACCCACCAGAGGGGTCGGGGGAGGGTTTACGAGGGACAACCTTATAGTCCTCCTGAAGGACATTCTCCCCCGAAACATCTCACCCTTATCGAACCTCTGCGTCCCCACCTCCACTAGGTTGAACCGACCAAAGTACCAAAGACTTGATAAACGACTCGGGCCACGACCGTCGCTCAGGGACGAAACACTCTGACACTACCCTACCCCACTCCCCGACAATCTAAGAGGTGGACTACCCATTCCGGGGACACTGGAACCGTTCGGCCGAGTGTACGACGTTCCCACTCTCCGTCTCCCTATGCCGACTCCCACACACCCCTCGAGAACCTCCGGGTCCACTCAAACCCAGTCCACCCCCTTCCAGAACTGACAGTCTGGGTCCCCAGACCCGGAGCAACCTCCCAGACCTCCCAGGGACCCCCATAGACTCGTCCCCCGCCTTGCCGTCAACAGGGGAAAGACTGGTGTCATGGGTTCAGTACAAGTAGTCGGTGGACAGGGGTCTGGGTGAGAGGACGGTCTGTCTCTCCTAGCGCCCCGGGTCTCACCGAATTGTGAGTCCGACCCGGTCTCAGTCGGCCGGCTCGGGAGACGGGCTCGCCCCTCGGTAACGTCTCGAATCACGAGGAGAGACGTCTCGCCCGGACCGTCCCTTCCTCCGACCTCTTCCGCAGGACGAAGCAGTGAGGTGCCGCCCCTTCGGGACCGCTCGTCCTCACCCCTAGTCGTAGTGGGCCGTTTCAGTCTTTGGTCGGGAACCGGAGGACCCGGACCCAAGACCTTAAGAGAGACGAGAGGGGGATCCACGAGGGGGTAGGAGTGACACAGAGAGCCCACACCCTAGGTCGGACCCCGAAGGTAGACGAACCGCACCCGTGCCGGGGTGGCGGTGAGGGATTCAGGAGACTCGGCTACCCAAGACGGTGCTCCTTCCTCGAAGAGAGCCCCAGGGGAGACCCCCACTGGACAGCCCTTGAGACACGAGACCCGAAAACCCGGTGGTCCGATTCGGTCCTCCCCTCCCGGGGTCGACCTCGGGTCCCTCCCGTACAACTGACCGTCTTAGTGGACAGTGAACTGTTCTGACCCCCGATCAAGTCTGAGTACCATAAGACGTCCTCCGAGTGAATTTTTTTTTTTGTTTGAGTCTGAATTTTTTTTACACGAAAACTCGAGTGTCTTTAACAACTAACCAAACTAATGTTGTTTGTTCACTTAATCTCAAGAAAAAAGTTAATTAAATTAACAAAGCCACGACGAGGGTTAAAAAGGTCATCCCCACCCTAAAGGAAACAAGTTCCTGGAGACCAAGGTTGGTGTAAGAATCGTAAAGGACTCGGACTCGACGATAGAGACTTCCTTGGCGATTTAAACGAGAACCACTCCCTACCCTAAATCAACTAAAGTCAAAATCCATTTTCCGACGGGGATTCGGTGTATTCAGTGAGCCACAAAATCCTTGTAGGATGGACCCCATTCCTGTGAGATTTTATGAAAGAGACTACGTCCCTAGATAAGCCCTGGTGGGACCCACTTACCAGTAGGTCGGGATCGAACGTAGGTCAGTCGGCACCCCTCGAGTGATGGAGTGACCCGATACCGACCGGGGACTTCACCTGTAGACAGACTGTCCCGGACTCTCATCTGGACAAGTGACGTGCCCCACTAGGGACGGTCACCCTGTCGAGGAGGTGGGCCGGGAAGGTCTCGAGAAGAGTAGAGGACGTCGAGACCGGAACGGAAGTCCCTCGAGGGTCAGTCCACGCCCGGTCGGTCCCGGTCCCTTCGTATATTGGTTCCCCTAGTACCGGGACGGGTTCCCGTCTCCACCCTGCGACCCGTCTTCGTCCCAGTTTTTACAACGCTACCTACCCGACGGTCTTAGTCGAATAGGACGTTCTCTGGTCCGACGACCACTCTTTCCCGAACCGGACGAGTACCTACTTCCCCACACACAATCTTTGACCCGTGTGTCGTCCCGAAGGGTCCACCGCGATCACCATTTCCTGGGTGGACGGTCACGTCCTCTGTATTCTCTGCACCCAAGCTAGGGACCCAGTCCTTCTAGGGGACCTCCTCCCGTACCGTTGGGTGAGGTCATAAGAACGGACCTCTTAGGGTACCTGTCTCCTCGGACCGTCCGATGTCAGGTACCTTACCGTTTCTCGACCTATGCTGAGTTCGTTGAATCGTGCGTGCGTACGTCGTCCCCACCCGACCTCTCCACCCGCACCCAGTCTCACCCACGTCTGGGACTACAAACCCCACTGGTAGTGTAACGGTGAGGTGGAGGTCCTCTTCTTTCCAGTACTCCGGGTGTAGGACCCCCAACTCCTTCTGACTCCTACGGTCCTTGTCCGGGTCGTGGGGAGCCCAGTAAACGGCGTCCGACACACCAGGGACACCTCGGGTCGTGCGACTCCCCGTCGGAAAAACATCCTCCGACCTCTCTCGGTCCATCAAACTCCTCCGTCCTCAACCTCCCCCTTCACGGGTCTCACAGGACCCGGGATCCCATCTCGACCCCACGTCGACGTCCCACCAGGTCCGGAGGTGACGGTGGGGGTTTTCACGTCCAGGGTCCTACGGGGCTCGGTGGTCTTCTCTGTCTTGGGGACGAACCGCAGTCCGGGACCCGACCCCCTCTGGGCTAGTAGCGGGAATCAGGGGAGATCTTCGATCCTTGGACTTTGTGCCCATACTTTCAGCAAAAATTTCCGCCCACTAGGTGGTTATTCATACGCAAGATTGGTTACACAAGTCATTGTCCCTACTACCACCCAGGTCACTGATACTACTCGGGGGTCACTTCTACACACAGGCACTCCGGAGTCTTACGGGGGTCACCGTGTGCAACCCCCCCCGCCCCTTGTGCAGGACAAAGACGACTTCAGTGTCGTCACCGACGATGTCTGGGGAGAAACCAAACGCCAAGGGTTCACATATCCTTAGCGGTGTAACGTCGGTCTCCCCCGACTGTTACTTGCACCACATAAAAGAAGGGTAGGTCTAAAACTTAAGATAGGTGTCTGGTTGGCCCAAGTCCTAGGGACGGGACTCCTGTCTGCCTGAGCATCAAAATCCTCCGGGAGCACTTGGGGTCCACCGAGACCCACGTCCAGACACTGGTCCTACTAGTCGTAACTTCTTTGTTAAGAGACCGACTGGGACCGGTCGCGTCCCGACGTCCACAGCCCCCCTCCTGGGGTCAGGTCAGGTCTTCCCGGGGTGTCTACTCAGGTCTGACGAGAGACCCTCTTTCTCCACACCCCCTAGTGCCCAACACCGTGGTAGGGTAGGTAGTGCGTGGCCTCCAGTCGTTCCACCGACCAAACCCCTCACCTTGCACCCGTCGTAACGTCCCGGAACCGCCCCTGAGACCCAATCTTGTTCCCCTTTTCCGTGCATTCCCCCGCGCAATCCACTGTCTGGTCCCAAGTTCAGTGGTCGACCTGACGGCTGCCCGAGTTCTCTCCGAAACACCTACGTTTCCGGTGCCCGTGATAAAGGAACTTCCAGGTGTGCTGGAGAGTACGACGCACCCCCGTGGGCCCCGGGACAGGCGTCACAATCGGCTCCGACCAGAAGGACGAGAAGCCCCCGACCCTTCGGACGGCTCGTGTCCTCTGGGACCCTCCGTGCGGAATGGACCGTTTCGTCTTCCTCCGACCCGAGCCCCATTACACCTCCACACTACTCGCCCGAGTCTCCGGCGTCCTAGACGACCTCCGATCACACACCTGGTCCGCTCCCGACCGTGAGTCGGGACTGGTCCGTCCGGGAGGGGACTACTGCAGAGACACTACCTACCCCGTCTCGACCGCAGGAACGGAGTGGAACGCGAACACCTGGGACTGGAATCTGTCTTGCAGGCTCCGGGTCGACCCGCCAGAGTGTTCCAGACCGGTCCCGGACGAATACGCCTCGGCCGTTCGACCCGAGACCAACTGAACCCGCCCCCGACAAGGTACACGACCCCAGAACGGTGTGTGTACCCCCGACCCGAAGGTCCCGTCAGTCTCTCCGGTCAGGACCTCCCTTCGTGAAAAGCTCGGAAAGCCCGTGACGCACACGACAAACAAACAGACTGAGAAGCACTGGGGTGGTCCGAGGAGACAGGTACCCTAAGAGGTCCGGCCTTATGACCTCACCCAACGGGAAAGAAGGAGGTCCCCTAGAAGGGCTGGGTCCCCAGTTTGGCCGTTGTGGACATAGAGGTCGTAACCGTCCGTCCAAGCAAATGGTGACTCGGTGGGCCCTTCGGGGGCACACGATGCTGGGGGTACACCGATGTTACTTGGAGTACCCGTCCGAGTTTCAGGTGTAGAAGTCTCAACACTCCACCCCGGTGTCCGGTAGAGTCACGGTGGACGAAACATAATTGTCGAACCAAAAGTAAGGAAGGGTCAACGGACCGTGTCCCGTTGACAAATAAGCGGGACACCGGAGACCCACACAACCGTGAAAACCTGTCTCTTCCCTCTCATCGATCGTTCTCAACCAGTGGATGATATACGGTCCGTACCGTTTATTCGTCTACAGACACCGGTGTGGTGGACCCCAGTCTAGGACGACCACCAGACCGGGGACCATTCCAGGAAGTGGAAGGGACACGAGGTAAAGACGAGGACGTTTACGACCCTGGACGACCCCTCAATCCCACTCTCAACCACCCGCGTAGGTGAGTCGTAGTGAACCGTATTTCACGAGTCACTTACAAAGCACTCTTTTGACCTCGAGTCTCTCCACGTCATTAAACGGGTTCCACCCTATCGACGGATAATCTATCTGGCGTTTCGAGTCCCAGGGACGAGAGGTGCGGGGAGGGTGAATACAATTAATCGTCGTGTGTACCTTACGGGGACATTTGGTGTCTCGAGGTACACTTACGACGTCGAAACTATAGACCCACTACACTTGAACCGTCGTTCACGGTCTTATGTAGTCTCCCTCAAATCGGGGGTGGGACGACACAGATGAGACAGTAAGTACGGTCTGACCGGGTGCTCCCACACCCTCGTCCATAGAACCGGTCTGACACCCGGGGAAGGTAAAGAACGGAAAGGGTCAGTCTTAGGGTCGAGGCAAACGTGACTTCATTTCCTCCTCTGTTCTAAATTTAACTCAAACTCTACGGTGGACTCCGAAAGAACTCCAAACTTATTGACTTTCCCTGACCTTTTCAATACCTTAAAGGGGGTTAAGAATACTTCCCTGTCACCCCGGCTGCCACACCAACTTCCGTCACCCGACCCCGTTTGTGACTTGGTCAGGAATGTAGGTACTTCAAGACAAAGGATGTCAAACCCCGAGACCATAATCCACCCTATACAAACATTGACACTACGGAAGGACTTTCTGACTTTGAAAATGGAATATTTTACAGAAAGAAACAGAGACAATTTTTACAAACAGGACTTCAAACAAAATAGACTATCATCATACCGTTAAGGTCGAGAAAACCGTTGAAACACGCCAGACATAAGAGGCAGGAAAACGAAATTTGGACAAACACAGGAACGTAGATTTCACACAGAAAGTGTCTGTCGGACATCAACCCAGGACACAAACAAGAAACGGGTAAGACGGCCAAAGACAGACAATTAACACGACACGTCATTTAATATAAATTACATCGGTGACTATTACACCCGACGTTCAGACTGTAAAACGACAAACGAAAGACATACACAAGAACGGACACGGAACTAAGGACTTCATAACACAAATTTATAAAAGATCATATATTAAAACTAAAGGAACAACAAAGAAAACGATATACATAAAAAATAAAAGAATTCAAGGGGACCCCTAATATTAGGTGTAGAAGAGGAATTTTCCAGATCAAACCTAACTATGGGTGAATCAAAGGAAAAAATTTTATAATTAATCAATTCAACTGGTGTCGTCTAGAACGTCGCGTGTTCGAAGAGACCAACGACGTGCACGAGGTCCCACGTGTCCGAGTCATGAACGCCGTACACCCGATTGAACGGTACGTCATACACCCTAGAATCAAGGGACTGGTCCCTAACTTGGGTACAGGAAACGTAACCTTCCGTCCAAGAATTGGTAACCTGGTGGTCCCTTCAGGGGACTGAATTAAAGTTGCCACACATTTTTTGACGAGGGAATCTCGAGGTAAAGAAGAGAGAAGGAAAGATGACAATCATAAATTTTCTAATGTAGAAACCCTTAAAGGACCACTAGGTCACCAATCCGGAGGTCCGAAAGTGACGGTTCCTACATCCAAGTTGGGGACCAACCCCTTGATGGTAGGACTTTCGGTACATCACGTCGGTTTCCTTTTTTTTTTTACGTAGAAACGTACAATATTCGGGAAGTCGTGACAAAATAATAATAACGAAAAATGTCGGTAGAAGTTAGTCTATCTTCTTTTCCAATGTATATTTTGTGTATACATAGGAATATATAAATGGATATAACAATAGAATTGACCGTAAGAAATAAAGAAACACACCTAGACTTAATGACAGTTTACAGGACTTCTCTACGAAGATTATAGAGAATATCCTAGCCTGATGGCCGTGACTTAAAAAACTCAAAAACAAATAGACCCTTACCGATGTAAAGAGCAGACAAGAACCTCCCATCAAAACGACCTACATCTTAAAAACCACTGGCCAGGAAAGGAAAGTCGTGTCACTCGCACAGTAGGATCACGGAAGACCGGAGACACCAGTCTACTCTTCAGTCGACATTAGACTTACCCCTTAGGGACATGTGTGACCCAATGAGAAGAGGACGAAGAAAGTTGTCAGATAGGAACTAATACTGAGTCATCGACTTGATAATGACAGATCCATACCCAGAGAAACTCAAATAACATAAAAACAATTAGAAGAAACTACACGTCTAATTACAAAAGTAGTTGAAAACCTTCTAAACCCAGTAATAAAGAAACATACAGGAAAGACGGGGGGGGGAAAAAAAAAAGAGAAAGAGAAGGTCCTGACATTCCCTTATTTACCATCTGGAAAATAATATCAGAGTGTCCAGAAACTTCTGATAAGTAGAAAAAGAGATATAAAAAAGACAGGGAGTCTGAACTATTAGAGTTAATTGAACAGAAACCCAAGTGACAAAAAAAAAAGAAGACAGTCAAGTGTAAACTACAACTCGGGAGACCACCTAACAAGTAATTTCAATAACCTGAAAAGTTAGGATCTCAAAAATGATTTCTTGTTAAAGGTAGAGAAATGAGAAGTCACTCTGAGAAAGTACGTAAGGAAACACAAAAATCTGTACCAAGGAAAGACAGAAGCTTGTATAAATCTTGTGAACTAAGTCGCAGAGACGATCAGAGACGTATAGGAGTGTCACAGACAACTGAGGGAGGAGGTGGAAAACGGGGGTACATACCCGGTGTGACAGGACACAGAAACACATAGAATCTTAAAAGACAACTTTTCACTTTCAGCGAGTCAGTACAGACTGAGAAACACTAGGGTACCTGATATGTCAGGTACCTTAAAAGGTCCATTCTTGCGACCTCACCCGTCGACAAGGGAAGAGGTCTCGTAGAAGGGTTGGGTCCCTGACTCGGGTCCAGAGGGCGTAGCATCCGTCAAGAAATGGTCGACTCGGTGGTCCCTTCGGACAAGTTTCGATCTACAAATTTTACTATGCTATACTTTTGAGACCTTTAGTTTAACGAGGAATGGGAGGTCCCAAATTACAACAACGAAAACAACAACAACAACGTAAAACAACGGTCACTACAACGACAAACGACAAAATCGTTGACAGGACCCACTTAAGAGATTTAAGACATAAGAGACAGTGTACGTCGGTTCTTCAGAGACGGTCGAATCGAAGTCAAGTCAAGTCAAGTCAGCGAGTCAGTACTGTCTGAGAAACGCTGGGGTACTTAACGTCGTGCGGTCCGGAGGGACAGGTAGTGGTTGAGGGCCTCAAGTGAGTTTGAGTACAGGTAACCCAAACACTACGGTAGGTCGGTAGAGTAGGAGGCAGCAGGGGAAGGTCGCAGTCAGAAAAGGTTACTCAGTCGAGAAGCGTACTCCACCGGTTTCATGACCTCAAAATCGAAGTCGTAGAAAGGAAGGTTTCTTTAGGTTTTCGTAGTTAAGAAGCCGCGAGTCGGAAGAAGTGTCAGGTTGAGAGCGTAGGTATGTACTGGTGTCCTTTTTGATCTCGGAACTGATCTGTCTGGAAACAACCGTTTCATTACAGAGACGAAAACTTATATGATAGATCTAACCAGTATTGAAAGGAAGGTTCCTCATTCGCAGAAAATTAAAGTACCGACGTCAGTGGTAGACGTCACTAAAACCTCGGGGGTTTTTATTTCAGACTGTGACAAAGGTGACAAAGGGGTAGATAAAGGGTACCTCACTACCCTGGTCTACGGTACTAGAAACAAAAGAACTTACAACTCGAAATCCGGTTGAAAAAGTGAGAGGTGAAAGTGAAACTAGTTCTCCGAAAAATCAAGGAGAAGTGAAAGACGGTATTCCCACCACAGTAGACGTATAGACTCCAATAACTATCAAGAGGGCCGTTAGAACTAAGGTCGAACACGAAGAAGGTTGGGTCGTAAAGAGTACTACATGAGACGTATATTCAATTTATTCGTCCCACTGTTATATGTCGGAACTGCATGAGGAAAAGAATAAACCTTGGTCAGACAACAAGGTACAGGTCAAGATTGACAACGAAGCACTGGACGTATATCCAAAGAGTTCTCCGTCCAGTCCACCAGACCATAAGGGTAGAGAACTTCTTAAGAGGTGACAAATAACGAATCAACAGTCGATCAACAACCTGTCTCTAAAGGAGTTTACGGAACTCGGTT
The DNA here is from genome assembly GCA_006410555.1 of Capra ibex. Classification (NCBI taxonomy): domain Eukaryota; kingdom Metazoa; phylum Chordata; class Mammalia; order Artiodactyla; family Bovidae; genus Capra; species Capra ibex. The sequence continues at coordinate 63,055,268 of SJYO01049755.1, read as the reverse complement.
ATTTTCAGAAACGGTTCCTTAAGCACATCCCCAACCCCATGTGTAACGGGACCAGCCGTCAAATGTCGAGGTAGGATCGGAAATAAGGACGAACCAATCTCGGAGCACGAGTGGAACTGGACCCTCACATCCCGACATATTTCACAAGGGACATTACGTCGTACGCGTTAGGACATATACGCACACCGGAAGATCTAAGTGTTCCCAGTCTCAGAAGGTAAGGGATCAAAAAGGAAAAATTCAAAAAAACCAGTCGGAGAACAATAATCCAACCACGCTCGTATTAACGTCAAAGTCTGACTTAAAATTCAGTAATATCGACCCGAGTTTGTATAGAAATAATTAGTTTTATCCTTGATAATGTCAGTTGTGTAAAAACGGTTACTCGTTATTCAAATAAATAAAGACAATGTATTTTTAGGTACGAAACCCTAAATTGTTTGAGAACCTTTCGTAAAAGACGGAGGACAACCAACACCTTCGTAAAAGGGACGTTTTACAACATAACCACTCTCCAGTCCACTTATATCAGTTACTTCGTTTTGAAGTGTCGGGTTAAGTAAGATGAAAACTTCACCAACACACTGTACGTCAGCCCACACCAGCACGTCTTAACCTGTGTAAGACAACTGGTTACGACCGACGTCCGTAACGTCAAAAGTTACGGAGAGTGGTTAAACGACTCGTACGAAGAGTCTACACTACCAAAGCGACCCTAAGTCTTTCGACATCACCTAGTCACGTCGTCTGGTCGTCACTGGGACTAGAAAAAAACCACGTTCAAACCGAAACCCTTCAAGAAACCTCGAAGAAGAGTTATGTCGGTGACTCAACCAGCAGTGGTCAACAACATATTTTAGGTGAAAATCAGTGTACAGTGTTAGGCTAGTTCTTTGCCAAACAACAACGACACATCTTATTTCTGTTGTGAAGTTTTACTACTCAAAAATTAAAAGTGAGTCGAGGTACTCTGTAGGTGAATAGCTGGAAAAGGTGGAAAGGTTAAACGAACTTTACGACTTACTCGTATCTTACTAAAAGTAATAAACCGTTAAAGAGTTCGCCAAAATTCTCTTAGTCGAAGCTATTAGAAGAGTTGACCAGCAACAGTTGAAGACTACCAACCGGTGACGTGACGAGTTTAAGTACCGAGAGTAGAGGAAACGTTTTGAAGAACTTAGTGATGACGTGATATGTAAGTAATCGTCAAGGACCCGATTTACACAATGACTAAAACGCGCAACAGAAACGACAAAATGCCGGGTAAACTTGAACTTATTCTTTTAGTGAGTTTAAACGAAAAACAGATTGTAGTAAAGGGACCAGATTTTATTTATATTTGTCATTCATTATAGTAATCGAATATCGTTCTTTACAAGTAATTTTACTACATAGTCAAGTCAAGTCAGCGACTCAGTACAGGCTGAGAAACGCTGGGGTACATAGCATCGTGAGGTCCGGAGGGACAGGTAGTGGTTGAGGACCTCAAGTAAGTCTGAGTGCAAGTAGCTCAGGCACTACGGTAGGTCGGTAGAGTAAGAGACAGCAGGGGAAGAGGAGGACGGGGGTTAGGAAGGGTCGTAGTCTCAGAAAAGGTTACTCAGTTGAGAAACGTACTCCACCGGTTTGATGACCTCAAAAAGTCGAAGTCGTAGTAAGGAAGGTTTCTTTAGGGTCCCGACTAGAGGAAGTCTTACCTGACCAACCTAGAGGAACGTCAAGTTCCCTGAGAGTTCTCAGAAGAGGTTGTGGTGTCAAGTTTTCGTAGTTCAGAAACCACGAGTCGGTTGAGAGTGTAGGTATGTACTGGTGTCCTTTTTGGTATCGGAACTGATCTGCCTGGAATCAGCCGTTTCATTACAGAGACGAAAACTTATACGATAGATCCAACCAGTATTGAAAGGAAGGTTCCTCATTCGCAGAAAATTAAAG
>SJYO01049755.1:62329188-62343178 GCA_006410555.1 Capra ibex | reverse complement strand
AAAAAAAAACCGATAACTCAACAGACTCAAGGAATCTATAAAACCTATAATTGGCGAATAGTCTATATATCGAAGGTTTTAAAAGAGGACAAAACATTCAACGGAAAAAAATAGGACAGTCAACAAAGGAAACGATACGTCTCAATAAATCAAACTACACCAGAGTGAATAAACTAAAAGTGAAAACAACGGACGCACAAACCACGACATAGGTTTTTCAGTGACGCTTCTGAACGTAATCATTGAAAAGGACGATACATAAGAACGTCCTCTAAAAACCGAAGTTTAGAATACAAGAGGTGAAACTCAACTAAAAACACGTTCCACATTCTATTCCCAAACCAAAATAAGTAAACGTACACTCATAGATCAAAAGGGTTGTGGTAAATAGTTTCTCCAATAGGAGAGGAGTAACACATAAGTGTTGTGGGAACAGTTTCTAATCAGTTGACATAAATACACCCAAATAAAGACAGGTAAGACACACAGACAAAGATATGGTACTGGTATGACAAAATTAATGATACCGAAACACTACATTAAACTTTGGTCGTTTACACTACGAAGGTCGAAATAAGTCGTCACTCTCCTAAAGTGTTACCCTTTACTGTCTGTATCTATACATCAAACCTAAGACCGATAGCATCTCTCTCATGTACCCTCCCCTCGTTCAGTTCTTCACATCTCTGTACTAACCTCCGACAGCGTCCTCCATCACTACCAGGACTGGTACCAATTCCAGTGTCTCTATTTCTTTCCTCTTATTTGAACTCTTTGTCATTCCGTCAGTTTGTAACCCTTCATACCTACTGAGTCATATGTCATAGACTTTCACGTCTTAATAGTTCCTACTGAGGATTAAAAGATTACCTAACCGGAACTGCAACAAGTGACCGGACCCCTGTGTCCCCTTCCTTCTCTAACACTCCCCCTTTACTACTGAAGATAAAACCTATTCATCTAAAAATCTAGAGACGTCTTTAGGTACATACAAAATCCGTTAATCTCCATAGTCAGTTTGAGCCTTTCCTCAAGAACTGAACTTAGACTTGGATCTTCTAGTAGTCGTGTATCTACAACTAGCTCTCGTACCCCCATCGTCACTAGTGGGGTTCCTCATATCTCTTACTCCTTTAGTTTCACAAGAAAATCTGAGTGTTCCAGCCATTGTGGTGGTAAGTTGGGTGAGTTTTTTTCTTTTTTTTTTATGTTTTGTGTGCGAGATCTTATAGGAGAAGGGAATTCCCGAGAAATGAGACAGAGGTATGACGACCGATCCTTTCAGTGGGGACTACAAAGGTCCCGAAAAAGGGGAGTAGGTCAGAAAAGAAATATCTCCAGAGGGACCTGGTGGGATCAGTTTATCGGGGAGTCTCGAACGAAGTAAAAAGAGGTATAGTGAGTAGTGACATATTGACAAAATTATAATAATGTATACATAAACGAAAAAATTAACTAAGAGAGGTAACGTTCTACCATTCGAGGTACCTCGTCCCTCAAACAGTACAAATATCGACGTGGTTCAAGGATCTTCTCTAAAGGACCATGAGTCACTCGTGTCTCGGGTATAAGTAATTTCACGTATGTCTCCTTAATTATGGTCCTTAGAGGTCATTGTCTGATTGTGAGAAGGTTAATTTTGTTTATGAGTGTCAGGATAAATTCACGGCAAGGCTCGAGGACTAGTAGTCCACCCCTGTGACTTTGTGAAGGACCAGGGACTACGTGGACGAGGGACGTCCCTTGGTGGAGGGGAAGGACAGAGGAGTCGGTTGGGACTGTTTATACAAAGTTCAAAGGTAAATTTAATTTTTTTTTTTTTTTCCTTTTTAAAGAGGGCCAAGACTCTACTTCTGTTGGACCCCTACTTCCATCTACTAAGGGTGGGTGATACGAGATTATTTACGTCTCCACCCACAAAACCGGTGACTTCACCCTTTGTCGAGACGAACTCCGGTCGTTCACACTCTGTCTTCACGTCGTGGGGTGACAAGTTGAATTAGACCTTTATTTTCGTTACACAAGGACCTGTTACCAAGAATTGGAATTAATGCAGCTCCTAGTGAAACTCCTAGACTAATTTAGACGTCAGTAAGAGGTTTTTTTTTTTTTTCTTTTTTTCTTTCTTTCTTTCTTGTGGGAATAGTCTTCCCAATACCTACGGAACTTCGGGAAGGTACCTGGGGTCTATTCTTAGACACAAGATCCTCTCCCTACCCTACCAAAGTTTCGGATGTCTGTAGGGAAACACCCGTAGTACCCCATAAGAGACAACTACGGACTCGTTCATCCACGGATCCAATATGTACTCGACTGTACGTAAATTTACTTTCTGTGAAAGATCTCGGTCCCCGACAAATCTTACACTGGTCGAACCTATCCAAACAAAACCGGAGTGAAGTACCGAACACCCTAAAATCAAGGGGTTGTTCCCTGACTTGGGGCTGAGAATCGTCGCTTTCGGACCTTAGGATTGGGGACCCGAAGGTCCCTTAAGGGATCTGGACTCTGACTTAGCGTCAGACTGATGTCACTGGTTGAAGAGAGAGAAAAAAAAAAGACCCTGCCAAGTTCAAACGTTTGATTCTCTGACCGTAGGACCCTGGTGGGAGTCAGTGTCTGTCTGGACCAACCCACCAATAGGATCAAGACTGTAAACAGTCGGTTCACTGGGACCTGTCAATACACCGGAGGCACCTCCCCAGCGGGGACGAAGGACGGAGTCCAAGACACTGTGTCTGAACGGACAGTGTAGGGTTCTATCTAGAACATGTCCACTAACCAACTCTCCGACGAGAGTCACCTTTGGAGTCTCCCTCACTCCTCTCGTCTTTCTCTGTCCCTTCTTCCGTCCGCATCCACACCCACAGAGTGGATCCGAGTCGGCCTAGACGAAAGGTGCCACTTCGTTCGTTCCGGTAAAAGCACCTAAGTTGCAACCCCGTAGACAGATGGGTTCATAAAGACCCCGTTTGTCGAGGACAGTCGAGTCCTTTCAGGAAGCCCCCTGTCTCGTTATTACCCAACAGTGGTCGGTTGTGCCATTGAGTCACTACCCATGTGTGCCCGGACCCCCTCCCCTCGTCCCACCTCGGGTCATCCAGATGATGAAAGATTGACTACAAAGGGGAAGAAGGGTAATCTCGAGGGAGGTTCAGGAGGAAATTCTGTTTGTTTGGAGGGGAATCGACGAAGGACCCCTCGAACGTTACACGTCAGTATGTTGGGACGCTAGGAGAATCTTACAGACAAAGGTAATCCGTTAACACGCTTGTACTGATTGTCCCAGAGGAATTTGGAACATTACGAACCTTGGGTTCCTCGGGACGACACCCGAGGAAAGGGGTTAATCGGTGTGGAAGAGGACGAGTATATAAAGAATTTTTGTAATTTTAAAATCAAGTAGTACCTAAAAAACCGTAGTTTATATTTAAAAAAAAAAAAAAAAAAAAACCGATACGGTGTAACGTATGGTCTAGAATCAAGGGATTGGTCCCTAGTTGGGGCACGAAGGACGTCACCTTCACGCTCAGAATTGGTGACCTGATGGTCCCTTTAGAGGAGGAATGACAAGAGAATTCTCGTGACGACCAGTCCCTTTCAATGTCACCCGACGGTCGATGGGACCACGGATGACCTCCCCGGTCAGTACCTGACCGGAAAACGAGTGTGCAACGACCGGTCAGAGGTATGTAAGACCAGGGACCCAGAAGAAAAGAAGTCGTGGACGGTAATAGAATCTACGGAAGGATCAGTTCGATTTACGAGGACATCGTGGAACCGAAAGTCGAAGAGTCGAACCTATCGAAAAGAAGGTAAGGTGAGTCGGTATATAAGTAAGTGCGGAGTATTAACAATATCTGCGTGGCTTATTATATAACTTGGGTCGAAGGAGAGAATCGAACGAACGATATAAAATGTGAATATATAAATTATATAGTTATCAAAAGATACGACATGTCATTCTGTGACAACAAATACGTAAGATACGTATTTGTATATATATTATTTGATATTTATTATTTGATATATATTATATATATTTTTGATATATATTATCAAATGTAGACAATTAGAGTGTGAGGGTTAAGTAGGGAGGGCCGTGTGGGGGCTGTTGTTCAGAAAAGAGATACTGATACTCAGACAAAGACAAAACATCTCTTCAAGTAAACGCAGTATAAAGTCTAAGGTGTATATTCACTATGTCATAACATAAAATACAAAGAGAATGAAACGAGTTATACTATTAGAGACACGCACGATTCAGTAAAGTCAGTACAGCTTGAGACGTTGGGGTACCTAACATCGAGTGGTCCGAGGAGACAGGTACCCAAAGAGGTCCGATCTTGTGACCTCACCCAACGGTAAGGGAAGAGGTCTCCTAGAAGGGTTGGGTCCTTAGTTTGATCCCACAGGACGGAACGGCCTTCTAAGAAATCACAGACTCCGTGGTCCTTTCGGCCTGGGTCCCTCAGTTTAGTCGTAGAGAAAACAGAGGACGTAACCCTCCGTCCAAGAAATGGTGACCACGGCGGACCCTTCGGAGTACTATTAGAGATCCAGGTAGGTAGTAGGGAGAAAAGATCCTCAGGGGAGGAATACCCAGATACCATACATTAAGGTCGTCACGAGAAGACTATCGGGACGGTATTGAAGTCGAAGAGAACTCCTATAACACAATGCAATGGACGTAACTAGAATCAAAGAAATTCAGACTTTGTTGTTTTTGTCCGTTGGGTATTCTTCTGCAATTACTTTTAACTTACTTTTTTATTTCGTTTGAGTTGTGATAACCACATGAACTGTACGATATCCACTAATTAGTCACAAACAGCATTCATTTCCGAGTAAACACTTGAAATTACGGTAGAGCCTCCTACCACTCCCGAAGGGACTACTGAGTCACCCATTTCTTGGGTGGACGTTACATCCTCTGTGTCATCTGAACCCAAATCACGGACCCGACCCTCCTAGGGAACCCGCTCCTATCCCGTTGGGTGTCATAAGAACGGACCCCTCAGGGTACCTATCTCTTCGGACCACCCGATGTCAGGTACCCCAGCGGTTCTCAACCTATGCTGACTCACTGATTCATGTGTGTGTCTCTTACCATTCCAACCGTAGGACGACACTTTTGTCTTCTTGGACTTACTCTGAGAACAAACTTACCTCGGACAGATACCCCACCTGCTTCCCTTTAGGGAATCCACCTCGGAAACCTAGGAGTCACTTCCTTGAACCTCTACAAGTCCGAACTCCCCAGAAACTCACGTAGTTCCGTATTATCGTATTTCGTCATTCAATACAAGGCTTCATACTGTCACTCAGTAGTTCCGTCTTGATTTAATGTCAGACATTTGAGACGACTTTCTTCCGTACCCTCATATTAAAGATTTTACTCAATGTAGCTTTTAACGATTTTAATTTATATTTTCATAAACTATAAATTTCGTAAACCATATTCAGTAGAACTTTTAATTAAAGACCCGTGTGTAGGAGTACCGTCTCCATAATGATGTCCCCTTCTCACCTACTGACTTGCCACCAAAAAACTTTGGAATAACTAAAATTTAGTCTTATATTTTACGTGGCTTCTTATTTACCGGAAAAAGTCAAACGAATCTCCTTTACAAATTTATATTCTAATAGAAACCTTAGAACACGGGTTCCATCTTAAGTAGTTCACACTAAAAAAAAAAAATCGCACGACTGACCACACCTGGAAACCTTCTTATTTTACTTATAATTATATTAACGAAGACTTATAGTCTTACTCTAAGGGAACCGAAAGAGAAAAGGAGGAAGAAAGGTTTTTGTACGTACATAACCTCTGTTTTTTTTTTTTTTTTTTCTAGTAGTTAGGAAAATTTCACTGTCCGTCTATAACTCAAGATACATCATGTCTACTCTCTCTGTCCTTCGGCAAAGACTTATGGAAGAGACACGGCTACTGACAGCATTTATAAAGGGACCACTATCAAAATAAATTAGAAGTACGTCCTCCACAATGATCACCAGAAATTTCGGCTCCTCTACCTCCGTGTTTCTCCCCCTTTAGTGAACGACTCAGGGTGTCTATCGTTCTCTCCTTCGGACTGAACAGGGACTTTAACCAGACTAGGGTTCCGAATAAGGAAAAGTCGGTGGGGTATCCACAGGGAACACTTCCCGTAAATTTTAATTCGATATCTAGTATTTTCGTTTCGTTTTGTTTTCTGGTTTACATTTTCGGGTTTTGATGAGTCAGTCTTATAAACCGAAAATTGGTGTGTCAACAAATTTGAACCCTTACCTTAACTCGAAGACAAACTGAACCTTATACTTCTACTCTTCTCCTAAATAAACTACTGGAAATTATGTCCAGACGAAGGTCGTAGAAAACTAAGACCTAATACGTACTTTCCGTATGTCGTACAAATGAACTTTTCTGTGAATACCTTAATCCCCGGAAATTTTTTTCCTTCTTCTCTCTTTAGATCTCTTCAGACACAGAAGAAATTAACACATCCCTTCGTCAAACTTAAAATTCACAAACGGAAAGACGAAATAGGAAACAACTGATAGAGGTAGGTTTTACTTTCTTTTATATGAATGACTTTGTCGTCTAGACAGAACGAAAGAAACAATCACACCAAATTAACACACAGGAGGACCTTTAAAAGTAAGTTTTAAGTCACTAATTACATGCACAGTTTTGAAGACCCTACAATTAAATATGTAGATTTGAAATTTAGTTATACACGAAATTCTATGTAGAGTAAAATTCAATTTTGACTCCGACCCAACCACGGGTCCCTATATATTACACTCAGTGCCGCCCTTACTTCACACGTGACACGAACTCCAAAGGAAACGTCTTTTAGAACCCCAGGACTGACACCAACGGTCTCTCTACCTCTCACTTATGTGTGTCTGTGTGTACGCGTGTGTGTGTATTTGTAGACGTGTGTGGGGTGTAGTATCGGACTGTGTGAGAGTGGACCCGTTGAAGAAGTGACTAAGTCTAAGTGAAGTCAGTGGTAGAGAACTTTTTGGAAAGAGGTGGGAAGGCTCCCCGAAGGGTCCACCGAGTCGCCATTTCTTAGACAGTTTACGTCTACGCCTAAACTAGGGACCTAACCCTTCTAGGGGACCTGTTCCCGTACCACTGGGTGAGGTCACAGAACGGACCTCTTAGGGTACCTGCCTCCTCGGCCACCCGACGTCAGGTGCCCCAGGTTCTGAATCTACACTGACTCGTACGTGTGAGAAGACTTCCGACTGAGGCAGTAGAAGAGACCGGAGGGTGTCCTCGATCTACATCGAACTGGCGTCTTAATTTGGGAAGTTCCGACGACTCACACTGTCACTCCGAGACGAGTTTCGGTCCGAGACGAGTTTCGGTCCGAGACGAGGACCACTGGATACACGGGTACCCGTCTAATGAGTAGGGGTGACAGTAATATAAATACGTGAATATTTTAACCCTAATTTTGTATCATAGAGAACCCCGAAGGGACCACCAGATCTCCGATTCTGAGACGTGGGGGTTACGTCCTCCGGTCCGAAGGTAGGGACCAGCCCCTCGATCTAGGGTGTACGACGTTGGTTCTAAAGCGTACGACGTTCAGTCCTAGGGTGTTCGACGTTCCTTCTCCCTTCTAGGACGTACGACGGCGACTCTGGGTCACGACGGTTTACTTACTTATTTACTATGTTTATCACGGCGAAAGTCCAGAAACACTCCTAATTTCTTGATTATAATTGTTTTCATTTTACAAATCTTACCATAGACCGTATAACGTTCTGAGTTATCTACAATGACAGACGTGTAGTTTGTAACTAAGTTCAGGAAGAAACAGCGAAAGAACCCGGTCTGAACGAAATAGGTAGTTTGTCTTCCCATCGTTCCGGTGAAAGGAGTATCCACCGGACCTATTATACGGGTGGAGTCCGTGTCTCGAATATTTTTACGGACTGTGTCTCGTTTTCTTAACTCTTCCTTCTCGATAAAATAATCATTTTCAAATGAGTTCGTGCATGAAACCCGGTCTGGAGTACGATGTAGGACCTTAGGACAACTCTTCTTCTGTCTGAACCAGAGAGAGAGAACCCTGAATTTAAAGACGTCACCCTCTCATCCCCTTCCGTCTGTGTGGTCCGTCATCATTGAACAAAATAAAGAAGAAGGTCTGTCACGTGAACTTGGAAGCAAGTAAGTATATGATTACACATACATGGAAGTTGTGCGTACACTTGTGAGAGGGACTTGGTCGGTGACCTGCACCTAAAAGAGCACCTTAGCAATGTTGTCAAAATACTCGACTTTCCTAAGAAAGATTTGGCAAGAGTGTCTACTTCTAAGACTTCGAATCTCTCTACCCCATTGAACGGTTTTTTAACGTGTTTACCAGTGTGAATCTTATGTTTAAGGTTGAATCCCGGGAGACTAAGGATTGGGGAAAGTACTCCGACTCAATATTTTGTCTTTACGTCCGTCTCACGAGTGTCTTACTACACTTGTCTTTGTTCAAGTGAACGAAGAGATTCCGAGTGAACAAAAGTTTTGTTCGTTCACAAATAACCTCGTATCCACTACATGTTACAACATAATCAAAGTCTATATGTCGTTTCAAAATTTCAATTTATATACATATATATAATAAAAAGTCTAAGGAAAAGAAATACCCACTACTGTTCTGTAACTCATCTCAAGGGACGTGATATGTAATCCGGGAACAAATAGACGAAATATACATCATATATATAGGCAGTTAGGGTTTGCGGATTAAATAGAGAAGGGGGTTGGAAAGGGGAAGCCATTGGTATTCAGAGAAGAGACGCAGACATTCAAACAAAGACAAAACATTTATTCAACCAAACATAGTAAAAAAGCTAAGATGTATATTCACGAGAGTATCCTATAAACAGAAACAGATAGACTGAGGCGAAATCATGCTAGTAGAGATCCAAGTAGGTCAGCGACGTCTACCATAAAGTAAGAAAATATACCGACTTCTTATAAGGTAAATATATACAAGGTGTGTGTGCGTGGGCGGTCCAGAAGAAATGGGTAAGTAGATAACCACCTGCAAATCCAACGAAGGTACAGAACCGACAACATTTATCACAACGGTACTTGCAACCCCACGTACATAAAAAAACTCAAGGAACAAAAAAAAGACCTACATACAGGTCCTCACCCTAGCGACCCGGTACACCACTGAAATAAACATCAAAACTTTCCTTGGAGACGTGACGACAGGTATCACCGGTGACAGAGGGATAAAGATTTTGTTCTTCCTACTCCTTCACTACGGACACCAACAAAGACAACCCGAAAGAAGGTGCTTCTTTATTAAAGGTCAAAGAAAACTTAAACAAGGAAAAGACTACGAGCGAAAAGGGGCGAATAAAGAAAGTATATATGACATAAATAAGAAAATTACCTTCGTGAACGATGTATAAAAAAAAGGACAGTATAATCTGACACTCGTCACACTTTTGACTTAGATAAAGTATCAGGTAGAAAGAGGGGTTACGTAAGTATGGTAAGCCGAGTCAAGTCAGTGAGTCAGGACAGACTGAGAAACTCTGAGGTACCTGACGTCGTGCGGTCCGGAGGGATAGGTAACACTTGAGGACCTCAGGTGGGTTTGGGTACAGGTAACTCGTCCACTACGGTAGGTTGGTAGAGTAGGAGACGGTAGGGGAAGAGGACGGAAGTCAGAACGGGTCATAGTCCCAGAAAAGGTCACTCAGGTAAGAAGCGTAGTCCACCGGTTTCATAACCTCGAAGTCGAAGTCGTAGTCAGGAAGGTTACTTATAAGTCCTGACTAAAGGAAATCCTACCTGACCAACCTAGAGGAACGTCAGGTTCCCTGAGAGTTCTCAGAAGAGGTTGTGGTGTCAAGTTTTCGTACTCAATAAACCACGAGTCGAAAGAAATATCAGGTTGAGAGTGTGGGTATGTGTTGACGATCTTTTTGGTATTGAAACTGATCTACCTGGAAACAACCGTCTCATTACAGAGACGGAAAATTATACCACAGATCCAGACAGTATCGAAAAGAAGGTTCCTCGTTCGCCGAAAATTAAAGTACCGACGTCAGTGGTAGACGTCACTAAAACCTCCGGTTCTTTTATTTCAAACAGTGACAAAGATGACAAAGGGGTAGCTAAACGGTTCTTCACTACCCTGGCCTACGGTACTAGAATCCAAAGACTTACAACTCGAAATTCGGTCGAAAAAGTGAGAAAAGGAAGTGAAAGTAATTCCACGAGAAGTCAAGGAGAAGTGAAAGACGGTATTCCCACCACAGTAGACGCATAGACTCCAATAACTATAAAGAGGGCCGTTAGAACTAAGGTCGAACACGAAGTAAGTCTAAAAAGGGTTTAAACGACCGTGTAACTCACGTCGTGAAATTGTCGTAGTAGAAAATCCTGAACTTTATCGAGTCGACCTTAAGGTTGTGGAGGTGATCGAAACAAGCATCACTACGAGGGATTCCGGGTGGACTGAAACGTGAGGTCCTACGGACCGAGATCCACTCACTAGTGTGGTCACACCAACAGACCAGTAATTCTAGAAAAAACATGTCAAGGAGACACATAAGAACGGTGGAGAAGAGTTATAGAAGACGAAGACAATCCAGGTATCGCAAAAACAGGAAATGACACGGGTAGAAACGTACTTTACGAAAGTATGGTCCACATGAAATTTACGAATATAGTAACTTAACAAGTTAATCCTAAAATAACATGTTGGGTCACGTTACTGGGTGTCTTTATCCCACTAGGGTCGTACAGTTCCACGTTTACAAAACCTTGTTCTACCTAGTCTTAATGACTTCAAGACTCCAAAGGAGACTCGGTGGTCGGGTCCGACTCTCGGCGAGTACGTCGGATCGGTGGGACTCGACTCGTGACCAACACTTACCGGTGAGTCAAGAGAGGTCGGGAGTGAACAGACCTCTCGGGGTCACCTTCAACGTGTCCTTCTAATTTAAGAGTTCTTACCTTTTGGGTCTCGGTTTGAGGGTCTCCGGGTTCCTGTAGGTCAAGGTTGATGGTCGACGTAACAAGTCGGAACAAATAATAATCGGGCCAGGACGGTCGTGTTAACTAAGGTGGCTCTTGGAAGAGTCTTTCGAGGACGGGGTCCCAGAGTGACACGAATCTTTGTCTGACAGAATTCGTCCGTGACTCAGACGGATTACCCCATTCGAGGTCCCCTCTTTATAGTCCCTATAAAACCACCCTTTTAATCCATAGGTCCCTATGGTAATATTAAAGACATAATAAAATCCGACCCTGAAGTCTTACGAAATATTAAATCTTGGTTCTTATTTGGACCTAAAGTAAACTAAAGATGTAGGTCTTTTATAATGACCCATGAATGGAACCCAGTTCAGGTCCCGACTCCTAAGTTTCTGTGTTAGTAATAGTAGGGTTATCGATTATAAATAACTTGAATAAATCGTCCCTAACACTATTCGTGTAAAGTATGTAATAACAAAAATTAGTCGTGTCACGAGAGGAGGTCCCTAGGTAATCCTAAAATAAGACGTGTGTGGGTTCCCACCCCGTGAATAATCTTATGTGTTACGATACCAGTGGGATCCGAATAGAGATATGTAATAAAATTATTAGACCTCTTCGACTTCCAGTGTCGAAGTCATCTACCTTCGTCATCTAAATCTCCGTGGGAATTTGTACACAACTTACGGACTATTCCACTCTAGTGACGAGAGACCCAAAGTTCAATACCCCCTCCTTCGTCTACTAATTATTAAACTTTCATCAAATGATTAACGACATTCTTTTAGTCGGTACCCCACGACAGACCTTAAGTTTCCTCCCTCCTCGATAGTTCCTTCCGACCATCTCCTCCACTGGGTCGGAACCATCTGATCAACATACAGAGGTTGATCACCCTTTGTCATAAGGTGCAGCCTTCTTGGACACGTTTCTGTTCAAGGACACCTTTCTACCCAAAAAAACCCATGAACGATTACCTGGGTAATCTTACTAACCCTGAGTCTCTCGTACACCACTACTCCTCCACAATCCTCTACTCTTACCATGCCATACACCCGAGACTCTACTTTCTCGACAGTACCGTCACCCGACCCTAAAGTGGGACAACCTCTCACTTAATATATATCAACACACAGTCCTTTACGACCCAAGTCGACACTGTTATCTGTGGATTACTGTCATTCAATAGGTTTACCTCAAAATACATTACTGTCCAGACCGAAGATGGTAACCAACGTCCTTCCGCAGTTCCTGTGTCGAACTACGAGACGGGTTAGAGGACGAGACGGTAGAAATCGTACGCTGAACGAGAAAGTCTAAGTGCCACCACTCCAGAAGAGAGATGGTAGTCCGTACCATAGGCATAAAGTCTACATGTCCTTCGTCCTTCCCCCTTCTCACTTTCTGAGGACAGTGGGCCAGAGAGAGAAAACAATCTTTCGTTAAAGAAAGAGTATTAGGGTAGGTTGTCCGAAGGTGATTGTAGACGAACCAGACTTGATCCAAAACACTGGGGATGACTGGTTTTCCCACAGACATCTCACGAATAACACCATACACTGACTCGGTCTATTACGGTTCTAAGGTAAATCTCTCTTTGCCTTTAAAAAAAAAAAAATATTATTTGCTCTTCGCGGACGGTAATCCTCATTGTAGTAGTCGGATCCAAATGTTTCTACCGAAACCGTCGACAGTTCACCGTCTGGAACGTTGGTATTGGTAGTCAAGTCAAGTCAAGTCAGCGAGTCAGCACAGGCTGAGAAACTCTGGGGTACTTAGCGTCGTACGGTCCGGAGGGACAGGTAGTGGTTGAGGGCCTCAAGTGAGTCTGAGTGCAGGTAGTTCCGTCACTACGGTAGGTCGGTAGAGTAGGAGACAGCAGGGGAAAAGGAGGACGGGGCTTAGGGAGGGTCGTAGTCTCAGAAAAGGTTACTCAGTCGAGAAGCGTACTCCACCGGTTGTATGACCTTAAAGTCGAAATCGTAGTAAGGAAGGTTTCTTGTAGGACCCGACTAGAGGAAGTCTTACCTGACCAACCTAGAGGAACGTTAGGTTCCCTGAGAGTTCTCAGAAGAGGTTGTGGTGTCAAGTTTTCGTAGTTAAGAAACCGCGAGTCGAAAGAAGTGTCAGGTTGAGAGTGTGGGTATGTACTGACGACCTTTTTAGTATCGGAACTGATTTACCTGGAAACAACCGTTTCANGACGGGGCTTAGGGAGGGTCGTAGTCTCAGAAAAGGTTACTCAGTTGAGAAGCNAGTCTCAGAAAAGGTTACTCAGTTGAGAAGCGTACTCCACCGGTTGTATGACCTCAAAGTCGAAATCGTAGTAAGGAAGGTTTCTTGTAGGACCCGACTAGAGGAAGTCTTACCTGACCAACCTAGAGGAACGTTAGGTTCCCTGAGATTTCTCAGAAGAGGTTGTAGTGTCAAGTTTTCGTAGTTAAGAAACCGCGAGTCGAAAGAAGTGTCAGGTTGAGAGCGTGGGTATGTACTGGTGACCTTTTTAGTATCGGAACTGATTTACCTGGAAACAACCGTTTCATTACAGACACGAAAAGTTATACGATAGATCCAACCAGTATTGTAAAGAAGGTTCCTCATTCGCAGAAAATTAAAGTACCGACGTCAGTGGTAGACGTCACTAAAACCTCGGGTTTTTCTATTTCAGACTGTGACAAAGGTGACAAAAGGGTAGATAAAGGGTACTTCACTACCCTGGTCTACGGTACTAGAAGCAAAAGACTTACAACTCGAAATTCGGTTGAAAAAGTGAGAGGAGAAAGTGAAAGTAGTTCTCCGAAAAAATCAAGGAGAAGTGAAAGACGGCATTCCCACCACACTAGACGTATAGACTCCAATAACTATAAAGGGGGCCGTTAGAACTAAGGTCGAACACAAAGAAGGTCAGGTCGTAAAGAGTACTACATGAGACGCATATTCAATTTATTCGTCCCACTGTTATATGTC
>SJYO01049755.1:62013645-62328996 GCA_006410555.1 Capra ibex | reverse complement strand
ACAAAAAGACCTTGAGAGAACGAAAAAGGTACTAGGTCGCCTACAACCGTTAAACTAGAGACCAAGGAGACGGAAAAGATTTTGGTCGACCTTGTAGACTTTCAAATGCCAAGTGCATAACGACTTCGGACCGAACCTCTTAAAACTCGTAATGGTACTGGTAGCTCATCCCGAGTTCACTTCTTTGTCCCTCTTTTTGTCTCCTATTATCCGATTTCACTCCTTCAGGCACGACTACACCTTCGGTGCACTTCCTCGTGAAATGGGGCTCACCCCGTTCCAGACCCATCCTCAAGGGTCTCCTACACTACTACTCTTCCTAACTTCCTTCTTACACCCAACCATTGTTTCTTCATTCGTGTTCGTTCTGTCGAACCTCCTTTCTACTTGTCGGGTGTAATTACTACCCCCAAAGTGGGACCGAATTCTCGGAGGACGAACAGTCCTCGGCAAATAGAGAACATTTTTGAGGTATTCCTCTCGAAGATCCAGCGGACTTTTGTGTGCCAGTCGTGTCCTCAGAGATTCAAGTCTCTTAAGGTTTTGTTCCGTGTGGGTAGGCTATAGGTATGAAGAGGGTCAGGTCTAAGTCAGAGGGGTCGTCCTCAGTAAAATGTTATTCACTATAACAAATCGCTATATCAAGTGTAGTAATAGACAAAGGTCCCTTTGTCTGAATCTTTCGAATAGGGCACCAGTCCAAGGATTGTGTCCTTCCCTTTCTAAACGATTGGACAACGAGTCTCGGGAAATTAAACACTCAACAACTTTTCGGGAACCTTCCCAAAAAACCATCACCTATGGAACTAGTCTAAACGAGAAACCTTTACTGAAGATCTGAGTCACCACCTAACTACTCTGTCCTGGTACTACCCGGACGTATTGATGTGCCCTCCGACCAACAAACAACAAATAAATGATAAAATAAAAACCGACACGACCCAGGGGGAACGGTACGTCCGAAAGAGACCAACGCCGTTAGCCCCCGATGAGAGGTCGACGTCACAACCCCGAAGAGTGACACCACCGAAGAGAACAACACCTCGTACCTGAGACCCGTAGGTCCGAAGTCATCAATACTGAGGGTCCGAGATCTCGCACCCGAGTCATCAGTGTTACGTACCCGAATCAACGAGACGTCGTACACCTTAGTCCCTAACTGGGACAGAGGGGTTATAACCGTACGTTTAAGAAAGGGTGACTCGGTGTTCCCTTCGGAACAAACAAATAAAAATTACCTGAAATAAAAATCTCGTCAAAATTCAAGCACCTTCTTAACTCAAGAGGACATAAGGGACGGGGGTGTGCGTGTGTCGAAGGAGATGGTAGAAGTAGGACATGATGTCGCCATACAGTCAATGTTGACCATTTGGGTGTAGCTGTGTAGGAAAGGTGGCACTCGGGTGTAAAATGTAGTCCCGAGTGAGAACTACAGCACGTAAACCTTTTTAAGTATTACTGCACATAGTTTAAGTAACACTGTACTGTTTTATGGTAAAATGTCAGTACGTCTCACCAAGGTGACGGGATTCTTAAGAGGTGAAGCCGGACAAGTAGACAGAGAAAAGTGATTGAGGACCGTTGACTGGACAAATGACAGAGATCAAAACTGAAAAAGGTCTTACAGTATATCAACCTTAGTGTGTCAGACACCGGAAGAGTCTAACCGAAAAAAGTGGATAAGTATATGCAAATTCGAAAGAGGTACAGAAAACTACTGAACTATCAAGACACAATCACGACTTATTATAAGGTAACAGACCTACATGGTACGAAAGACATAAATAAGTGGATGTCCTCCCGTAGGACCAACTAATACCAAAACCATTAATACTTATTTTGACGGCGTTTGTAGTCACACATCCAAAAGCACACCCGCAATTCAAAAGTTGAGTAACCCATTCATCGCTCTTCGTCCTAATGACTTAGTATACCATTCTCACACAAAACAAAGTATTTTATGACGGTCAGAAGGCTTCACTGACAGGGTAAAACGCAAGGGTGGTCGTCGTTTACTATCAAGGATAACGAAGTATAGGAGCAGTAGTAAAACGTAAAAGTCACAAAACAAAAGGACCAATTTTTACTACCCCAGACTTGATTCGGACCCAGTCACCTCTGTCTCGTCCGTCCAAGATCTTGACGACGTCTAAAGTATGGCTGTGTAGAACCACCGCCTAACCGAAACCCACAATGCCTTCACACAACCTAGAACCGACTGAGATCCCAAAATCAAACCCACTGTCCTACTTGTCACTACGATGAAAGTTTGTACCCTTTCACTTCCTGGTTCTGTTCGAAAGTCTTGGTGTTAGACCACAGAACAATGCTCTATAGGTGCCTCACACACCTACAAACCTCTCTAGAGCCAACCACTATCTTTATGTTCACAATAACCGTACTTCTAACATCAATTTAAGTACTCTAAACTACTCTGAAACCTAAGAAAGGACATCTTTCTCTTCTGCTCCTGTCCTCTTTCTTCATACCTACCACATCTTTAGTCGAAGTGTACCCCAGGCCTCTCTTTCCGTTCGAATGTTTTCTGTTGCATCGTAGAAGGACCTTGAAACCTCGGGCTGTCTCGTCTATGACTTGACTTGATAGGTCAATAAAGACCGAGGGACAATAGGAATCCTTTGTATTCAACATCGAAAGTTTTCTATAAAAGTCTAAATAAAAACCAATTAGACCTTCGTTTTTCTCGTTTATAATGTCGAACCACTGTCGTGTTCCACCATGGTCCAGACCAGGGTTTCACTCATACATTTAATAAAATAAGTAAAGAACAGCTGTGTACAAAGAACAGTGAATGAGACCCTACCTCTGGTACCCTTCTCTTCCGTTTGTTTGGCCTGGTTTACGAGTCAGAAGACTCGGAGTCTAGGTCACCTCCCTCAGTTTTATGTTTTTATTTATTTAAATTACCCTTCATTTTCGTCGTTTTACTTTCTACTGTTCACCCAGTCTAACTCCCCAGCCCCTGTGACAGACCACAGTCTTGTAGACTTGTCTCTGAAGTCAGTTCAGTCCCCACGAGTCCTACTGTAGAAGTCTCGAAATAGATCTAACAGTTGTCCAAACGTAGTGAATCTCGTCCTTATTGTATGTGACCTTTGAACGTCTTCGTCTTTCTCGACACGACCTCAGGGTAATCCACGACCAGAGTCGTGAGTGGTGAACTGGAAAAGAGTAAACAGGGAATATCGGTACACTCTCTCCGTCAGAATAAT
Source organism: Capra ibex (assembly GCA_006410555.1). Taxonomy (NCBI): domain Eukaryota; kingdom Metazoa; phylum Chordata; class Mammalia; order Artiodactyla; family Bovidae; genus Capra; species Capra ibex. The sequence continues at coordinate 62,325,763 of SJYO01049755.1, read as the reverse complement.
ACGAGTAAAACCTCCTCTCTTTAACTCCGAGTCTCTTCCTTATTAACCGGGTTCTAGTGTGTCAATTACTTACTCTACTCCTTTTACTATGAGCCCTCAGACGGAAGTTCCAGGTGTGAAAAACAAGTCGATAGATATGGTAGGAGGTGTGCACCGGGACTGGTATGGTAGGTGTCGTAAAAGGTGTCCGTTAAAAGTTGAGAGAGACGAGACCTTTCTTCCGTGGTCCCGACATAAACAAAAGACAACAGACAGACTGAGAAACTTTACTAAAGTGTTAGGAGTACATCTTAGTGACTTAGATAAATTTCAAAACGAGTTCTGCTCAACTATTTCAGTTTATTTGTACTTTGTGACTAGAAATACATTACACGTATCGTTTAGACAAGGTTCCGTGAGGAACGTCACAACGTCAGGGGTCCCAATCGAACACAAACTCTCTCGAGTAAGACAAATATTAAAATACGTGTAAATGTGTTACGAGTCGGACTTAATTTTGTTATTTTAATGTCAACTTATCTTTTTAAGTGCTAGAGAGAGAAAGAAAGACTGAAACCATGCATTTTTTCCTCGTTGGGTTTTATGATAGTCAACCAGTTGTTATTAAGACAAGGACAAACAAAAGTGATAACAAAGAATTAACGACACTACTACTGACTCGAGGACCAACACACGAACACTTAATGGTCACGTGGTAAGGGCAACCGTCGTTCATCGACGGAAGTCATAGGTCTCTCAGAAATCCTTTGACGAAATTTTCTGTACTCCGACTTACACCAACCTTGTTACTGAAAAGAAAAAATTGTAAAATTTTATAAATAAACAATAAATACATACCGACACGACCCAGAAGTAACGACGTACTCCCGAAAGAGATCACCGCTCACCCCCGACGGGAGATCTACACCATACGTCCGACGAGTAACGTCACCGAAGAGAACAACGTCTCGTACCCGAAATCCCACTCGGCCAAAGTCATCAACCTCCTGAACCTGAGTCATCAACCGTCGAGAACCCGAGATCTCGAGTCCGACATGTCGAACACCTTAGAAGGTCCCTAGCTTGGACACAGGGGACCTAACCGACCACCTAAGAAATGGAGACTCGGTGGTCCCTTCAGGTCTCGTTACTGCAAAAGTAGAAAAATAAGGACAAAGTTCTTACTGACGGAAATCGTCAATCTTTCTTTTACCAAATTCTCAAATCCTGAGGGGTTCCATAAGTAAAGGTACACCTTATACCCTAGACGTCACCTTTCCTCGGTCTGTTCTCAGACCTCTTAAAACCTCTGAAATAGGATCTCCCAGTACATTTCGTGTGGTTCCTACCATACGGAATAGGACACCCGTAGTACCTATGAATTTCCTGAAGACTCGTTTCTTACTGTACTTCTCAAATCTTGAAAAATGTCTAACAAGACACCGTTACTCCTACACCGATATCCGATCCAGTCCAACCTATATTTATTCCAGTCATGAAAACTAAGAATTGTGAATCAAAGTCTAAGCAACTGATCTCCGAAGACAGAGAGTACTAATTATGTTTCGATATTAATCAGTACTCTTTTCGACTAGTGTACTAGTGTCAGAATACACCTTGTTTTCCACTTTAGTAAAGTTCGTCTCTTCTTAAATTAATGAAAGTCGAATAAGACTAAAAAGGTTTTACATTATTAAGTATAATTGTCGACACGAAGACTGATCTCAAGAACTACTCGTGCACGAGAAGTTCCCTGAGTGTCTTAGCTTACTAGAGATCTATTTTACACGAGGTGGGGAAACAGAAATTCCTTCCACAGTCCACTGTCCTCAATCATATCGACGAAATTGTTTCGTCAGTCGTCTCTGTTTGGGACTGTGGATATGGACCATCGTAGATCCGAACTCACGTGTCGAGAGAGTCCAACGAGATCTCGACAGGTCCCAAGACTTTGTGGGGGTCGGGAAGGTCAAATTTGGTAGTAGAGATTTTGATTCGAACCAAGAATTGAAACGGATCCCTTAAGAAGTTTTGGAAGAATTAGACGAGACGGGAGGATGACCTTGAACTCTGTAAGTTTTAGAAGGTTTAGTGGTGGAAGGACCTCAATCGGTGGTAAAAGGGAGTGGAGACCCTCCTCTAGGTGGAGAGGAGGAGTGACGACGACGACGACTCAGTGAAGTCAGGACAGACTGAGACACGCTGGGATATCTGCCGTCGGGTGATCCGAGGGGGCAGGGACCCTAAGAGGTCCGTTCTTGTGACCTCACCCAACGGTAAAGGAAGAGGTTACGTACTTTCACTTTTCACTTTCACTTCAACGAGTCAGCACAGGCTGGGAGTCACTGAGGTACTTGACGTCGGGTGGTCCGAGGAGGTAGGTACCCTAAAAGGTCCGTTCTCATGACCTCACCCCACGGTAACGGAAGAGGTGAGGAGGAGTGATCCGTTCGTTTTACTTTGTAATTGTTCCACCCGTGAAAGGGACACTTGCTGGGACAAGAGTCACAGTGAGGCAAACACGTATACGAAGGGACCTTTCGTATCTGGAAGAAACTTCCAAGTTATTGGGGTAAAGGAGGAAGAGACCTGGAGTCGAGAGAAGGAGAGGTCTCTCTTTTACGTGTCGTAAAATGAATATACCGAGAACATTCATACTTCATTCTTTGACCCGAAGACTTACCACTGACAAGACGGACCAAAGTCACCGAAGTGGGTATGTGTCCAGTGGACGTCCTACTGTCCACAGGTCTCTCTTTTCCTCGGAGGATTGTTCCGTCCCACTTCACCACAGGAATGAACAGGAAAGTTTAAGTAACTAACACTGTTAGACCGTAAATACCCTGGGTCTATCCATGTAAACACCCAATTATAGTATAAATGAAAATTAATTTGACGGGAGTTTTCTTACGTACTCACTGAAATTTTGTAGGGATGTTCTTTTGATGTCCAAATTCTGTTACGAACTATTAATGTTGAACTTACTTTTAGTTTATCGAAAAAAAAAGACCAGTGTAATGTTGAATTTTTTATCAACTGTATTACTTTATTATGGTCTTTAAACTTTTACGTCATAGTTCTTCTGGGAACCTTTATCTCTACAGACAAAGGGGTGTACGGGTCACTCGAGATTGGAGATCTATATGACTCTGAACTTTACAATTACTCGTTTTATTATATTTTACATATATCTAATACTATACGTACACACACACACACACATATACTAGAAACAATAGACGAACACTACCTTACAAATCTTTCGTGGGGTACTTTCGACGTACACAAAACAACATCCCCCTATGTGGTCGGAGAAGGATTCTATACGACCAGAGAAGGGCACATACAGAAAATCTAAAGTCGAGTCTATAATATAGTGAGTATCGTGAACAGGAATACAAAATAAATAAAGATGCCAATAAAGTAATCGGACGTACGAGGTACACCTTCCCCTGTAAAAACGACTGTAGACCCTGATATCGGGGAGGACACATGGGGTGGTGTAGGATCTCCAACTTAATTATTGATTTCCACAGTTACTTATGTACAGTCCCGAAAACTGTAAACGTAACGCCGACAATATAAAAGGGTCACTTATAACGGTGAAGATCTCGTACGAACCTCGAGCCAATCTCTGACAGTGACTTCGAACAATTTTTGGTCTCATATTTTAAGTGTAGGGAAGAAGGGTATCACTATAATCCATCGTAATCGTATGAGTCTCTCCCTTGAGGGGACCACCAAGTCGTCAATCCCGAGACACGAAGGAGACACCCCCTTTCCCAAATTAAGGACAAGCCCCTTGACTCTAGGACACACGGGACACCGTACCGGTTTTTTTATTTTTCTAAGTTTCTCTAATGTGGACGGGTAAGATTAGGGACAAAAAAAAGGACGACACTGGGTACAGAGTTCTGTATGCTTCAATGCACTAATTAACTCCTTAGAGACTATAAACTTCAAGATCCCGTCTCCCGAAACATAGGTAGAGAACCATAGTCCTACTCAGGTAGAGAGTAAACATCACCCACTCGAGTCGCAAAAGAAGAAAGAAACTGTGAAGAGAAGGAAGAACGAAGGGACGTGGGTCAGGGATTCCACACATCCTAGAAGACACGGTATACCTACGTGGAAAGTAAGAGTCCCATAGGGTAATCGTGGATCCAAAATGTGATTTAACCGACGGTGGATTCGATGAACCCAGACGAATCTCTTCACGGACGAATGATCAGCGAGACATGTTTACCGGAACAGAAGGGAAAGGATACAGATTAGTACGACCCAAGGTAAATAGTACCTCAAAGAAGTAAGATCCTTGAACTAAGGAAAAGTAAAAGGAACCGAGTAGGACTGTGTCCCCTCGTTGAGATTAACAGTTAATTTATAAAAGTACATACATAAATTAGAATTCAAAACCTCAACTTCTCCTCCGAAAGAACACTCTCGACCGACTAGATACGTCCTCTTTACTCCACATACCACAAATTGCCCGTTGGACTTTATCCACACGTGTAAAGTTGTGCGTCCCTCTCCTTCTCTCCTTCCTTCTCCTCTTTTTTTCCTCCGGTAACTTCGTCCTAGTGTTACTTTGAATAAGGAAACCCTGACCCTCTTGAAACAACTCCTAAAGTACAATCCTTTTACACGTCCGAAAGAAGACGGGAACCTACTACTCGGTACTTTTCAACTTTCGATAACTTGGCGTTTCATGTTATTTCAATAAAGAGAGTGAACTAGAGGAACTGTGTACATTTATTTTGACAATCTTCTTACCTTTAGAAGGTAATGATCCAATTTTTTTCGTTTGTCCCGAAAGTTTATGTTTGAGAACATCTCAAAACTGTATACAGTCGAAGACATTTAAGGTGACCCGACGACACAGTGTTTTTAAAACAATACTTGGAAAAGTCAGTAGGTCTTTTAGACTTCTTTCCGTACTACGAACGTAAAGCATATGGATCTAAACCGTAAATAATTGTATGATCCTACAATCAAAATAGACGTATACTTATATACGTGTAAAAAGATCTAGGAAATTTTTCGACGTCTAAAGTTTTGTTGTGCTGTGTCATTTAGAATCCTTTTCTATAAGAAGTCACGTTGAACTTACTGTAGTAGGAGGAGTTCTTTTAATGGTATTATGGAGAGTCACATAGGCGGTATGAGTAATAAGGGATTAACAAGTTCCTTCCACGAACATCAATAAAAACCGACATGGTAAAACGTAGAGGTGATCGTCACTTAGTCACGGACAACGAAGTGTAAGAGTGGTCGTAAACTACGACAGTCACAAGAGACCACATTATCCCCGTATCACCATTTAATGTCAACGAAATTGAACATATACTACACCAAAGTATACGAATAAATGGTAGCCATACTACCTTAAGGTCACCTCGATAAAGTTTAGGACTTTATACTGTGACACTTTCCCGACGTGAGTTATACGGTCTTTTATACCTTTTGCGTCGTCACCGGTGTCCTGACCGTTTCCAGTCAAAAGTAAGGTTAGGGCTTCTTTCCGTTACGGTTTCTTACGAGTTTGATGGCGTGTTAACGTGAGTAGAGTGTACGATCTTTTCAGTACGAATTTTAAGAGGTTCGGTCCGAAGTCGTTATGCACTTGGTACTTGAAGGACTATAAGTTGGACCAAAATCTTTTCCGTTTCCTTGTTCTCTAGTTTAACGGTTGTAGGCGACCTAGTACCTTTTTCGTTCTTTCAAGGTCCTTTTGTAGATAAAGACGAAATAACAGATACGGTTTCGGAAGTTGACACATCTAGTGTTATTTGACATCTTTTAAGACTTTCTCTACCCTTATGGTCTCGTGGACTGGACGGAGAACTCTTTGGATATACGTCCAGTCCTTCGTTGTCAATCTTGACCTGTACCTTGTTGTCTGACCAAGGTTTATCCTTTTCCTCATGCAGTTCCGACATATAACAGTGGGACGAATAAATTGAATATACGTTTCATGTAGTACTCTTTGCGACCCGACCTTTTTCGTGTTCGACCTTAGTTCTCACGGTCCTCTTTATAGTTTTTGGAGTCTATACGTCTACTGTGGTGGGAATACCGTCTTTCACTTCTCCTTGATTTTTTCGGAGAACTACTTTCACTTTCTCCTCTCGCTTTTTCAACCGAATTTCGAGTTGTAAGTCTTTTGATTCTAGTACCGTAGACCAGGGTAGTGAAGTACCGTCTATCTACCCCTTTATCACCTTTGTCACCGACTAAAATAAAAAGACCCGAGGTTTTAGTGACGTCTACCACTAACGTCGGTACTTTAATTTTCTGTGAATGAGGAACCTTCTTTTCAATACTGGTTGGATCTTTCGTATAATTTTTCGTCTCTGTAACGAAACAGTTGTTTTCAGGTAGATCAGTTCCGATACCAAAAAAGTCACCAGTACATACCTACACTTTCAACCTGATATTTCTTTCGACTCGCGGTTTCTGAACTACGAAAACTTGACACCACAACCTCTTCTGAGAACTCTCAGGGAACCTGACGTTCCTTCAGGTTGATCAGGTAGGACTTCCTCTAGTCAGGACCGACAAGTAACCTTCCTGACTACAACTTCGACTTTGAGGTTATGAAACTGGTGGACTACACTTCTTGACTGAGTAAACTTTTCTGGAACTACGACCCTTTATAACTCCCGCCCTCCTCTTCCGCTACAATCTCCTACTCTACCAACCTACCGTAGTAGCTGAACTACCTGTACCTAAACCCACCTGAGGCCCTCAACCACTACCTGTCCCTCCGGACCACACGACGCCAAGTACCCAACGTTTCTCAACCTGTGCTTTTTTTTTTTTTTTTTCTCAACCTGTGCTGACTCACTGACTTGACTTGACTACAAAGGAAACCACTCTATGGACAATTCTAGAAACCGGATAAGACATTAACCCAACAAACACAAGAAGAATAACTCAAAATCCTCGGGAACCATATAAAAGTTATAGTTAGAAAATAGACTATACAGAAAAAATATCTATAAAAATTTAGTTCAACTCTTTCAAGAGGAAAATTCACATGACTCAAAAATATTAACTTAAAACAATGCACGAAAAAGATACAGATTTCAATATAAGTATACCAAAAAGAAACAATCGAACCCCTATCCTACTTAATGTAATTAACTAAATTTTTTTTTCATAACTTGATCGGAACGTGCGAACCGTATTTAGGGTCAACCAACACCACATATTAAGAAAAATACATAACAACTTAAATTAAACAATTATAAAACACCTTCCAGAAACGAAGATATAAGCACTTTTAATAACTAGACATCAAAAGAACATTACAGAAACAGACCAAAACCAAAATCTCATTACACCCGAAGTGTCTTATTTAGTCCTTTGTAAGGTAGACAAAGATAGAAGACTTTCTATAACATCCCCTAACCATATTAAAGAAGGAATTTAAAGGTAGGACCGACAACTTTTTTCTTTTTTTTTTATGTACGAGTGTATGGTTAAACGAGTTAGTCTCTGTCATTGTCCAGAACGACTATGATCGTTCAACATAATACATCAATCTAAGACTTGAAACTTATCGATATACTGCACTAGATCGTCTCAGGAAGTTTAAAGAGAAGTAAGTAAGTAACTGACTCTCCTCTCCGGTCAGCACAATGTTTTTAACAGTGCATGACCTCAGCGGACGAAAGATCATTACAGTAAGTGGAACCAAGAAAGGGGGAACGTAAAGTCTTTGTGATGTTCAATCCAGAGTCAGTAAGGACAGGTCAACTTGAAACACACTACTAATTTTATAGACATACGTAACAGGTTACACCATAGACAACTGGTGTCTATAGATGACTTGTGAGCTTGACACCGATCATGTTGGTCATTCCTTTACTCCAGAATGAACATAAATTAAATAAATTTCATTGACGTCCATAGACCACGACACTATAACTAGACCTCCGTACTTATTTAAGTCCATTTAATAAAGTCGACATTACGGAGTCCCTATGAAATTTATACAAAATGTTAAAATTTCTAAAATCAAGACAAGTGGGAATCCACTTGTAGTTCCAATTTAACTAAGCGGTGATTATATTCCATCGTCCACCACTTAGTCTGATACAAAAGGTTCAAGAAGAAGTCCAAATATCTTATTCGGTCTGTCTTAGAAGTTAGTCATAAGCTCCTTCCGTTCTTAATACATCGCGAAATCACTGGCTCCTGAATACACCTCAAACGGAAAACTAACTCATCTATCTAAAAACCTTTTGGTGGTCCTTCTTATGAAAAAGTGACAGAAATAAAGACCCTAACGGAAGGCAAGAAGTGTGAAACAGTGTGGAGGAATTATATATAAAGGTACACTATTAACCGTCACAAAGTAGGTACTGTGTTGACGGACGAGGACTTAGTAGTCTCGTTCCGAATATATTTAATCGGTTGGTATGAAAAATTCCTTCTTCCTAGAATAGTTGTCCCTAACTACGTTTTTACTGCAACAGAGTAGAGGGTTTGATCTGAATTTGTGTCGTAGGGTCGGGATGTAAGAACAATGGATCATCGAAATTTCCCTAAAGGATCCACCGTGATCAGCATTTCTTGGGCGGACGGTTACATCCTCTGTATTCTCTGTACCCAAGTTAGGGACCCAACCCTTCTAGGGGACCTCCTCTCATACCGTTGGGTGAGGCCATAAGAATGGACCTCTTAGGGTGCCTGTCTCCTCGGATCACCCGATGTCAGGTACCCCAACGTTTCTCAGCCTGTACTGACTTCACCGAATCGTGTCATCGAAATTTTTGTCTTTTCAAAGAATTGGGTCAGATCAACGTAACCGTATCTATACAATTAAAAAAAGTCCAAAATTTTTCAAAACAACGTTACAACGAAGACAAAATACCAAAAACAAAAAGACCGGTTCTCCACACACCATAGAATCGAGGGGTTGGTCTCTAACTCAGACGAGGGGGCCGTAACCTTCCGCCTCGGAATTGGTACCCGGTGGTCCCTTCGGGAGATCTACATAATTAGACGGTAAGAGAGAGTGGGGGATTCCGTATTAAACAAATCCGAAAACTAAGTCAACAAGTCGGTAGTAAAGGGTAACAAAGAACTCGTTTGTAATGTGCTTGTTGAAGATCATGACCTGTGGTCGAGAAGGTGGACTTCGTAGCGGGGCACCCGTAAGACCGCCGAGGGAGGTTCGACACTTAGAACGTGTGAGATCTGAGTGGACGGGTGGACTAGTACGACGGGAAACACTCCAGAATCAAGGAGGAGCACGGATAAGTACCCGGAAAGGTCAGTAGGCGTCCACATGAAGTAGAGTCGGGTCGCGACTGGGTCAAAGTGAGGACTGGCTCTAAGACTGGGTGAGAGAAATTGACCCAGTGCCGTGTCGAGAGAACGACTGAAGTTGGACAGTATCAAAGACACGATCTTTTCTCCACACTTCTCGCCCCTGTCACGTATAGAAGAAGAACTGAACCACCTCGAAATGCAGGAGGGACGGTTCACTTGTCCTGACTCGTCCTCAGATCCACGTGGCGGTCTGAGCCCCCTCTCCAGTCTCCGAAACCGACAACCGTCTCGACCCGAGGGAACGTAACCGCCTTGAACTCACTGCTGTGGGTCTACCCTGAACTTCCCACCTCTAACGTAAACAACCACCAAGCTTACCTGAGTGTTCGCACCTTCTCCTCAACTCTCTACGTCGAGTTGTCTCTCCTCCTCGCCCCAGAGTCTCACTTTTCCTGTCCCTTAGACCCTGCCCTGTCGGAACTCAAGGAGACCCTTGGGACGGAGAATGAATAGTACATTAGACTTCCGTTTTAGGAGCTGGAACACATTGGAGCTACCGACGCAGATATTTAACCCCTAGGCTCATTGGGGAGTGTCTTTTCACTTCTAGTGTACTCTACTACACAACCTTTCTGGAGTCACACCCCGGTCCGTGTCTCGACCTCGAGGGATAGGTGAATGATCACTTCCTAGTGATCTGTCTACCGTAAACCGAAGGGTCCACCGCGATCAGTAGTTCTTAGGAGGACGGTTACGTCCTCCGTGTCCTCTAGGCCCAAGCTAGGGACTCAGTCCTTCTAGGAGACCTCTCCCTTTACCGTTGGGTGAGGTCATAAGAACGGACCTTTTAAGGTTCGCGTCTCCTCGGACCGTCCGATGGTAGGTGCCCCGGCGTTTCTCAACCTGTGCAGACTCGTTGATTTGTCACTCACTTTAGACCCACATTTTGTGGACTATATATATTGAAGGTAGTCACAAGGACGGGAGGAAAGAGGTGAAGTCCTGAGGCGTTCACCACGGGACTATAAATGAACCTACGAGTCGAGTACGTATGCAGAGACGTAAGTTGAACTGTCAGACGAAAGACTTTGCCGTCGGAGATTAAAAGAATTAACGTTTTAACGGGGCTTCGGACACTAAGGTCGAACAACGACAAGGGAATAATTAACAAGAAATTTGTTACTCAGGTCGGTTATTATCAAAAGGGGTTGAAGCCTTACACAAAAAGACGTCATTGACTTCACACTGTGATACCGACCCATGTAAGTCTCACGGTCCATGTTTTCTCTCTGTCAAAGACGATAAAATTGACGACATAGGTTCCGGGAGCTTCCCCCACACTACGACGGATCCGTGAACTACGTCACCAGGTTTCACAAACCTCCGTAAAAGGTGCTCTTGAACAAAAGGATCGCAAGACCCGTCGTCCGGGTGACGGTAGGTCGGGGTTCCCAAAGACAACCCCACTTCCGTCTGATAGGACTTTACGAAAGTAAGACACAAAAAGGTAGAGTCTTAACGTCACATCAAAGTCGTTTGGAAGGTAGAGGGAAGGGAGGAAAGAGCCGTGGCGTCGGACGTAAGATTCCGCTTGAGAAGTTCACAAATCTTCTGGGGCCTGTTCCCATAGGGACTCCGGTCTCCCGAGTCTCCACGTTCACCCTGAGAAAGGGATCCCCACGTGACACACAGGACACCCCCGTCCGACAACTCTTCAGGAAGAGACCTTCAAACCTAGACTCTCACCCCGATAAACTACTCGGTCACCGAGTCCACCATTTCTTAGACGGACGTTACGTCCTCTGGGTCCAAACTATGGATTCGTCTTTATGGGGACCTCTTCCTGTACCGTCGGGAGAGGTCACAAGAACGGACCTCTTAGGGTACCTGTCTCCTCGGACCACCCGATGTCAGGTACCCCAGTGTTTCCGAACCTGTGTTGACTCACTGAGTGTGAAAGTGAAAGTGGGACCCCTGATTTGGGTCGTCTGGTTACTTCATAGGACGAGTCCTCCTTTCTCCTCGGGAGGGCTCGTAGCACTTCGGGAGGGCACAGGTGAGTCGACTGGAGACACACCACGACTACAAAGTCGTGGAGTGACAGACGTGACGAGACGACTCAAGGACTGTAATTCCTGCCGCAAACGAAGTCACACGGTAACAGTGATAGACCACTCCGAGCCATGTACCAAAACTATCAGTTTATTATGGACTACTTCCTTACTCGCTCAGGTCGGGACAGTCGAGGGACTTAGAGAAAGAGGAACAGACGCTTTCATTCACCATTCATGGACTTTCACTTTCAGCGAGTCAGCACAGGTAGAGAAACGTTGGGGTACCTGATATGTTAGGGACCTTAAGAGGTCCGGTCTTATGACCTCACCCATCGGAAAGGGGGAAGAGATCCCCTAGAAGGGTTGGGTCCCTAGCTTGGGTCCAGAGAACGTAACGTCCGTCTAAGAAATGGTCGACTCGGTGGTCCCTTCGGACCATTCATGAGTACGAGAATTAAAATCTCGTTTAATTTACTCCAGTCTGTTAAAGTCCTAAAGGGTAGTTTTGAAGACAAAAGGTAACGGGTTGTAACAACAACAAATCAGCGTTTCGACACAGGCTGAGAAACGCCCAAGTACCTGACATCGGGCGGTCCGAGGAGACAGGTACCCTAAAAGGTTCGTTCTTATGACCTCACCCAACGGTACAGGAAGAGGTCCCCTAGAAGGACCTAGTCCCTAACTTAGGTGTAGAGAACGTAACCGTCCACCTAAGAAATGGTGACCCGGTGGACCCTTTGGGGAGTGACAGGTTATGGACAACTAATAACGAGAACAACGATACTAGAGGAGAGTCTCGGAGAACCGGTCACCTGAAAAGAAAGGTAGAATTTTACATTCTACCAAGGGAAAGGTACCCTGGGAAGAGGAATCTTAATTAACGTCTGGGTTCCCGGGAAGAGGTCTTTACAGGGAGGTAAGACGGTGTAGAGTCTAATGGTAGGATACAGAGGAAGAGAAATAATCGAGGGAGGGACTTTCTCTGCGGGTGTTTCCGACAAAGGAAAAAGAGGGTTCGGAGAAGGGTTTGAGGACGAGACGACTTCCCGGGATCTCGAAATCCCGGGGGCTACGAGGTCCTTGGTCCGTCTCACTTCGTGCGGTAACACAGGAGACGGGGTCGAACGTGCCTCCGCGAGTCCGTCTCTGACACGGAGGTCCTCCACCACCTAGACCCTAAGACACGAAAAGAGTGAAGCAAAACCGAAGCATTCAACCCTATTGTCTAGAAACGGGATAGACTCTTTGGACTGTACCGTAAAAGGCAATATCAGGAGAGAGGAGGAGAAACTTAAGAGCCCAAGTCGACAGAGAGGAAGAGATTCACCGACCCGGACACAGAGGAGAGACTAGTGGACGTGAGAGAGAACTTAAGACTAATGAACTATCAGCCGGAAAAGTGGGAGAATCTAAAAGTCCTTAAACTTCCGTCGCTACGGGAGAAAAGACAAAGAAGAAGAAGGTTGGACTACTTCCTACATGATTTAGTCACGTAAAACTGGTTTTCAAGCCCTCGTCTAGGAGAGGATCCTGAACTTTTAGAAGTCGACAAAAGACTGTGTGTCGATCCACGAGTAGTCATTAAAGGTGTTTATCAAAGAACACTGAAGAATGAGAGAGTAAATTGTTACACTGTATTTACCAGATGGTCATCAATTAAAAACCCACTCATATATCTTGTTTGAAATAGAAAACTAACTAACGACATATAACTGAATAATTAACGAGCTAACGAAAAGAAAGACCGGTGTGACACAGACACACTGACGGGTGCCCGAAAGAGATCCACCCCACTCACCCCCGATGAGAAGTGACACCACGAGCCCGAAGAGTAGCGTCACCGAAGACAATGACACCTCGGGGTCGAGATCTCGCGTCCGAACCATCAACACCGTGTACCCAAATTTCCGGCGTACCGTACACCCTAGAAGGACCTGGTCCCTACCTCGGGTACGGGGGACGTAACTGTACGTCTAAGAATTGGTGGCCTGGTGGTCCCTTCAGGATCTCGTTTGAAACGTAGGGCCACTGAGTCTTGGGATCTTCTCCGACATCCACTTTGAGAGTCCGTCCGACCTCGTCCGTCACCGAGACGGATTGGACCCGGACACAGGTCTACGGAGGAGGCGGAGGACGCAGAACTGGTGGAACGAAAAAATGTAACGTACGACCAGGAACGATCTACCTATCGAGGAATCGTAAAAGATCCCTTCCCACGGTTGAATGAGTACTTCTCCACGGTTGAGGAACACAAAGTTTCCTTCAACTCATTTTTTAAGTATGTCTCTGTTACCCTCTCCTCTCGAGAAACCTAACTGAGTCACCGAGGCCCAAAAGGTGACGGGTGGGAAGGACACAGACCCCGTCGGAAGGTCCTGGGTGTCCGAGAGTCCTCTTCCAAAATTTTGGGTGACGAGACGTCACTAAGGATAGAGAGTAACGTTTACGCACGACTTGTCCTTTTGGTGGAGGAAACCTCTACTGAATCAAATATTGTCTTGTACACACACGTGCGTGAGTCAATACAGACTGAGAAACGTTGGGGTACCTGACAGTAGGTGGTCCGAGGAGACAGGAGGTTCACTCCCCTAAGAGGTTCCCTCCTGTAGTCTCACTCAACGGTAAAGGAGGAGGTCTCCTAGAAGGGTTTGGACTCAGAAGACGTAGAGGACTCGACCATCCACCTAAGAAATGGTGAAGCGGTGGACCCTCTGAATGTCTTTTTGTAACCCCGAATCAGGAGTGGGAGAACTTAGGAACTTTCTTGAACTTTCACTGAAGGAGATGGTTTATCCTCTCGGAAGACGTCTTGTTGTCTTGGTTCTTATTTACGTTTTCGTCGTCTAGTTTACACGACAGGGGTTTACCGGAAACTACGTGCTCTTTCATCTTTAGTCACCTTTCCTCTTCTTCTATTAACTTCATAACGTATATATAAATACATGAATAAAAGAACCAAAGACCTTCAGAAATGTAGTCTATCTATATAAATTAATAATGATAATAATAATAAACACTGGTAGTCCCGTCGGAACCTTTTACTCGAGTCGACCGGTAGTTCCACTGAGTCCAAAGACTTTCTCCTGGTTCTCGAGACATCCCACACACGGTAACCTCGTCCCACTACCGGTTCTCAGTACGACGAGATCCACCCACCAATACTCGTCGTGAGAGGGTGGGACCACCAACTTACACTGTCTCTCTTCTAGTGGTAAGAACTCGTACACGACCCAAACTCTTCTTAGTCCCTCCTTACGGTAACATTGGTATTGAATATCTCCCTAGATCGGACCCGAAACCAGGGTTCTGACACAGTCAACCGACACTGTATCTGAGAACTCCAGTCTTGAAATAGAAAACAATTGATTGAGATGGGTAAAGTATACCTCTTCCTTTACCGTCGGGTGAGGTCATAAGAACGGACCTCTTAGGGTACCTGTCTCCTCGGCACCCCAGCATTCTCAGTCCTGTGTTGAATCACTGATTTGGCGGTGGTGAGTGAAGTATCCCAAGTGAACTCCCAATTTACTCCGTACACGTAGCGTTATCCCGAAAACAATTGTAAAGTAGACGTATAGAATTATCCTCAAGCTCTTCGTTCTCTCTCAGAACAGTTGAGACCTCGGTAGAAATTGACCAAATAGACCTTTGGAGTGAACACGCGAGCCGGAAATAGCACAGTGTGACGACAAGTCGAAGAACAGTACATCAAGGAGGGACGTCTTTCAGTTTTAGAGGTTTAACTTTACTTAGAGAAGACTGTAAACTCCAAATGTTTAGAGAAAAATGTTCACTCTTAACTATAGGGTCTTCAGCTCACAAGAAACCCCTTGTTCCAACACAGGGGGCTTGTACCTGTGCAGGACGAAGTACCACTCACGAATCATGACACGTCTAGACTCATGGAACGTCACAGTCGGTCCGATGACAAGAGAGATTCAGTATCGTCTGAACTGGTTCCCCCTACCGGAGTTGATAAAGTACTGTCGTAATGGGCCCCCATTACACAAGAACCGGAAAAAAAGGAAGTATGAAATTTTGATCCCTAACTGAGACAAAAAGTTTATTTCGAGAAGAGACGAGAGAAATCGATTCCAGAAGAACGGAGTACAGTATTATGTTACTCGTCCCTAGGTTCGCAGTGTAGACACAAGTTCCTTTTTCCCTACCCTTCAAGTCGGGGTTGGTAAGCGAGGGAAACAGTCGTCATGGAAACATTGTTTGTGTTTTTTTAGAAATGTCTTCGGAGTACCTTATAAAGAAGAAAATAAAGTAATCGTTTCGTCTTACCGTATCGATAAATTTGATCTCCAATTGAGACCCCTCCATTTATAGACAGGAGAAAAGAGTTCCGAAATCCCCGAAGGATCCACCACGTCACCATTTCTTAGACGAACAGTCACGACCTCTGGACCCAAACTAGGGACCTAACTCTTCTAAGGGACCTCTTCCCTACCGTTGGGTGAGGTCATAAGAACAAACCTTTTAGGGTACCTGTCTCCTAGGACTGCCCGATGACAGGTACCCTAGCGTCTCTCGGTCTGTGGTGACTCGTGCGTACGGGTTCAGAAATCTCTGTCTCTGTCGGCACTTACCTCTTGTGACCTTTACTCGTCGAGAACCCAACCCGTCGGTCACCGTAGACGGTGCGACCCTGAGTACGGGACCCCGACACTTGACCGAACACCCGAAAACGGTACAGGAAAAGAGGGGAGGTGAAGGTTCCAACCCACACAAAGTGGGAGATCTGAACATGAAACCTGATTCTTCTTCCGAGGTCCAGACACTCTCAGAACCCGTATCGTCGTACCGGGACCCAACAATAAGAGTAACCCGAAGTTTGGTCCGTCAGGGACCTTAGAAGGTAAGGACCGAGGTGACAAAGGACCGACATACGGAGACTTGTCTAGTCCAGGGACTAGACACTTTAGAGTCACTACGGAAACAGAAGATCGCTCCGACACTCCTTATATACACTACTACTTGCCTTCCACGAGACGTGTCGAGCGGACTTACGAAGTGGAAGTCTATTTAGTTTTCACTTTCACTTTCACTTCAGCGAGTCAGTACAGGCTGAGAAACGCTGGGTACCTGACATCGGGTGGTTTGAGGAGGTAGGTACCCTAAGAGGTCCGTTCTTATGACCTCACCTAACGGTAAAGGAAGAGGTCCCCTAGAAGGGCTGGGTCCCCAACTTGGGTCCAGAGGGTGTGACGTCCGTCTGCGAAATTGGAGACACGGTGGTCCCTTCGGGGTCCTCTATTTAGTTTCTTACTATTAATTATGAATATCATACGGAAGAGTCTCGTGTCGAGGTAAGTTTCACAAAAGCGTTGGTAATTCAGGCAAGTAGACGTTTTATTTGAGTCCTCCTTCGGAGGAAATAATGTACAAAATGTCGACTTCCTTACCTCGTGTGTACTCTTCATTGGTGGAGTCCAATAGACCCTAAGGTTGGTTCCACTAGGCCTGGGTCGAAGGACCAGGTTATCGTTATAATTCTACTGTGTCTCTGAAAGTACAATAATTAGAGAGGTCAAGGGAAACGAGCCCTAACCTTCTCTACCCTTCCGGACTCGAGAGTATTATACTCTGGAAACTGACATCTTACGACACTTGGGGAGACACACATCCCCTCCCAGACCCAGGATGAATCAACCTAAACGTAGACTCAGACACGTCTTGGCTCCAAGTCCCACGTCACGAAGAATCTTTCCTGGTCTATCCGACTCTGACTGGTACGTAGTGTCAGAAGGATTAAGCTCATAACATGGTCGTGTCGGACACGGAGGGTACTAGTGCGACCAGGAATTCCTCTAACGGTCATTCCGTAAGTTGCTGAAGTAGTAAAAGTTATAAGTCTTTCGTCGGGTGAGACCGATCGACCCGTTCTTTAACCTCCTCAGAGACTTCACCGAAAACTGAAAGACTAAAGTGTTAAGACCGTAGGACTTCCAAAGTCGAGAGGGACTGTGACTTCGGGAACCGGACGGAGGAACGGTCTAGGGACGACGATAAAGACGGAACACGAAGAAGACCGAAAAGGGGTAGCATCGTAAAACCGATAACGTTCTCCATCAAGACCTTGTTATAGTAGTTTAAGAGGATTACGGACTCTTACCCTCGAAAGCCTCGGACGACTACAATTACCGCTTTATCGAACTCAGGAATTACAGAAGGAACCTAACAAGGTAGCCAATGTTAAAGACGACTCAGCGATAGTAAGAGGTAGGTCTTAAAGTGTCGGTGACACGAGTACTGAAAGGAGTGAAGGAGAACGAGACCCGTAAATAATAATAATAAAAAAAATCCCACCTACCCTCCGACACACCTAAGTCTTCGGTTCTAAAACGACATAAAGGGACCCGAAGACACACATTCCTTAAGGCTGTGAGTACGTGACACACCGGTGACCATGACGACTGTCAAAACTTTCAGTCTTTAGAGTATAAAGCGAAAAGGAAACGACTTTAATCGACAAATGACCGTCTTTCAAGTAGTAAACGATGAGAGAGACTTGAGTCGTATTAAGTATTTTATCGTCTTTTAATTCATTTGAGGAGGTAGTCCCCAGTCGTTTGTTGAAGACATTTACCCATCTACTCGTCAGTCAAAAAACCCAAGAGTCCGGTATCCCGAGACAGTGTTGATCAGTTTCGACGGGAACATCACTCTTTCATCGGTATATATATATATACTTACCGACACTGACACAAGATTATTACAAAATAAATATGTCTGTCCGATATTCGTACTTTAAGGGTCTTGTGTAGATAACACATGAATGAGGGTAAAGGTTTCCAAAGATAAACATTTAAACCCCCCACAGATTTTTATTTATGGTATTTACTCCACCGACCAGTTGGTGTCTCTGAAGGAAGAGTGGTAACACCTCAGACCTCAGTCCTAGCACCACGGTCAACCAACCCAAGACCACTCTAGTGAGAAACCTCAACGTCTGTCGACTGAAGAACAATAGGGAGTGGACCACCCTTCTCTCTCGAGACCCATTGAGTAGGAGAACACACCCGTGATTAGGGTAACACCCCCGGAGTGGGGGTCCTGGACTGGGTTTGGACCAATGGAGGGTTTCCGAGGTGGAGGACATTATGTCCTCTGCACCCAAGGCAGGGACCTAGACCTTCTAGGGGACCTCTTCCTTACCGTTGGGTGAGGTCATAAGAACGGACCTCTTAGGGTACCTGTCTCCTCGGACCACCCGATGTCAGGTACCTCAACGTTTCTTAGTCTGTGTTAACTCGCAGACTGTGAAAGTGAAAGCGAACCCCTAACACGAAGTTGTATACTTAACACTCCCCTGTGTCTGTAAGTCACGTCTGAGCCCTCTGTACTGTATGTAGTACCGAGGAGTCTTCCCCGAGTCCGGGAGGTGACATTGCGGGTAGAGACTCGTTGTCACTCGGCGAACCAGACTCCTAGTGTGCACCTCTTCGCGACCGCCCCTGCGGTACCAGTCCTTCCAGACCGCACCGCGAGTGGTCACATCACTAACCTACTCAGGGAGAAGGGCGGGAAGGGGTACACGGACTCGTGGACGGAGAGAGGATAGCCGTGTGTGTGTATGGGATACGGGGAAACGGACAACAGACGGAAGGTCAGTAGAAGGCTCCAGATTGGGTCTGTGAACCAATGTTAGGGGAGGGGAAAGGTCTGTGTAGAACTGATAAGAAAATAATGGGACATGAAGTTTAAGATGTAATCTCGAAGGAAACCACAAGGAAAATAAAAAGGAAACTGTAGAAGACACACAGGGTCAAAATAAGAGGGGTCTCGAAAGGGTTTTACTAAAAGGACCGGGAAGTAAACAAAGTAGAAAGGTACAGTCTCTACTCTCTTGGACCCCTACTAAGCTCCTTCCCTCACACCGAGTATAGATATGGTGGGTCGAAGGGGAAGTAGAACGATTCACGACTAGATACATCTCGTAGTGAGAGTGTTGCACTTGTAGGAAAAGTAGAGGAGAAACTATCCCTTTTTACACGAAGATGTCTCGAAGTCCCCTTATACCCCCTTTGTGGAAAACCACATGTAAGACTTCTACTTCCGATCCTTCCGAAATTTCAGTGGAACAAAAAGGTCGACCACGTATTAATAATGGATCCTTAACCACCTCGACGAGTATCCTCTGGGTCTATTTGGGTAATGAATGTTCGAGAGGTACGAGACCCCTACCCCCGATGGACTTCGGTTCTCTATGGTAGAGGGATCCGACTCACGGACCCGATTTATCCACGGTCTGGGTCTTTCCGATTGTGGAACAGAATTGGAATGTCAGAGAGGCACGTTACGAAGGAGGGTTGAGAAAAGTGTCGGAAATCTTTACGTGAACAAAATGTCAAGTCAAGTCAAGTCAACGAGTCAACACAGACTGAGAAACGTTGGGGTGCCTGACATCGTGTGGTCCGGAGGGACAGGTAGTGATTGAGGACCTCAAATGGGTTTGAGTACAGGTAACTCAGTCACTACGGTAGGTTGGTAAAGCAGAAGATAGTAAGGGAAGAAGAGGACGGAAGTTAGAAAGGGTCGTAGTCCCCGAAAAGGTTACTGAGCCAAGAAGTGTAGTCCACCGGTTTCACAACCTCGAAGTCGAAGTTGTAGTCAGGAAGGTTACTTGTGAGTCCTGAGGAAATCCTACCTGACCAACCTAGAGGAACGTCAGGTTCCCTGAGAGTTCTCAGAAGAGGTTATGGTATCAAGTTTTCGTAGTTAGGAAACCGAGAGTCGAAAAAAATATCAGGTTGAGAGTGTGGTATGTGAACAAAAACCGTCTCACTTTTAGACGTCAAGTTTCTATGTTTCAGAATCCCTCTAATGGACCGAAACACCTACTGTTAATCGTCAATCAGGTAGGACTACTAAATTTACATTCGTTTCCGTCTCGTAAAGATGATGTTCAGACTATTATACGTACTCCTAAATGTCACATTTAGACCTCTGAAACTACTAAAACAACGTAAACCCCCTAAGACATCTAAAACATCGAGTGTGGCATTGTATTTTTTCTGGGTGACTTAGTACTGAAAGTAGGTCCAGTGAAAGTACCCACCCTACGTAACACAACAGTTAAATAAATGTGTCGGAAAGTTGTATGTAAATGACTCGTGGATGATACTCGGTCATATTAAAAACTAGGTACATGTAAAAAAAAACTCATCTATTACATAAAGGGGGTAAATTATCTCTATCTTTAACTCCGAGTCTCTTTAGTGTGTGTTCCCGTTTCTCAAACATTAACACCTCGACCGTATACCTACCCGCATAGACTGAAGACTCGGACGTATGTGTTGGTGATAAGAACCGGAGGGGTCGTTAGGTCGTACTGAGTCGGGTGTGTTGTCAATAGGTGTGACTTAATACCTAAGCCAACCAATGAACCTCCGACACATAGGTATTGTCACTGTGACGGAACCAACGAAGGACGGAGAAAGGCAAGAAGGTAAGTGGGTAGGCAGATAGATAGGTAGGTGGGGAGGTGGGTGGATGGGTAGGTAAGTGTTCTGCTTACTGCGGTCTGTCCTTCGTCGTCTTAGTCGTAAATCTACGTCAACCGCACAGCACGAATCAATAAAGAAGGACGAAATCAACGGAGTAAACATTTTTCCCCTACTATTATTATTGTTGGATGGAGAATCCAAACAACACTCCTAATTTACACCACTATGTACATTTCGAAAATCTTGTCACCAACCGAAAAACGTCAACAACAATATCACAACGATAAATAATAATGATAACATTGATGTAATATGAGTTAAAGTGCATTGACCGTCTTTGATTCTCTTAGCCAGGGTGGTTGACGAACCCTAAATACCTCATACTCTACGACCAATGAAACCGGAAGTCCTTGACTGTAGACTGTCGACACGTCTGGTACCAGGGTAACACCAAAAACCAAAAAAAAAAAAAAAAACTAAGTACCAGTTATCTAACGACTCGTTTGTCCACCTTGATTTTGCATTGACGAACCAGCCCCTTCCCCCACGTATAAATTGGAGGTTTCGTGAAATTTTCCTAGACCATGGTTGTCGCGACAAAAACAACCTAAACATCGTCAGAAGAACAAGTCAGCGAGTCAACACGGACTGAGAAACGTTGGGACACCTGACGTCGTGTGGTACAAAGGGGCAGGAAGTGGTAGAGGGTCTCAAACGAGTTTTTCTTCAGAATGAAGATGTAATTTTATCTAGGGGTTTCCTGAAGGAGAAAGACTTCCAGTAAGTCAATGATGAGCAAGGGTGTGACTATGGAACTAACCCGGTTTGTAACTAACTTCGAGACGACGACGATTCAGCGAAGTCAGTACAGACTGAAACACACTGGGGTATCTGCCGTCGGGTGGTCCGAGGGGGCAGGGATCCTGAGAGGTCCGTTCTTGTGACCTCACCCAACGGTAAAGGAGGAGGTTACGTACTTTCACTTTTCACTTTCACTTCAGCGAGTCAGCACAGACTGAGAATCGCTGGGGTACCTGACGTCGGGTGGTCCGAGGAGACAGGTACCCTAAAAGGTCCGTTCCCATGAACTCACCCCACGGTAACGGAAGAGGTCTAACTTCGAGTCAGACAGTAAAATTCGAGTCAGGAATAGACCAAAGAAACAACAACAAGTCAACGATTCAGTACACACTTAGAAACACTGGGGAACTGGACGTCGTGAGGTCCGAAGGGACAGGAAGTGGTAGAGGACCTCACACGAGTTTGAGTACAGGTAACTCAACCACTACGGTAGGTCGGTAGTAGAGGAGACAGTAGGGGAAAAGGAAGACGGAAGTGAGGATTAAACAAGGTAATCCTGAAGACAAAATACAAAAACAGAAAACTCCGTAGATCGCAGAATCGAGGGGTTGGTCTCTAACTTAGGTATAGGGGACTTGATCTTCCACTGCATAATCGGTGACCTGGTGACCCCTTCAGGGACCGAAGAATCTAACTTCACTCTAGTAAGTATCTGAGTTGTACAGGTAACTTACAGATGAAGTACGGTTCGAAAGACCCACTACCGATTATTATGTTTCCAGTCTTTCCCACCTACTTCTAGAACATAAACATCTCTGATGTCAGAACACCCCTTGTGTCCGAGACATGCCCTGGACATCATCTCGTGAGCCGTGTGTCATCCAGGTGTCGTTACTCAACAGGAGTGAGGACGACTAAGGTCCAAGTCACTACGAGAATGTTGTCGTAGGGTCACTCGGAAGAGGTCACTTGAATTAAAGTCTTGAATTAAGACTTGTTTTTCCTAGGAAAGAAAAAACAAACATGCACAACTCACTGTCTCCTTCTTTCGCACGTCTCAGTCTGGAATCATGAACAGGACCAAGACGGGATAAACGAACTATTATAACTCTGTTAAAATATTATACAAACTGAAGTCAAAGAAGGAGACAAATTACTCCACCAAGTCCATCTATTTGAGGGACCAGGGAAGGTCCCCTTCTGTGATCTTAGACTGGTGGTAAAACAGTAAGGACGGTTCCCTTGATTGTGATATTTAGGGAGTTTTTGGTAGTAAGTTCCCTCCGCACCTTCCGTCAATAAAAGGTAAACTACCTACTCCCCTTTTAACCCTGTCACTTTGTACCGACACAAGGTCATTAGGTGAAAGGGAGATCGAGTCGGGTAAAGAGCCGGTCCTCTTAACTGGAAACTCCTCGTTGAACCGGTCACGTTACCGAATTTGAGACCGACGAACAGTGTTTTCTTAAAAGAGTTTTAGTAAGAAGGGTGAAATTTTCGTCACCTGAATTTTCCTTGATAGGGCATCAATGGAGAGGAAATAGGACGGAGTCGTCTTGATAAGAGGGGAAGACAATGGACGGATATGATTGAGTCGTAGACAGGGTCGACCGATTTTTTATTTTGATTTTATTTAATTAACTCATTAATTTAAACCCGACACGGTCCAGGAGCGACAACGTGCCCGTAAAGAGACCAACGTCGTGCCCGTAAAGAGACCAACGTCGCTCGTCCCCGACGAGATAATAAACGTCCCACGCCCGAAGAGTGACACCACCGAAGAGAACAACGTCTCGTGTCCGAGACCCCGTTTACCTGAAGTCATCAAGTCCCTTGAGTCATTAACACGAAGACCCCGAGGTCTCGTGTCTGAGATACCAACACCATGTTCCCGAAGTAACAAGGCGTCGTCCACCCTAGGAGGGTCCAGTCCCAAACTTGAACACAGAGGACGTACCCGTCCGTCTAAGAAATGGTGAGTCGGTGGTCCTTTCGGGATGGGGTCCAGAACTCTAATTCTGAGTACTCAGGACCTACATCGAACGGGTAGACGCAATAGGAGCCCCTTTGGTGAATGGAGGGACCCTTAGTCTAAGAGGAAATCGCTTTACTTGTCTCACATTCTAACGGTTCTCTCGTCACTTCTAGGAGTATGAAATCCATCTAATCACTTAGATCAAACACGGAGTGGACTGCCTCGGACATGTCGACAACAGGGGGGATATGTTTACGACTTTAGCACGGGTATCTCAAATCCAGTCAACCGTCTACAGTGTTCCGACTACACACGACTCACGACAGTCGACTTGGGTCCGTCGGACCGAGGTCTCGGACGAGAGACTTGGTGGTGTGAGGCGACGAGGATTCCATGAGTCCTGTCGCGTCCCTGGGACAAGTAGGGGTCCCCATTGGAACTGGTACCTGGGACGGAAAATGGACTTCTTTCAGGAGAAGGAAGACGAGTAAAAGGCTTGACTAGAAGTCAAGTTTACGACGATTAACTCATTTAGGGTTTGAAGTCCCTCTTCAAGAAACCAAACGTCTCGACTCCCCAGGATCCATACTACTCTGACTTCCCGTAGTAAAATGAACAAAATAATAATAATAAAAAAGTGAACCTGGGTTCACCCTCTTCCCCCAAAGAACAAAATAACAAACCCCAATTGTGTCAGATGAAGTGTACCTACACTACTCTTAACTCTACTTTTTTAAGTACCTACACTACTCTTAGCTCTACTTTTTTACGTGACGGACCTTGAGACCATCTAGTACCTGACCGAAAGGGGTGGAGTACACATGAATCAGGGAGGCAGCACAGACTGAGAAACGCTGGGGTACCTGTCATCTAGCGGTCCGAGGAGACAGTAACCGTAAGAGGTCCGTTCTTATGACCTCACCCAACGGTAAGGGAAGAGGTCCCCTAGAAGGGTTGGGTCCCTAACTTGGGTCCAGAGGACGTAACGCCCACCTAAGAGGTGTTTGTGTGTCAAGACAGATCCGTGTCCTGGATCACCCCAGCAATGACAGGGGTAATACGTTCGGAACCTTTCTCAGGGCTGAGTAGTCGTTCTCTTCGACGGGACATCGATAGTAGATGATTGAATAATTCCTATTCGGTAGGAATTCCATTTCGTGCTCCACTACGTCTGTACAAGAGGACTCTTGGTAACAGATCAAGAAAGACTGAACAGTCACCGTTACGTAATTTTAGCTAAGTGAAGGGTTTGAGGTAACGACAAGAAATGAGTAGTTTAATTTCGTGGAGGATACCACGTAGGCGGGGAGGGGGTCCTCGCCCTTGAGGGGACGTGTCGTTCCGAGAAACTGTGTTATACCAAACGAACCTTAGGTAATGAACTCCCTGAACCACTTAACTTCTCGATAATGAAAAATGTAAAATGAAAGACACCTCACGGACCACATTTCAAGACCGATGAGGGGTCTTAGTAAAACTAAGGAAAACAGAGAGGTATATATACACATACGTATGTCCGTGTGTGTAAGAGAGAGAGAAAAATAAATAAAAAATCGAAACAAAAGAAAAAGGGAAACACAAACGGTCACCTCTAATCCACCTCTATTATATTACCTTTCTATATAGTTAAGATCTAGACTTTCTATCTTCGACTCAGGGGCAGTAAAATAAAATTTCGGACAACTTTTCCCTACTATTTATCGTAGACGTACTCCCCGCAACACACACGGACCGTGCATCATCCACGAGTCAATTATACACAACTCGTTCTCTTTGTAATTTGTGTCTTTGTGTGTGTGTATGACGTTGGTTTTTCTCTACGAGCTGACAGTTGTCAATATTGAAGGTAGAAGAAACAGAAATTTAAGTTGGACTAATAAAATTTTACCCTTTATGTTTTCTGAATCTTTTCGACTAAGATCAGTACGGTGGGATACACTTCCATAACAAAATCTATGACTTGGTGTGTCGTTTGTTTTAGGAACGAGAGTATCTCACATAAACGATCACCTCCTTTGCTTCCTTTTTCCTACTATTCGTTTATCATACAGTCCGATAAGATTTACGTCACACAATCAAGAAACGCACTAGCACCACCGCTACCTACTATCAAGCTCTGAGGGTCAGAACAGACTTAGGTTGGTTTACGGGAGAAAGTTTCACAGTCGCTGACCATGAGGAACGGTTAAGCACTAGATTTCAAGTGTGTTCTCTAAGTTACTCATACCCTGAAGTCATAAGGAACAGTAATACGTTCGACACACTTATTCTAAATTAAGACTCAAAATCGGTATAGACGAGAAAAAGATATTCTTTATTCTTGAAGAAAATTCCCATGGTATCTTCGTGAGTATAAGAGACTAGTCTCAACTCGACTACGTCGTTAAACTTCGGACGTAGAATAATAGAAGAAGGACAACGGACGCGTCACGTCACTCTTCCCAGGTAGGGTGGACCACAGGAACAGCAGTGGAAATTGTGGCATTGGGTCCAGTTGTCGATTAACCGTGAACGACCTTATCCTTGAAAGAGGGTTCTTACGGACAGATCTGTCGTTTAGTTAATTAACAGTACGATGAAGAACGACACCCAGTAACCATAAGGTAAAAAAGTAACTATTCCTCAAGTCGTGTCGTAAGTTGAGATTTCTGTTTTTATTTGTTTGGTAAGAAACTGAGGATATAAACTCCCACACGTAGAAACCTCATTAACACCTTGGTTCGTTTCATCAGGAGTTTCGGATTAGTCCTTCTGTCTTAGGTGTCAATTGATAAAGTTCGTCTCCCATAAATTATCTCCGCTAACTAATATATTCACACCCTTCCAACTGTCTCGTTCTTCCCCTGTAACCCTACTGAAGTGTTAATTACCAATTATTAGTAGTAACAATTACTAATAATTACTGAGTCGCTAGTTGTGACAACATTCTTCTCCGTCACTAACGATCCCAACTCCTTGATTTTCCTCCTTAAACACAAGCGTCTAACATTATCGAGACTAGAGATCCACCTCGAAGCACATCAGGTACGAGTCTGGAGATTCTCCCCGACAACGTTTCGAGAACGTACCAGGAGACCCCTCCCGAAAGACGTCCACTATAAAACTGACTGTCCCTCCGGGTCAGGTAAAAACAACCACTGTCGAAACTTTTCGACTCCGATCGTCACGGTTTGCCTCGACTACAGACTTCACCTCGACACGAGACAACGATCACGACGTGTCTTCCCAGACTTTTCTACTTTCTTCAAGTAACAGGGAAAAACAAGGAAGAACAAGAGGGAGACCATGGAGGTAATCGTCGTCGATTCTCCTTCAGTCGGATGATCACACTGACCATTACACCAAACGTTTCTGGATCGAAGTCTTAGTTTCGCGTATTTTACCACCCGAACGCCGACACGCTGTTTCCATTTATTGGGTGTATCTCGATGCCTCTCCGTCTTGAGTTCGGACGTCAAGGTTCCAGAGACGACTCACGACCGCTGATTTATAGGGGTAGTATAACACTACTGGCGCTACCCTCAGTTATTCCTATTAAAGACAAATAACTTCCAAGGATACATATGTATGAGTGGGTGGGTCAGAATAAACACATCATCCCGAGAAAACTAAAGTAGAAAACGGAAGAGGTCGAACTCACTTAGATTGGTTCAGAACGTCATGAATGGACAACTCATAAGACTGTCGGGACAGAGGAAAAGGGAAACACATTTTGTTTGTCTTGACTACAGACTTCACCTCAAAGTCACAACGTGGTAAAAAACGAAGATAATGATTTCCTGAATGAACCAGAGGAAGGAAGGGACATGAACTAGAGGGAGGAAAGGACACGACAGGAAAAAAAAATTTAAATAAAAAATTAGGGTACACGACAGGAAATAGTAAGAAAGGATAACTACGGTCTATTAGAAAGAAGATTTAATTTTTTTTTTACAAATTAAGAAGGTCGATTTACCGAGTGACACCGTGTACCTATTTAGGTCTGGAGGACGTATAACCGAGTGTTCCGGTAACTATTAGGTCAAATCAAATAAGAAAAAAAAAAAACGGTATGATAGACTCTAGAAGTAAGGGACTGATCCCTAGTTTGTACCCGAGGGACGTAACCTTCATATCGCAGAATCGGTGGCCTAATGGTCCCTTCAGGGGTAATATTTGAAAGTGTTGTTGGTAGTCACGAAAAGAAACTGAACGTATGTCGGACAGTGGGGAGGAGGGTGGGGTCATCTGAGATTCGAGGGACTTCAGTCCTCGTTCAAGCAGTAGTAGTGAGACTAAAACCGTTAGGATCTTTCCACAGACCGTGTGTCATGTATTATTTATGTGTATCTCAAAGTCTTCAACAGGACAGAAGGGATACTAACTACACGACACACCAGGTACGACAAAGAACCCTCCGTCTCATCGACCCCGTATTATTACGTAGGAACCTGTCCACAATCCTAACTTAATCCCTCGTCACAGGTATATTAGTTTCGATACCAAAAAGGTCATCAGTACATGTCTACACTCTCGGCCTGGTATTTCTTCTGACTCGTGGTTTCTTAACTACGGAAACTTAATACCACGACCTCTTCTGAGAACTCTCAGGGAACCCAACGTGCTTCTAGTTTGGTCAGACAGGACTTCCGTTAGTTGGGACTTATAAATAAACTTCCTGACTACAACTTCGAGGTCATGAACCCGGTGGACTACACTTCTCGACTGAGTAACCTTTTCTGGGACTACGACCCTTTCTAACTCCTATCCTCCTCTTCCCCGACTGTCTCCTACTCTACCAACCTACCGTAGTCACTGAGTTACCTGTACTCAAACTCGTTTGAGGTTCTCTATCACTTCCTATCCCCTCGGACCACACGACGTCAAGTACCCTAGCGTTTCTCAGTCTGGACTGAATCGTTGACTTCTTGTTGTCCCTCGTCGCCACTTCGTGGATCCTCTCACGGACCGTGTACCTCTCGAAACCCAGTGAGACACCGTGGGGTAGGTGTCTCAGACCTCCTAGGAACTACTAGAGGACGGTGTCCCTTCGCGTTTTGTGAGAGAGAGGGATCTAATTCAGGAGGAGATTACAATACACCCAATCACACCTCGTAAAATAAAGTCTGACTTACACTCACACGTAAACCTAATACGGTACATCGGTTCTCTCTTACCCTAAGCACTAGCAGTTCGGAATCGACTGAGTGGTACCGTTGTAAACACTAATCAATGGAGGACTACGCTTCTTGACTGAGTAATCTTTTCTGGGACTACGACCCTTTTTGACTTCCGTCCTCCTCTTCCCCTGTTGTCTTCTACTCTACCAGCCTACCGTAGTGATTGAGCTACCTGTACTCAAACTCGTTCGAGGTCCTCAACCACTACCTGTCCCTTTGGATCGTACGACGTCAGGTACCCCAGCGTCTCTCGACCTGTGTTGACTCGCTGACTTGGCTTGACTTGGATTGGGAGTTCGGAGAAAATACCAAGACACACGACACCTAAGGGGAATACCACTGGTGTGTCCCGGTAGTACCCTACTGTTGAGCACACTGTCGCTCAAACATTAGACACTCTCATCAAACATTAGCCTTTCCTATGGTAGAAAAACGTCGGGAGGTGTCTCTAAAGACACTTGTGTATACGACCTTTGAAACGGACCCTTTCGAGGGGGACCTATTTACTTTAGGAAGTTTAACTGTCCTCTATTAGACTAAAGGAACTTTCAATTAACTCTAGACACAAAATATTTCCGATTACCAGACCACTCTCTACAGGATTCAGTTCGAGTACACTACCACGGGAACCAAAAAGTCCATGGTCAGTAGTTTGTCTTAAGTATAGACAGAGACAATTGGACAAACGTGTCACCGGAGAGGACGAGGTGGGTGTTTCAGAGGTACCGGTAATCTCCCCCTTTTCGTAGGGTAATTTTCTGCATTTTACGACTACTCCCTTTACGTCGGGTGACGTTCGAACCGAACTCAGTACCGATGTAAAGTAATTCGTCGTCCTAGACATAAACGAAGGGACCACCGAGTCTGCCATTTCGCAGACAGATGTTGCACCTTCTGGACCCAAGCTAGGGACCCAGTCCTTCGAAAGGACCTCTTCCTTTACCGTTAGGTGAGGTCATAGGAACGGACCTTTTAGAGTGCCTACCTCCTCGGACCACCCGATGTGAGGTACCCCAGCGTTTGTCAACCTGTCCTGACTCGTTGAAGTGAGTGAGTGACCATCGAGTCACCCATTTCTGGGTAGACGGTTACGTCCTCTGTATTCTCTACACCCAAGTTAGGGACCCAGTCCTTCTAGGGGATCTCCTCCCGTACCGTTAGGTGAGGTCATAAGAACGGACCTCTTAGGGGTACCTGTCTCCTTGGACCGCCCGATGTCAGGTACCCCAACGTTTCTCAGCCTGCCCTGACTTCACTGAATCGTGGCAAACGGTCCGCAGACAGATCCGTACGCGGGTTCCCCTACTTCGGACCGGGAGGTACAAGTGTCCCGACCGGAAAAATAACGGCTCACTCTTCTTCTAGACTTTATTTTGGAGTTACGTATAATACTCGGTGTCAAAGTATATTTTATCCATACTCTACTCCTACCCGGTAGCAAATCCTGTCATTTACGATACAGCCACAGAAATTCCTAAGGATTAACGGTTCCCTTTCGCATTTAGGGCATAGTAACTGAGTATCTTCCTTCGTTTAGTGGGGAAAAATGAGAACCGCGTGAAAGAAGAGAAAATAAATAACAGAAGTATGACGAATGGTTCTAAGTGTTAACGGAATAAGAAAGAGAGACAGAGAGAAAGATATAGGTGTGTCTGTGTGTCATAGGACCTCTTCCTTTACCGTCGGGTGAGGTCATAAGAACGGACCTCTTAAGGTACCTGTCTCCTTGGACCACCCGATATTAGGTACCCCAACGGTTCTCAACCTGTACTGACTCGCTGACTGTGAAAGAGACAGAGAGAGAGATATATATAAGTATATGTATGTGTGGGTGCGTGTGTGTGTGTATGTGTCATGGTCCCTTTCCGTTATGGATCATGTTATTTACTTCTGGAAACCCCTCTGACACTCCTGTCCTACGTACTTTATTCTAAATTCTTCTGGGTCTATGTTATCAAAGTTACCAGTCAATATATCACATTCGATTAACAGAGTGTGTTTCACTACTGGTGGATACTACTTATAAATTATCGTCCGGGTTCTTTCGACCATCGAACAAATCCAGTTAGGATCTTGAGATGTACTTCGGATCATAGAAAGTTATTATAAGACTTATAATTAATCCATTAATTAATTACTAATATGTTTTCAAGAAGACCGACCGAATAAGTTTATGAAACAAAGGGTGTGGGTGCCTTTTTTACCTTTGAAAGGACTTTGACAATAGAAACACTCTATTTTTGAAAGGTCAGTATATCCTCAGAAACGAATAAAAAAAAGGAAAACTTCAGATTCCCTATACGTTCGAAATATCGATTAAAAATAATCAAGACTCGTATAAAAGACAATACAGTAACTCATCTCAATTATTGACGATTAAGATTGTAGACCTAGGAGAACTCCAGTCAGAGGTAACTAACAGAAAATTCTTACTCAGTGTTAAAATATAAAGAAGAGTACGACTTGGGAAAACCTGAGACAGAACCTATAACACTTGTAACACGATGTCAGGTATTATAGGAAGGTTACTCACACAAAACAATTACAAGAACGACTACACTAGTAACAAGAAACAACCAAACAAACAAATCTCACTTTAATTGAACCGACTTGAGGTTATCGTAGGAGACTGAAACCCCGTCGTCGAGTTTAGTCTCAAGTCAATAAATAAACAAAAAAGTACTGATTCAACTCAAATAAGATTCTTCGAACTAAGTGGTAATCTTTCAGCAGAACAACACAAGTCACAGATTCGGTACAGGTTGAGAACGCTGGGGTACCCGACATCGGAAGGTCCCAGGAGACAGGTACCCTAAAGGGTCCGTTCTTATGACCTCGCCCAACGGTAAAGGAGGAGGTCCCCTAGAAGGACTGGGTCCCTAGTTTGGGTGTAGAGGACACAGAGGACGTAACGCCCGTGTAAGAAATAGACGACTCTGTAGAGATGATCACATCAATTAGTGTAATTATTCAATCTTCTCCTTTCGGTTCACTTGCAAAGTTAGATATACCTTTTACGTAGACCATTATGCAGTTGGAGAATGAAAATTTCAAAATTGGAATCAGACCTACGAACCCCAGACGGGGTGTGTACGTACCAAACCCCCCGTCGGTCTCTAATCCTGTCTTACAGATGTCTTACCCACCAAGGAAAGAAGTAAAGAAAGTAAAGATCCAAAGACGGAGTGAAACATCTCCGACTTTAACAGGACTTAAGACAGGAGATCAGGGACTCCGACTTCTATGGTAGTAGAAAATACTCTCATCACGGGACGGGCGTACGATTTCCGTAAACTGTTCCTTTGTCACCATCTCATTGTCCTCACACTAAACTTGAACCAAACATCTAAATCCGTCTTAGTCTTAAATCGACCACAAACTTTCGTGAGTTTTTATAGGAGGAGAATGACAGAAAATATCTACGGTTGACATGAGGTGTGAAAATGACTCATTCATCTCAAGGTTCTTGAGAACCCTTTAGGTATCCTAGGATGGGAGTCGATCTTCTATGTCGTGGAAGAACTCTACTCTCCACACCTTGACATCCTCGAGGAATGAACTCTCAGGGAACTCATTATTAGTATTTTCTACAATATTATTTAAAATGTAAATTTAACGGAAAATAAGAGTCCTACAGTCTCACGAAATGTTTGTGTTTAACGACTTTTGGAAAATCCAATTAATTTTACTCGTCTAAAGGGTCTGTTTCTTCCACTGACAAAAACATGAAAGTTCACACAAAACATGTCCACTCACTCAACTCCGTGGTTATTCAAGAACTTGATCAGTTTGGTGCTACAAGACTCTTGCCCACTTAAGTTGTGCTCGTATGGTTGGTGCTACGGTCTAAGGTGACGAGAAGTCTTATTATTACTATTACAGTCACTAAGTACTTTGAGCACTTCTGACTACAAGAACAGTCTCAGAGACACGACGGTGACCAGTTTGCGGACGGTCAGTCGGACCGGGTACCAACCGTCGGCGCGTAACGAAAGAGGGGCACGGAGACCTTCATCCAGAAGGAAAGCGAAAGACGACGACATTCAATCCAGAAGAGAAGTGAAATGTCAGATCCTTTGATCTGAGTTTCGCGAACTCGGTGAACGGGACTCAGGTCGATCCTCCATCGTCTGGACCCTCAAACCGAGTAAACAGGCTAAGAATACGGATCTGAGAAAAAGAGATGGTTATAGTAAGGGTTTACGATTCTGAAAGGGGGAATAAGGATTTTAGGACTCCTTATATTACGTAAGAGTAGTCTTTATCGTCGAGTAATGTCTGGTCGACTGAGTCTCACCCTCAAGTCTTAACCCCCAATTTCCTCGACTCTCCGACAACTACCTTAAACCTGACGCTCCCCGAACCTCTCGGTCGATTACGGAACCTGGAATATGATGGAATACACAGCAGGTAAACAGTCCCAGTCAGAAGTCGTGAGTCAACAGGGTCTCCGTTTCCCTCCCTCGTTGGGTACGAGTACTCGTGTATGACACCCGTCTGTGAAATCCTTTGTGTAAGGATTCACAACGGTGGTGGCCGAGATACTCTACCTAAGAATAGAAGTAATGTATCTCGGTACCTGGTTCTGAATCTTTCTACTTTCCTAAAAGACTTCCAACGTATCGGGAATTCATTACAGTGATCGAATAAATTAACGGTTCCGTCCAAGGATGGTGAGAACGACAAATTTTTCGGCGTAAGATATCTATTGGCTGTTCCTGGATGATATATCGTGCTCCCTGACAGGAGTCACGGGACGTCATAGGACATATCCTTTTGTAGACGTTTTCCTACCTACGTACACACGCGTATCGACTGAGTGAAACGGCATGTGGACTTTGACTGTGTAGCCACAGTTAGTCGAGAAGAGGTTGTATTTTATTTTTGTATGTGAATTCAGTGTAAGATTAGACTAGACTACCGGTTAGGGCAGACTTAGGTTGTACGTGAGGACACACCTGAGACGCTTACACAAGTCAGCGGGTCAACACAGACTGAAGCACTGGGGTACTTGATATCGGGCGGTCCGAAGAGACAAGTACCCTAAAGGGTCCGCTGACCTGCCCAACGGTAAAGGATGAGGATCCCTAGAAGGGCTGGGTACCTAGTTTGGACGCAGAGGACGTAACCGTCCGTCTAAGGAATGTTGACTCGGTGGACCCTTCGGGACACACCTGCAATGATACATTCCTAAAAGACAAGTTCCACCTGTGTTCCAACGGTTCAAACATAAACCTCTGATAACACTAAAATACTGAACGAGTATGGTTGTTTTATGTTCTCTCAAGAAAGGGATAGGGACGCGGTCGGACCGTACAAATACGATGTCTGTCGGAACGGGTCTCATTCGGGCCCCCACGAGGACACAAGATTGGAGGCAACACAAGTGTCTTAACAAATACTTCGGTCCTAATTGGGGGACACGGAGTCAGAAACTAAAGTGTGTTTCGTCCACCCTACCCGTGTGTCCGGTCTAACGATACAAGAAAAGTGTCTCTCGACATGAATCCTGTGCCACCAGTGACCGTTTTGGGTGTCCGTGAAGCTAGGCACGACAGGTTGAGTTTACTTATGGAAAGTTGTTTATAAAGACACCTCCTTCGGTGAAGGGGTGTAACGTGACGGTAGTGTCATCGTTGTGTGTATCGTATTCTTGTGGCACGTCCTCACAAAACGTCTCTTTGCCTTCTCTACACGTACATTTATCCTAGAAAGGTGGTTTAGTCTATGTAACCCGGAGGACGTAATCCGGTCGCTTGAGACGACACGTATATCCAAGAGGGCAGTAGAATAATGGTTCCTATAACGACTCAAGGTACTAAAAGGAGAGGTCACTGGTTAACAGTGCCGATTCTATACACAATCCAATTCACGAGGGGCACAATCCCCTTCCTCTGGTCGGGGTGGAGAAATCACTGTGACAATAATGTTTCACCCCATGGGTTGGGAGGGCCATGTTATCCCGTACGGCTGGTAGTGTCTGCCGGACCAGGCTTCAGGTCCTCTACGTCCACCATCTTTCGACGTTGTCGGGACCCGTTGCGTAGACATCAAAACGTCAAAGACGATTTAGGTCTAGGACCGGAAGGTCGACCTGTGCCCCCATCGAACGAAGTTAAGGTTACCCCTTGGTTTATGCTTCAGAGAGAATGTCAAAAATTTGTTTTCCTGATGACGTTGACACCAAATCTTTTTAGTAAAACTCTCATCTCCCATCAAACACTGGAAATGTATACACCCCCGAAAAAACAAACTCATATCAACTAAACCCGAAGAGACCACCGAGTCCGCCATTTCTTAGACCGGTGTCACACCCTCCGGACCCAAACTAGGGACCCAATCCTTCTAGGGGACCTCTTCCCGTACCGTTGGGTGACGTCATACGACCGGACCTCTTAGGGTACCTGTCTCCTCGGCCGCCCGATGTCCAGGTACCCCAGCGTTTCTCAGACTGTGTTGACTTCACTGAATGGAGATGAAAAAATGAAAATATCAACTAAATGTTACAACACGATCAAAGACGACATGTCTTTCACTTAGTCAATATGCATATGTATATAGGTGAGAAAAAATTCTAAGAAAAGGGTATGTCCAGCAATGTCTCATGACTCGTCTCAGGGGACACGACAGATCATCTAAGAATTAATAGACAAAATATATATCTTCCCACATATACAGTCAGGGACAGAGGGTTGAATAGGGAGGGAGAAAGGGGAGAATCATTGGTATTACGACAAAAAATATAGACACTGAGATAAATACAAAACATTTATTCAAGGAAACATGGAAAAAAAATATAAGGTGTATATTCGCCATAATATATAAACAGAATGAGACTGAATGAAGTGAGTCACACTGTTAGAGATCAAGGTAGGTGTAACGACGTTTACCGTAATAAAGTGAGAAAGTATCGACTCATGATAAGGTAACACCTAAATAAATCTTTGAAAAAAGTACCTGGATTAAGAGTCTCGTCTGACTCTGACCCACTCTATTACATCTTTTATGTGTTTTCCAAAGTTTTGAGAATACGGATTCGATAAATATCGATAATATTAACAACAACGTAAATTATTAATTATAAATCATATTATTACAATAATTACGTAAAATTATTCATTCTGCTATGATCACAATGACATAAACTTCGGTCATCGCTATGAGGTATCATTTCGTCGTGCGGGCATTTTACTTCCACTGTGCCGACGAAGGGAACACCACTCCTCCATAGCCACCCTACGATTCGGACCTCGAACCAAAGTCGGTCTGAACCCTCTGTTTCCAAGGTTTTCCTTCTCGTCTCCAACACGGACCTCCCCAGTCACGTCCACCACCCCGACGAGTCCCGTACAGGACCTCGACTCTCTACCGGTCCGACGGACGTCGGTGAGAAACCATTATTACAGGAATGAACTCGGTATACAAAGTGGACTTGAGACTCTTGGTCCGAACCAACCATAGAGGTTAAGTATGTGTCACTCCTCCGAGACTCGACTAAACGAAGAGTCGACAATTATGTCCAGGACTCTACTATCGACCCGGAGAAACCAGCAAGCCACCATCTCTTGGACGGACGGTAACGTTCTCTACGTCCAAGTCAGGGACCCAGTCCTTCTAGGGGACCCCTTCCTTTACCGTTGGATACGGTCCCAAGAACGGACCTCTTAGGGTACCTGTCTCCTCAGAACACCCGATGTCAGGTACCCCAGCATTTCTCGTCCTATGCTGAATCGATGACTTGTCGTTGTTCCACTGTCACCTATTCTTTACAGTATCGGTGCAATTTTTCTCGTAACTTACAGTGAAGGGTTTCCTTGGTACAGTGCCCCAGTGAGACTACAGGAAAGAAATACGACACTGGGTCACTCCCAGTAACGTAACTTCACATCCTAAACCACAGACGTCAGACATTTACCTAGGATTAGAAGATGAAGAATGATCTACACGCTACGACCCGGTTGTGTAACGAAATATTGGAGATCCAAGAAGTAGACATTTTACCTTGGTAAATATAGGTGACACCAAAACCTTTCAGATTATGTCCCGTCTATGAGTTATGTACAGTAAAAAAAGAAAAGAAGAAGGAATCGAGAGGACTAATAGGAGGGAAGGTTTCTTTTACTTCCAAGTCTTAACTTTTTTTAAATTCTCGACGTCTTTGTTGTAATCTAAGTATAAATCTGTCGTTAACTAAAAAAAGGAACCCATTCTTTTTAATACGTAAACGAAGATTTTATACTTCTCACCACTAATACTAAGTACGTGTGTACTAAGTATCTCTTTCGACCTCGATTTTGTGTCGATTTGATTATTATAAAGCAGGAACACTGATTTCGAGCAGGTTCGAATCTTGCGTCTGGGTCTCAATCTCGTTTCTTAGGGCTCCCGTCAAAACGGGTACAAAACTGAATCAGTGTCCCTGTTCCCGTCCTCTCTGACGACAAGGGAACATTAGGTGGAGGGGTTCCACCCACGTGAACATAATAGACGTCGACGAGGGAAAATAAGTGGGTGACTCGAAGGTTGATACTAACTAAAGATGATTACTACGGGTCTCGCCCCGAAGTAGAAGAGACAACACCTAATAACGTCGTCGAGGATTGCCCACAGGGGTGGACAACATAGCCGGGGAGAGGTCGTATGGACAAGAGAGAGAAGAATGGCTTCACTTAAGAACTTCGTAGCCAGTTGACACACCGACTCTTCTTTCCAGTGTCTGAGTCCGTAATCAGTAAAAGAGTGGTACACTGGGAGTCGGCGGAGCGGAACGGTTCGTACTTAAAGTAGTAGATACTTTGTCTTTACTGTAAGTAAATCGCTAGAGAAACTACTCCTACTTTGCACACATTTTATCGAACGTGACAAGGACTTTATGTTATCCATTAGTCAGTTAAAACAAACGAGGAGTCACCGAAACATAACGACCTTTTTAGTCTGGATTAAAATAATACGAAAAACTCCGGGAAGTACACGGGAGGAGGGAAACGACCGACATAAGACGTGTACCGAAGGGACGGAGGAGAAGACTGAAACGCAAAAGGGCAGCCTCAGAAGATCCTTGACTACGAACTTACCTATGGTAAGGAAACAGAAAGCAGACACACGGAAAAATACCGCCATATTAACGAAATGTCACGACACAATCAAAGACGACATGTTACTGGACTTAGTCGATACGCACGCACGCATCAACACAGACTGAGAAACACTCGGGTACCTGATATCGGACGGTCCAAGGAGACAGGTACCTTAAAAGGTCCGTTCTTATGACCCCACCCAACGGTAAAGGATGAACTCCCTTAGTTGAGATACACATGTATATAGGGAAGGGAGGACCTGGAGGGAGGGTGGAGGCAGGGTGTGCAGGTCCAGTAGTGTCTCGTGGCTCGACTCGACGAAGAGAGATCGAGAGACAAAATATGCACCATTACAAAGACGTAGTAGGACTGGGAGGTTGAGTAGGGTGGGGAGGAAGGGGGTGACACGGGTGTACAGACAAGAGAAGTAACACACAGAGAAGGACGGAACGTCTATCCAAGTAGACATGGTAAAAAGATCTAAGGTGTAATTATGCCCTATAAACGAGAAAAGGAAGACTAATAGCACTGAGATATAGGTCTGAGATCCGGGTAGGTGTAGTACTGGGTTAAAGTAAGGAATAATGTCGACTCATTATAAGGTGCCATATATGCTTGGTGTAGCAGAAATAGGTAAGGAGACAGCTACTAATTCATGGATCTGACGACGTTCTTTTAGTTCAAGAACACCCCGAGGAAGTTGGGGTTCCCTCACTTCGTCCATCGTCGCGTCTAGATACGACACAGATTATGTTCTGTGCAAGTGAGTGGTTCTGGCACGCGTGACGCTGGTTTCATCCGAGGTCCACGAGTAAACGAACCTTCGGTCACTCCTCCGGTCCAACGACCTTTCCTCTCAACCGAAATAAAACCTACGATTGTTACCCTCCCCCGTCCCCCTTCTCCCGTCTACGAACAGGTTCCCGGTCGAAGGGGGTGTGAAGTGGTGATCAGTTCTTCGTTCTCCAAAATATCCGTCCTCCTCCGACGCACATCTTTGCCGTGTTAGTCGAGACTCAGTAGAACTTTAACCAGTACGTCACCCAGACTGGTCGTAGTAGAACTAACAAAAGTCATGTCAATCAAAAGTCAAAGTCCCAACCAAACAAGAGTAAAGAAACTCCGGTCAAGAGTCTTAACACCGTCGAATTCAGTACCGATACCAGACCAGTAGTCCGTCAATTGGAGGAGGTGGACCACACCCAAAACCATAGATGTTCCGTCGAGTGTCCTACACCGAGTCTTATAATCCATGTCGGGACCTCTTCCTTAAACTAAAACAAATGACTACTTTGACAATAATAAAACAGGACAAAATGACGCAAAGAAACGAAGACGCACAAGAGTGAAGAGATTAATTTGAATAAACCGATTTCGAAAAGGTAACGTTTTCCGTCCACCTCCTGTACCAGTCCCTTCCTGACATCTCAGGCCGAGACGAAGACACGACACGCGAGTGTGACAAGTTATGACAGTCTCAGCGTTACTCAGACTCAGTTTTAACCGGTGACTGGAAGTCCTGGAATGTAGCATTATCCTCTTCTCTTCCGACTCGATTAGACACATATGGTTTCTCTTACTCGCTTCAAGATTCTTAGCAACCCGTCATGTCCAACTTACTCTGTCCCCCTGTATAGACGAGGTCTCCTACACTGGCTTCTGAAATTCCTTCTGGTACTTTATTCACTGTCAACCTCTTCTCGGTTCCTGTGTAAGTCATCCGTCGACCCTCACCACTCCTGGTGTGACCAAACTTAGGTCTCTCCCCCCGAGACTTATGGTCGGGACGAGGATTGGTCGTCAGGGACATGGACTCTTCGAGAAAATATGTTAGAAAACTTCTCGACGAAGAAAAAAAAAAAAAAATAGTAGGTCCAGACACAAACCTACAGTATAGGACTCAGGAAATGACTTGAGGGAGACATTTCCTTAGAAACTGGGAAAACGGGTGACGTTAGCGAGAAGTACAGTCTACGACAACCACAGATCAAGAAAGGAGACAACGGGGGTCAAGAAGTGCACACATGGAGAGACTTTACACTAAATCCTCTCTCCTCAGGAGGACGAGCAGGGTCCCTAAGAGGACTACCCATAGGCAGGTAAATCGGAGGAAGGGAAGGTCACCGACCAAATCCCTTCCCGTACACTGAGTCAGGACCTGTCACTCCGGACCCCTAGTACCCCTGGAGACCCTTCCTAACAAAAAAGAGAGGGGTTTCTCCGTCAAAATCCTCTGCAGAGAGGAGGAAGACTATAACTACGACACAGTTATACACATTATGGACATCGGTGAAACGTTTGGACTTTCCGAAGTCCGAACCTATTTTGATATTGGACTTTCGGTGTCTTACTTTTCTACCCGTCTCGGACTCTTGGAGCCCTGTCGTCCCCGGGCCCCGTACTGCAGTAAAAGGAGACTGAGAAGTGAATGACTCACATACACACACCCCCCTACTCATGTGTAAACAATACAAAGACACAACAAATTCGGTCTCTATCCTCTAGACGATACTCAACGTCCGGACACTGAACAATTTCATAAACCACGACGTCAACGTGGCACTCCGTCGGCACTCTTATAACTTTGTTTTCCCATGCCGACACAAGGTCGTTTTGAGAGTGTTTTTCCCTATGGGCCTGTCTGGACACTCGGTCACACCGAAATTAGTGACTTAGTCCTAGCAGACAAGGAAAGACCACTTCGGTACGGTGTTTACGTAAAAGAGAGGGAAAAGGGACTGAGCAAAGGTATGTACGGTCATAATGACGTTTGCCTAATAAATGACCAAACCATTAGGGCAGAGACAGGGACCTTCTATTTAAGACACCACTGCTCCTACACATAAGAGAACAAAAAAAAAAAAAATAAGAGAACAAGTTGTGGGCCGTGTCTTCCCCTCAAGGTACTCACGTACTCCCTCGCACGTCCGTTCGTGTATTTGAACCCGGTCAAATAAGTAGAGAAACTCAAAGTCAAACTAAAGGAGGAAAGACTTTCCACTTACTATTATCATCGACCTCCACTTATATTTGGACCTCCAAATATATTTATATTTGGAGTCACCTATGGACAACTATGTCACACTAATGTGTTTCGTCGGGGGAGGGGAGAAGAATTTTGATGGGGTTTAACCTACTATTTGACGTACCAGGGAAATCGCAGTCATTGACAAATATCTCAGAACGAGACGTACCCCGGATCACAACTCGAGTAAAATACACAATGACACAGACGAGGGAATCCTTTAGAAAACTCATAATTCGAGTAAAGTAAATAATAAAATAGATAAGGGAATCCTTTAGAATACTCTACCGACGACAATAAGGGTAAAATCTCCACTTTTTTTTTTGGTTTTTTTGGGGCTCCGAGTCTTTCCCCTTTATTGTACAAGTATCTGTGTGTCGTTACCGTCTCGACTGTACAGACAGAGGTTCCTTGTACCGGGATTGGTAATATAAGACCATCTAAAGTACAGGTTGCTACAGATATTACTGTATAGGGAGGGAAATGTTCCACTGGAACGAGAGGGGGTACCTCTGTCTTTAAGAAAGAGGAGGGAAATATGGACCCAGTCGGCAGAGTGGACCGAACTGTTCATCCTACACTGACTTCACGACAGGAAATAGAAGGTTCGGACCCGGAATTCTCCGAACGTCGAAGATGAGAGTGGAAGGTCTAACAAGGGAGTACCTCTGGTCGTGGTTGCACTTGAGACTGACGGGGAGTCCTGTCTGTCCGGTTCACGGCAAAACGTGTAGGGTCGGTGCTGAGTCTCGGGGGTCCGACCTATATCCCAGTCCTTCGACTCTAGACTAGTTTAAACACTGGGTCCCTTAGCCCTCGACTGTTATCGTGACAACAAATTCAGTCACTCAAAGTCCCAACAGAACAATACGCAGTCTCCTATAGGTTCCGTGTACCTTTGCGGGAAAGTCACAGGCAGGCTCGGACTCTTCGCCACACACAGTTCACAGACCCACACACACCGAGTGCCCACTAGTGATTCATCACCGACGAGCATAGTCGTGTCTACCTTAATCTTTGGTGTCCTCGGCTCAGTCCACGTGTACTTTCAGACGGCCCCATCCCACCCCGACGTTTCTACAACTTTCCTAATTTACTTTTGTCACTTTTATGACTGAAACGGTAGAGACATTTGAAACGAGAGATCTTTCACGAGAGAATCGATCTTAAAGTATAAAACCCACGTTACCTATATTTCGAAGCCAATATGTTCTAATTCATTTAAGATCTATGGTCGACATTTTGCAGTACCGATATCAAGTGTCATGACATAACATGTGAATTTTAAAACAATTCTACCATCTAGAGTACAATTTACTAAAATGGTGTTAAAAAATTTTTCTACGTGTCTTATACAGTGTTTCATGTTCCTTTTTATAATTTTATTGGTCCGTGTCACCCCCCCTAAGAACGTATATTTTGGGAGTTTCGATCCTGGGTTCTGTGTCAAAACGGGAAACGAACGAGTACAGGACCTTAACTAGAAGGGTCCAGAGTCAGTCACGGAAACAGGAAAATACTACCCCCTCTTAAAGACTTTCCCCGGAAAGTCCATATATATATTTTTTTAGGTCGATATTATAAATTTCATGAATTCTCGTCTAAAACAAAGTACAGTCCTGTCAAAGAAACTAGAGACGAGACCAGGCCTACGGTGGAGACAGACGACAGGAGGAACATTCGTCTCCAAAATTGGTCCGAAAAACGTTTTGTGTTAGTACTATACCCTAAACGGGTATCAGTAGGTACCCCCCCCTTTCGACAGGGGTACGTTCAAACACGGTCACGATGGTCCTTGAGCTCTCCTCCACGACTTTTGTTTACTTGTAAGGTTTCTTCGTCAGACTCAAGGAGTCGAAGGAGAAGAGAAAA
Organism: Capra ibex; assembly: GCA_006410555.1. Taxonomy (NCBI): domain Eukaryota; kingdom Metazoa; phylum Chordata; class Mammalia; order Artiodactyla; family Bovidae; genus Capra; species Capra ibex. Next base: position 62,283,084 of record SJYO01049755.1, on the reverse strand, counting down.
TAGTAGTCGTTTACCGACAAAAGAAGGAAATCGACGGTTCTTCAATACCAATTATGTCTCAAGTAGTGTGTCCCAGACACGAGTGAATCTACGAAGGATGTAAAAAGAGGTCATTACCATCGTCGGCGTTCCTCTCGTCCTTATTACCACTACTAGTATGTTCAGTTAAGTCCTCTCTAGATAACTGACGGACTTTCTCCGGTGGGTTCAAAGGAGTCTGTACTTTAGTTCCGCAGTTATTCCGTGTCAGGTCTGGAACACACCGAGTATCTGCTATCATCTCTGTCTATCTTTTACTTAATGTCACGTCACTTCTCTCACGTTTGTGTCTTCCAGGTCTACCGTGGTCCAATTAATTGAGACGGACTCCTTCAGAAGGGACTGGAGGTTCTGACCGGGACTACGAGGCACAAAATTTCGAGACACGTAACAAGTAAGTATCGTAAATGCTGTCGACCTTAACGTAAACTCTCAGGATGTGTACTCAGGACGAAGTTGTTACACTCGTGACCTCCCTGTCCCGCAAAATGAGTGGTACCTTAGGAACCCTCGACCCGACCACTGTAGATACGTCATCCGTGAGTCCCTGTCAAACAACTTACCTTATTCCCTCGTACTCTAGTCCCTTCTAAAGACTCTCTTACTCTACAAATTTAATCCAAAACTTCCTACTTATCTTCAGACGTAGACATTATCCTTGTTTTCATTTATATTTTTATAACTGTTAAATTCTCCTTCCATATTGGAGAAACTTTCACTTTCACACTTTTCACAATCAGTGAATCAACACAGGCTGAGAAACGTTGGAGTACCTGACATCGGGCGGTCCGAGGAGTCAGGTATCCTAAGAGGTCTGTTCTTATGACCTCACCCAACGGTACGGGAAGAGGTCCCGTAGAAGGACTGGGTCCCTAATTTGAGTCCAGAGGTCGTAACGTCCGTCTAAGAAATGACAAAGTCGGTGTTCCCTTCGGTACTGGAGTAATCGATAAACAATAACTTCGGGGTCAACCTGGTATTCCTTCTGACTCACGGTTTCTTAACTACGAAACCTTAACACGATCTCTTCTGAGAACTTTCAGGGAACCTAACATTCCTCTAGTTTGGTCAATTAGGATTCCTTTAGTTAGGACTTATAAGTAACCTTACTGACTACGACTTCGACTTCCAGGTTATGAAACCGGTAGACTACGTTTCTCGACTGAGTGACCTTTTCTGGTACTACACCCTTTCTAACTTCCGTTTTCTTCCCCTACTGTCTCCTACTCTACCAATCTATCGCAGTGATTGAGTTACCTATACTTACACACAAAAACAAAGTCCTCTTTTGTACTCGGAAAACTTTTTTCCAATTTTCCGTATAACGTTATATAATTATAACACCTTCTTTTACATTGTTTCTAACTTTATTACGTATAAACATATTAAAGTTACCTAAAAGGTTTTGAGTCTTTAAGTCAAATTGGTCGTAGATATAGTTTGTTTGTCCGTAGTATATGTGAGACGGACTAAGGTAAACCCATGACTTTTGGTGACGATTCTTGTATGACAGGACTGAAGACTGTGGTATCCAATAATCAAAACTGATAAAACTTGAAATATCTTTATCCTAGTATGTCATACGTAAGAAAAAGTAAACCGAAGAAAACAAGTTTGTACTGATACATTAGGTAGGGATAAGAACGAATATCAACATAAAATGGTAAATCACAGATTTCATATTTATATGAAGTAAATTAAATGAGTAAGATGATTCTAAACATATTAAAGGTCATAACTTCATAATACCCATTTCTATTATAAGCATAGGTACGGAAAATTACATATACTCGTACGTAAAGGTAGCTTATATAACGATTCTGACCGTATCGATCAAATCTAATATCTCATACGCGTGTAAATCAAAAATATCTATGACGATGTATCAGTAAGTTTCACCAGTATAGTTAAATGTGATTGGGGTAGACATGTTTCTTTAAAGTAAATAAAGTGTAGGAGAATGTGAACCGTAGTAGACGGAAAAAGTAAAACCGGTAGACCAGTCACACTTGATTATAGTATAATGTTAAAAATTAAACACAAACATTCTAACATTTACTTCAATTCGTAGAAATGTAAACTAATAACCCGAAAGGACCACCGAGTCTACTATTTCTCAGACGGACACGTTATACCCTCTGGGTCCAACCTAGGAACCCAGTCCTTCTAGGGGACCTCTTCCCTTACCGTTGGGTAAGGTCATAAGAACTGACCCTTTAAGGTACCTGTCGCCTCGGATCACCCGACGTCAGGTACCCCAGTGTTTCTCAGTCTGTGCTGACTCACTGACTATGAAAGTGTAGGAGAATGTGAACCGAAGTAGACGGAAAAAGTAAACCGGTAGACCAGTCACACTTGATTATAGTATAATGTTAAAAATTAAGCACAAACATTCACTTCAATTCGTGGAAATGTAAACTAATGATCAGTAAACCACGTCACACAACTACATATCAAGCTCCGTATCCAAGGAAAATACGACACGAATGGTTTAACATGATTTTAAGAGGTCAAGGATATTTGAGAACCTACGGTACTTGATTCGGAGCAAACGCACCGAAGTCGTGGTTCCTGTCACGGATGGTCTGGTCAACAAGTAGTTTCGATTACACTTTTGAGTCCCAAGTTTATTCCAAGAATAAGTTTCTCCACTTTGGTCCTACCTTTCGGTTCGGACCTCCTACGGATAGGACACGAGATTTCTCTTACGTAATTCTTCCGAATCGCCGGGGAAAGTAGAGGTAACGTGATCTCGGTAAGGTTTACCTTACGAGTTACTTCGGTTACTCACCTCAGGAAGACTTGTTACCTGTAAGATTATACCGGTGACAGTCCTCTTGTGGACGGAAGGGAGAGTTGTCAAAATACCTATGTCCTCACCCGAGACAGAGTAGAGGGAGGTGTCGGTGTAGAGTAAATGTACCTCGGATGAGTCTCACTAGGAACTATAGGGTCAATGTGAGTCACGAAGGTTCATTCACGAATACCGACTTTATGTCACGGATTTTCATACACGAAACCCTAGGTCAATGTAAAAAGTAAATGAGGTAAACTTGAAACCAGTTTACTGAACGGGAGAGACTCAGAAAAGGTCGAATTGTAATCCAATTATAGGGGGTGAGGGTTCCAGTAAAATTCCCAGTTTATCAGGTACTTATACTTTATAAACCCTCTTGAGGACCGTTTCTGACTAGTGAGTGAATCACTGTCTAGAACAATAATCACCACTATGAATCTCACACATTAAAACTCTAAATCATTCTATCACTACTGGTACCCAAACCGAGATGCATCGAAACCCTACGTAAACACTACCAGAATATTTCTCCGTTTAGTCGTCTCATTTGTTTGATGCCGATTGCCTCGGAACACTTCACCTCAGCGAGTCAGCATAGGTTGAGAAACGCTGGGGTACCTGACATCGGATGGTCCGAGGAGGTAGGTACCCTAAAAGGTCCGATCTCACCCAACGGTAAAGGAAGAGGTCCCATAGAAGGGTTGGGTCCCTAGTTTGGGTCCAGAGGGCGTAACGTCTGTCTACGAAATGGTAGACTCGGTGGTTCCAATGTGCTATAGACACGTATTCCTGTGAAACTTATTGATGGATTCTTTATTATAAACATTTTACGTCACACTACATACCGAGTCCTTCACAGTTTCTTAACCTCTCCTCCAACAGACCTTCCGATCCCACTCTCTACTTCGATTTTTCATGGAAGTTCGGTCTAGTTCCTGCCGGAACACACGATACGGTTTCCCTACCTGAAATCAGAGGTCTGTAACCCTTCGGTCACCTCTACAAACTGTCTCCTTCACCTATTTTGATAAAAAGTCCCCAACCCGGGTTCCCCTCGACTCCCTAATAATCTCATTCAATGATATAGTGACGGAAAGTAAGAATCTGAGGTCTCTCATTTCCTAAGGGGAACCCTGTTACAGGAGAATTAACCGAGAAATATGATTAATTGACGTAGAACTGGAAGATAGAAGTCGGTAAATTTAGTGACTACTAGAGGACGTTTCCGGATAAGTCGAAACGAGAAACCCTTCGAAGTACCTTTCACCTTCCCTGGGACAGTACTTAGTCTCCGGACAGGGCTGGGCTAAAGACGACGAAGAAACGACACAGGACCCCACAGAGAATTGGACGGTACCAAAGTCACGGTTTAAGATATAACTCCCTCCGTCGGATCGTTAAAGGGGTGGTCCGTTTTTAAGACACTAATTTAGGAAACAGTAACAGCGGTGTCTGTCGATTTGACATCTCGAAGCGTCCTTCCAGTCTCAGTCAAGTTGTTGGGCCCCTCCTTTGACGATGAATCAAATCTCGACGAGGTCTGGTCTGTGGTACGTTCCGGGAATCGAGTCCACTGCCGAGTGGTTAGTCTGTGTCACGATCCGGGAATCGAGTCCACTGCCGAGTGGTTAGTCTGTGTCACGATCCGGGAATCGAGTCCACTGCCGAGTGGTTAGTCTGTGGCACGATCCGGGAATCGAGTCCACTGCCGAGTGGTTAGTCTGTGTCACGATCCGGGAATCGAGTCCACTGCCGAGTGGTTAGTCTGTGGTACGTTCCGGGAATCGAGTCCACTGCCGAGTGGTTAGTCTGTGGTACGTTCCGGGAATCGAGTCCACTGCCGAGTGGTTAGTCTGTGTCACGATCCGGGAATCGAGTCCACTGTATCGAGTGGTTGGGTCCAAATGTTCCCTACATCGAGAAAAAGACTGTAACTTGAAGTAAAGATAAGATTAGAGGTCCAATATTTTATCGTCGGTATCTCAGGTCTTAGAGAGGAATGAGAAGACACTCCAACTTCGGTTCAAGAACCCGAACGTCTTTCAGTGTCATAACCTCCACTCCCACCTCCAACCCTCTACCTTAACAAATTAGGAACCAATAATAGACGGGAGTAGTTGTAGTAAAGTTAAAAGATAGAAGAATGTCCTCGGAATCAGAATTGGAGAGTCGAGAATCGGGTCCCGAAGGAAGGTACAGACCGAGGTACTTCTGAAATTCCAGGAAAAAGATCCTGTGGACAGTCACGGACCTTTCGTGACTCCTGAACGACGTAGGGGGTCGGACTAGGTCCTACTCGTCTATGTCCCCGTCAGACGTGTCTCTAAGAAGGTCCAGTAGTCCTCTCTGAGTAACAGAGACATTCATCCCTGTGGACCGGCTCAAACGTCCACCGTTTCTCGTACCTCGGAGAATGTCCCTTACACGGTAGAAAGGAGGAAGGTTGAGAGAGAGTTTAACGGGACAAGGTCAGTTTGTAACCATCAAAGATCAAACTTCTCCCCCTTCTTATCTAATGTGGCATTACAAGATTTCGATGATAAGTCCGACCTTAAGGATCTGAAAACTTTGAGGTTTTACAAACGATAGTTTAAAACCAGAAAGAGTAATGTAAGTTTTCAACCAAAACTTTGAATTTTAGTCCCTGGGTTAAAAGAGAAAGACACAGACGTTAAATTTACGTGGTAGAGAGAAGACCCTGACCCCTTCCGACCTACGGATCCCCGGGTTTTACTTTCTGTCACGACCCTGTTAGTAGACGTGCCTTCTCCCTTCGAGGAATATAAAGTCTCAAAATGAGGTAAACATAATAAAGGACATTAGTAGTGAAGGTGGGGAACACCCCCTCGGTACGACCGGGTAATACCAAAACTAAAATATCTACTTTTTTGACTCCCAATCACCCATCCACTGAACAGTGTCCAATGTAGGAATGTTTCTGTTTAGTTTTTAGGACACACAAGTAATAAATCCACCTTTGACTTACTCGACGGGGTTCCCAATTACTCGAAGGGTAAAACGCCACGTACACACACACACACACACACGTACACGCATCTGGGTTCCCTAATTTTTTTTTTTTTCAACCGACGAGGTCCCGAATCAACGTCGAGTGTCCTAGACACAACGGTGTACACCCTAGAGTTAACGTCGTCCACCCTAGACCGAGGGTTCGTACCTAACTTGGGCCCGAGGGGAACGTAACCCTCCCATCTCAGAATTGGTGACCTGTGGTCCCTTCACGGGGTGGTGGTGGTGGTTCCTTAAAATTCACCGAACTTAATAACCAATAGGGTCGTCAAGGAGTCCTAGAACTAAATTTCAGTGACTAGATATCTGTGTAAAGAGTCCGACATCTTCAAACCTAAGAAGTACAAGAGTGAAAACCTTTATGTCCTCCACTCCACAACTCTCCACTCCCAACAACCGAATCGGTTTCATTTGTCCCTCCACTTTTCGTGAGCAATGGAAGAGGGGACTTAACGAGACGCAAAATAGCACAGTAGAGTGTTCCAGAGTTAACGTACTCCTCCCCGTGCAACAACCGGAACGATCTTTCACCGTTACCCCGGACAGTTTGACATCCGAGTTTCTTCTCTTAACCAACTTTCTTATGCACGAAAATAAGGTTGTGAAGAGAAACTTGTGTCTTTACTCGTCGAATGTCTAAATACAACTTTAACAATCGTCACAAGTTCTCTTTTCACAGAAAACGGTAAGAAAGAAATAGGATAAACAGTAAATAAATTATTTCTCATCACTGTATCAGGGTCAACTCGATAAAGTTTAGGACTTTCTACTACGACACTTTCACAACGTGAGTTATACGGTCGTTTAAACCTTTTGAGTTGTCACCAGTGTCCTGACCTTTTCCAATCAAAAGTAAGGTTAGGGTTTTTTTCCGTTACGGTTTCTTACGAGTTTGATGGCGTGTTAACGTGAGTAGGGTGTACGATAATTTCGTTACGAGTTTTAAGAGGTTCGGTCCGAAATCGTTATGTACTTGGCATTTGTAGGCCTACAAGTTTGACCAAAATCTTTTCAGTCTCCTCGTTCTCTAGTTTAACGGTTGTAGGTGACCTAGTAGATTTTTCGTTCTTTCAAGGTCCTTTTGTAGATAAAGACGAAATGACTGATACGGTTTCGGAAACTGGCACGCCTAGTGTTGTTTGACACCTTTTAGGACTTTCTCTACCCTTATGGTCTGGTGGACTGGACGGAGAACTCTTTGGATATACGTCCAGTCCTTCGTTGTCAATCTTGACCTGTACCTTTTTGTCTGACCAAGGCTTATCCTTTTCCTCATGTAGTTCCGACATATAATAGTGGGGCGAATAAATTGAAGATACGTCTCATGTAGTACTCTTTGCGACCCGACCTTCTTCGTGTTCGACTTTAGTTATAACGACCCTCTTTATAGTTATTGGAGTCTATACGTCTACTGTGGTGGGAATACCGTCTTTCACTTCTCCTTGATTTTTCGGAGAACTACTTTCACTTTCTCCTTTGACTGTTTCAACCGAATTTCGAGTTGTAAGTCTTTTACTTCTAGTACCGTAGGTCAGGGTAACGAAGTACCCTTTATCTACCCCTTTGTCACCTTTGATACAGTCTGAATTAAAAAAAACCGAGGTCTTAATGACGTCTACCACTAACATCGGTACTTTAATTTTCTACGAATGAGGAACCTTCCTTTCAATACTGGTTGGATCTATCGTATAACTTTTCGTCTCTGTAATGAAACGGTTGTTTCCAGACAGATCAGTTCCGATACCAAAAAGGTCACCAGTACATACCTACACTCTCAACCTGACACTTCTTTCGACTCGTGACTTCTTAACTACGAAAACTTGACACCACAACCTTTTCTGAGAACTCTCAGGGAACCTGACGTTCCTCTAGGTTGGTCAGGTAAAATTTCCTCTAGTCAGGACCCACAAGTAACCTTCCTGACTACGATTTCGACTTTGAGATTATGAAACCGGTGGAGTACACTTCTCAACTGAGTAACCTTTCCTGACTACGACCCTCCCTAACCCCCGTCCTCCTCTTCCTCAACTACCTCCTGCACTACAGACCTACCGTAGTGACTGAGCTGCCTACACTCAGACTCACTTGAGGTCCTCAACCACTACCTGTCCCTCCGGACCGCACGACGCTAAGTACCCCAACGTTTCTCAGCCTGTGCTGACTCGTTGGGGTACTTGACTTGACTCATTGTATCAGCTCCCACGGGGTCCACCAGGATCACCATTTCTAGGACGGACGGTTACGTTCTCTGTATTCTCCGTGTCCACAAAAAAAAAAAAATAATAACGTGAGAAAATAAATGTCTTTTGCGTCTATTTCGTAAAGTTACAAGTAAATCGTTTGACTTGGTGAGAAAAAACAAAAGAAAAAACCGTGTTTCTTCATAGTGTCTACCTGGGGTTCTAGTTAGTCTTTTGGTATTATAAATAGTCGGTAGTGACCAGGTCCCCGTCGGTGTTTTGAGTCTGTCTGTCTGTCTGTCGTAACGGTGTCCAAATTAGGGACACAACCCTTCTAGGGGACCTCCTCCCGTACCTTTGGGTGAGATCATAAGAACGGACCTCTTAGGGACACTTGTCTCCTCGGACCCCCCGATATTAGGTATCCCAGTGTGTCTCATCCTGTGCTGACTTCGCCGAATCGTGTGTGCGTACTGTATGAGTTTTCGATCTGCTCTCTTCTAAAGTAGGAAGAAGGTCAACTCAAACACCGTAAAAACCTCTTTTTAATTATTAAATTCCGTCTGTTTACGAACTCCAAACAGGTTCTAGATCTTCTTTCCTACAAATCTGACTTGTCCCCAGAAACCCCGTCTACAGGATCTAATGTCCTATCCTACGGGAAAGTGTACCCAACAATTTTTATTCCTCGTTCACATACCGTGTCCCTTGAGACGAGTTGTAAGACATTGTTGAATTAACCCCTTTCGTGAACTTTTTCTTATCTATGTATATATACATATTGGAAACAACAAGTGGACTTGTGTTGTAACAATTAGTTACCATGAGGTTATATTTTGTTTTTAAAATTTTTTTCTTGCGGATTAATCGATCTCCTTTGACATTCGTTCCACAGTTCTGTTGGGAGTCTTACTCTCTTTTATTATCCTTTAATCTGTTGACAGTTTCCTGATTAGAGGTTTTATATATTCGTCGAGTACTTCGAGTCATGATCTTTTCGTTTCTTGGGTTAGGTTTTCACTTGTCTTCGGAATTTGTCTACAAAGAGGTTTCTTCTGTATGTCTATCGATTAGTTGTGTACTTTTCTACGAGTCACAGCGAGTAATGATTTCTTTACGTTTAGTTTTGATGTCACTCCATAGTAGAGTGTGACTAGTCGTACCTGTAGTAGTTTTCCACACGTTTGTTATTTATGAGTTCTTCTACACCTCTTTTACCATGTCGGTGATTCCTCTTATCGTACCTCTAAGGAAATTTTTGGTCCTTATAAATTTTTTACTTATTTCTTTTTAGATCCTTATTTTGATGTTATACTGGGTCACTAAGGTGATGACCCGTATATGGGACTCCTTCGGTATTCACTTTTTCTGTGTACATGGGGTCACAAGTAACGTCGTGATAAATGTCATCGACCATGAGAACGGACCTTTTAGGGTACCTGCCTCCTCGGACCACCCGACGTCAGGTACCCCAACGTTTCTCAGCCTGTGCTGACTCGTTGAAGAAAGTGAAAAGTGAAAGGACGTGACCTCTTCCTTTACCGTTGGGTGAGGTCACAAGAACGGACCTCTTAGGGTCCCTGACCCCTCGGACCACCCGACGGTAGAGACCCCAACGTGTTCCAGTCTGTGCTGACTTCACTGAATCGTCGTCGTCCTGAACCTTCGTTGGATCTACAGGTAGCTGTCTACTTTCCCATTTCTTCGACAGCATGTATACGTGCTACTCTATAATGAGTCGATATTTTCCTCACGGAAACTCAACCAAGATTAATCTACTTACTTGGATCTAGGATGATATGTCTCACTTCATTCAGTCTTTCTCTTTCTGTTTACAATATATAATTGTGTATGTATACCTTAGATCTTTCTATCATGACTCCTTAGATGGGTTCCCGTCGTTGTCTTTGTCTAGTCTGAAAACCTAGACCCCCTCCCTCTTCCACACTACTAGACTCTCTCATCGTAACTTTGTACATGTAATGGTATATATTTTGTCGGTCACCTCTAAACGGCATACTACGTCCTTTGGGTTCCGACCATGAGATACTGTTGGATCTTTCCACCCTACCCCTCCCTCCACCCTCCCTCCGAATGCTCCCTCCCTTGTATACATATGATACCGACTAAGTACAACTCCATACCGTCTGTGGCAGTGTTATAACATTTGATGGACAGGACTTCAATTTTTAATTTAAATTCTTTTCTTAATTGATCCTTGAAGGGACCTCAAGGTCACCAATTCTTACGTGAAAGGTTACGTCCCCCACGGTTAAACTAGGGACCAGTCTCTCGATTTTAGGGTGCACGGAACTTGGGTTTATCTGGTTTTGCGTTTTGTCTTCGTTACAGCATTATTTAAGTCATCGCCGAAATTTTACCAGGCAGTTTTTTTTTTTTTTCAGAATTTTCTTAATTCGTATTCCACCCTCCCTTCGTCTCCCTTGTCTACTCGTTTCTGAACCTTCATACTTGTCTACCACTCTACCTCCTTTGGATTCGACCCTTCATAGTTGTTCCGTCCTTCCTGTCCCTCCACCACACCTTTCTTCCGCCCGTGCGTCCTTCCTCTCTCAATTCTTCTTTCGAGAAGTAATTACACTAACGTTTTGGACAAGTAACGGGTTCTCGAAACACGGGGTCCTTCCGCTCTCCGGCACTCTTACTTTATTCTTCGACACCTGCACATTTTGAAAGTTTCAGTTTCCTCGTGTCAACCCCAGTGGGTCGGTATCTCTCTCTTCCGAGTTATCAAGGGTAACTGACGTGGAGGGAGACACGATCTATAACAGACAGAGTCGGGTCGACCAGGCCTTTCGTCTTGATCTCTGTTTCCGGACACACGGGCATCAAGACCCCTCTCACTAAGGTTCCTTCCTCCCGGTCGGGTACGTCCCCGACGGACCTCGGTTGAGATGGGCGTCACCAAAGCGTGAGGGAACCCGTGGTCTCTCGAAGTGGACTCTCGGTCGAATGTAACGTAGAGACTACGGGTAGGACCCACCGTCCTCTCTCCTCTGACAAATAGGTAACAAGGACGGACGGACACCAGTTCCAAACAAGGGGTCGTTTCATTGAGGGGACGCGAAGGTCTGACCTGTACGTACTCCAGTTCGTCCACCCTCCTCCCTCCCCACACCATTCTTAGTCCGTTTCACTTGTTTCTAGATAGAGTAGTACGTACATATGTACATACACAGATACACACGTATACATATATACATAGATAGACATACACTATATACACATACACACATATACACACATACACACATATGTACATAGAAATATACATACACATATATACACATACACATATATGTCCACAAAACGGAGCACCCAAGACAAATGAGGATACTGAAAATAGGGAAAAACGTATCAAGTAACAATCACATATTTTTGCCTTTACTGAAACGTACAACTAAACATAGACGTTGGGACGATATACGTAAATTAACGAGACTTTTATACACACACAGGACGACAAACACATACACACACACAACTATACACACTACTTGGCATCACCAAAGGTGTATGTTCCACTACGGCAGACGTTTGTCTCTCTGATAATGAGACGGGAAGGTATGCACCTGCGGAAGCGTGGAGAAAGGGAGCGGATTAACGAGACCGACCCTGAACGACATGATACAACTTATCTTCGCCGTTTTCGTCCGTAGAAAGAAAACAAGTACAGACACATCTCTTCCAAAAGTCCCAAATGAATGACTCAAACTAATGTCGATACCCAAAAGGTACAGGAACTAATTTAATTTCAAAAAACAAACAAAAAATTCTTAGTCCGTTCTACTCTAGTCTAAGGTGGATGTACGTACTTCCACTAACCTCGTGTTTGTCAAGTCAGACGGGACTCTACCAACCTTAGTCTCGGCCCACTCCGGTTCTCCCAGACTTTGTCGGACGTCTTTCGTAGACTATCCGCACGACATAAGCAAAAGATACGACACTTTATTTAATCGTGTTTCTGATAGTCGAACTTTCTCGTTTGCACATAATAGAGAGTCACGGGCCCACCAATACCGAGTCGGCCCACCAGATCGGGTCCAGAGAGTGGGCCCACGGTGATTCCACGACAGGCCCCGAGGTTAGGAAAATTCCTACCAGAGGACGGGCCAAGTGAGTTTTCAGTAACCGTCCTAAACCCAGGGTGTCTGACAACCGACCCCTACAGGGAGTCAGGGAAATGTCGACCGGGAACGGCACGCCGTCGAATGCTGGGACGCCACCCAAATAGACCGTCTTGTCCTCTCCTGTTCGTCTCACCTTGGTTCTACAAACACCAGAACCTTCTCCTAGGTGTTCCCGTACCTAGGGCCCTCTACCCCAAGGACCCCGGTAGAATCTCCGACGGACGGTGTGTCTGAGAACGTCAGTTATAAATGTCAGTAGGGCCCTTGTACTAGGAGAATACGGTGGCTCCTGTAGTCGGGTCTCCGGAAAGTTGGGAAGGACCCGGGCCTCGGGTAGGACTACTGAAGTCGGGGCAACGCGAGACGAAAGAAGTCGATACGACACCCGTGACACCGACCTGGTCCACTGTGGGGTCAGTAGGACCGGAACCAAGATGATACAGACGACGCCTTGGAGGGTGAAGCTGGCGGTCTCATTTTACGTCTGTCACAGAAGAAGATGGTACTTCCCGTCAAATCTCACACACGCGGGGACTCCGATCTGAAGTCCCACATTTAGAGGTAAGATACTAGGTCCCGTTGACGTCAGTTGCGAGTCGAAAGGTAAAGGAGGTGAATTTGTCTTATCACAAAAATGAGTAGAGTATTACGGTAAAACTTCTAACCAATCAAATTATATGTTTTTGTACTTTGTTACGTCTTAAAAGAACCGTATACTAAAAGGAAAAATTTTTTATACATAACAAAATAAACCGAAGAGACAGAATCAACGCCGGACACCCTAGAAATCAACGTCGTGCACTTGAGAATGTACTCCGTAGACCCTAGGTCAAGGGACTCGTCCCTAGTTTGGACTCGGGGGACGTAACCCTCGGACCTCAGAATCGATGACCTGGTGGTCCCTTGAGGGATATTAAAAGTGACATATGTGAGATGGGTCTTAAAGAGTCGGAACTATGACGGCATAACTTCGAGCAACGTAGAGTCCGGAGATGAGTCATGTATGGTCACCGAGAGAGATCAACATTCTCGGGTTTTACGGAGGTCTATAACGGTCTTTTTTACCGGAAAGGGAGGTCAACTCCTGAAGACGGGACACGATTAGTTTTGAGTCCTTAATTTTTTTTTACTTCCGGACCTACCTAGAAGACCCTTTCCTTACCCATCTCTCTCGACGCCTTCTCATATCTTACGCGACTTCCCCCTCACAGAGTCCCGGTGACACACGACTCGTGACACCGGACCGAGAGGTGACCGTAACCCTTCGGAGAGGACGATAAACCACAGATTAAAACAGTGGACATCTTGTCCCATTTTTTTGGGTAAGAACCTAACAATATTTTTCAGGACAAGAAAAAACCTAACAACATTCCAAAGTTAGTTTATTAGAGATCCATTGTGACACTTCTTTCAAATGAAAAGTATCGTCGTGTTAGGAAAAGTATCCTTATGAGACTTCACCCTAACGATCTATTATATAATCGAGACCTAAATTAAAAACTTCCTGGGGGTATGACAAAAGGGATTACCGACGTGGATAAATGTCAGGGTGGCACAAACGAAGAACTTACACTTAAGACAAAGGTTTATTTTATTATCTAGGGACTAGACATTCACAGGTCCGAAATGTCCTGGATCTTGTTATGGTCTTTATAGGACACACAGAGTGTGGGTGTCCTTTCCAACAAACACAGACTTTCCTTTACAGTCCATTAAGACTCAGACAGACGTCCGAGGATTTTGGAGGTACTTAATCCTCAAACGGGAACTGACAAGAAAGAAAAAGAGACACGTGTTCTTGGGAAAACAAACCTCTCGAAGAAGGTTAAGAGGGATTGTGTGTGTGTGTGTGTGTGTGTGTGTGTGTGTGAGTACGGTCCCTGTGTGTGTATCATTTGTGAGTTATTGAAATATGCGGAGAACTGACCGGACACTTGTTATATTTATAGACACTTTCTGTCTCGAGTGGGTCCTTTTGGTTCCGATCGAAGGGTCTCGAGATGAAAGACACTTCTAGGTGGATTCAGTCCGCCACGAGTTTTCACTACTCTACTCAAGTGAAAGGGGATTTTGCACAGTGGGTCTCCACTATGAAGAACAGGTAGTCGGTGTAAGTAGTGGGTCGAGGACTCTTTCTTTTACGTTAACCAGTACTGGAGACTTCCCTTTTTTGTAACGTAAGTGATCTTTCTGACCGGAGGAATCTGAAAGGTCCAGGGTCACGACACACTCGACCCCAATTTTCCGGTAAAAAGAAAGAAAAACGACTTCCGACCCTTTTGTCTACACTTCTACAGAGACCCTGGTTGTAAACCGAGTCTCGGACCCGACCATTTGTCTACCCAGGGAACGTTCACACACCGATAGTGAGTCCCTTCTTCCCACTGCACTCACGGTATCCCGAGGGTACACGAACGAGGACTAAAATATCAATAAGGAGAAGACAGACATCGACCTCCACCCTTAAGTCTCCTTCGTCGGTTCCGAGCCTTTCACAGGTACTACACGAGCCCAACGTCTCGACCATTTACTCTTAAAGGAATAGAAATTACCCTTAAACTAGTATAATAAATTATCGAAAAGAGTTCTTCACCTGACATCAGAATAATCAGGTCCACTATTGGATGTTTTATCCTAATAGTGTTAGTTCCTTCCATCTCTCTACGGAACATGATCTAAACGAACCTAACAGTCTCTCCTTTAACAGAATAATTTCCGAGACTGTTCAGGACCTCAGAACTGTCGATGGATTGGGTCAAAGAGGATTCGAACCCACTCGTACCTCTGGAGGAACTATATTACGGTTGTTTATAAAGTATATATTCTCTCATAGGTCCGAGTTTTAAAATATTTTTATACGTGATAATCTATTAGAATCTCCTGATTCTCCAGAAAGACACCTGAAGTTTGTAAAACACTCAAAGGATTTAGTGGTCGAACGGGTGAGTCGTGACACTTTACAGAGCTGTGTCGGCTACCGAATCAAAGACGTTTGAGTGGTCTACAAACTGTCGTTTGACGTGTATCAGGCGGTTACAAAGTTAAGAAGTAGAATCTGTCGTAAAGAGTTTGGAAGAATCTTGTCCCTGGGTACAGGTCCCGTTGAATCTTACACCCTATCCCTCCACGGATTTCAGTCCCCTTTCTCAGGGACGGGTATTCACACCTCTCTCTGACTCATCGGAACCTCCCTTTACCGGTAACGCCGGAACATTCCATTTTCAAGGGACAGAGACCCCCCAAATTTGTGCCCCACTCGTCGCCGAACGATTCCTTAGTCTCCCCTAAGGAACCCAACCTTCGAAGCAGAGGTGTAAACCCCAAGACGACCTTCTCATCCACAGACTGGATGAAAGGGACTACGTAGAGAGGGAGGAGAGAAAGGAGGGAGGGAGGAGGGAGGAGGAGAGAGAAGGGAAGGAGGATGGAGGTAGGTCTCCACCACCCACCGTCCACTCGGACCCTATTTGGTCCCAAAGCGTAGTCGGAACACCTTTACTGGTCCAAAGTCCAGGTGGTGGACGTGTGACATAGGACGAGGGGTCGGAAAGGTCTTGACTATTGTCACTCGTACGGCAAGATCTGCCCGAGACCCATTTACCGGCACGTCAGAGGACCAGGCCCTGTGAGTACAAGAGGAGCTCAGGGTAGGATCGACACTTTAGCGACCGAAGTCGTAATGTTCAGGGTTGGATCGACACTATAGAGACCGAAGTCGTAATCGGTCGGAAGGAAAACTGGAGTTCGTCTTACGGTGGGACCCGAAGGGACCATCGAGTCAACCATTTCTTAGGCGGACGTTACGTCTTCTGGGGTCAAGCTAAGGACCTAACCCTGATAGGGGAACCTCTTCCCTATCCGATGGGTGAGGTCATAAGAACCCGAAGGGACCACCGAGTCTGCCATTTCTTAGACGGACGTTACACCCTCTGGACCCAAGCTAGAGACCCAACCCTTCTAGGGGACCTCCTCCTGTACCGTTGGGTGAGGTCATAAGAACGGACCTCTTAGGGTCCCTGTCTCCTCGGACCGCCCGGTGTCAGTGCCCCAGTGTTTCTCAACCTGTACTGACTCACTGATTCGTGTCGTATCGTGTCGTGTGTCTTAAGGGCGGTTCAGAACGTTACGTCGGTCTTGTGGACTTGGGTGTATGGTTTCTCTCGGTCGTGTCCCCTTTAGAAAATGGGGTTTGTTGGTAGGTACGCACGTACGATTTAACGGAGTCAACACAGGCTAAGACACGTTGGGTTCTTGACATCGGGTGGTCTGAGGAGACAGGCACCCTAAGAGGTCCTTTCTTATGACCTCACCCAACGGACGGGAGGAGGTCCCTAGAAGGGTCGTGTCCCTAACTTGGGAGCAGAGAATCCAGAGGACGTGATCGTCCGTCCAAGAAATGGAGAGCGCGGTGGACCCTTCGGGGTGTGGAGGTAGGTGGGTAGACTATAAATAACTTAGAAATGTGTCGCGATTCGTGAGAAGTCTCGGGGACTCCTTAATCTATACTTTTTTGGTTCAGGGGTTCCGAAGACCGGACTACCCCTTCTGTTCGTTTGCTCCTTAATAGATACGGCACCTATTTATACTACTACGTGAAGGTCCGTGACCCACCAGTCTCTCCTACCTACGACTAATTTTCGGCTAAAAGTCCTCTTTTAATTTTCATACAACAAACGATCCATGAAAGTCGTCTATTACTATACACAAGTACCGAAACGAAATATTGGAACGGTTCCCGTATGAAAAATGGACGTTCCAGTCCACTGAAGTTCCTAAGGAAGCATTAATCCTGAAGACAACAAAAAGGTACACTATGGGAGACGTCAACCCTGACCTACTAAGACTAAACTTATAAAACCATCACTTAAAACGACACTTACACTTCAGACACAGTCAGTACAAGTCTCATCGGTAGTCGGACCCTTCTATAAACTATAACTAATATCAAGTAGACAAACAAAACATTCGGAAATAACCCCTGGGTCACACGGGTCGTAACAAGGTCCGGGAGTTATTCGTTTTGACTTTAAGAGAAATAAAAATAACTAAATACAATAATTCCAAAAATGAAACATAACCTCATATCGACTAATTATTATACTATCAAAGTCCACCTGTCGTTTCCCTGAGTCGGTATGTATGTGTACATAGGTAAGAACGGGTTTGAGGGGTCAAGTCAAGTCAAGTCAAGTCAGCAAGTCAGCACAGGCTGAGACACACTGAGGTACCTGGTGTCGTACAGTCCGGAGGGACTGGTAGTGGTTGAGGGCCTCAAATGAGTTTGAGTACACGTAGCGCAGTCACTACGGTAGGTTGGTAGAGTAGGAGACAGCAGGGGAAGAGGAGGACGGGAGTTAGAAAGGGTCGTAGTCCCAGAAAAGGTTACTCAGCCAAGAAACGTAGTCCACCGGTTTCATAACCTCAAAGTCGAAGTTGTAGTCAGGACAGTTACTTATAAGTCCTGACTAGAGGAAATCTTACCTGACCAACCTAGAGGAACGTCAGGTTCCCTGAGAGTTCTCAGAAGAGGTTGTGGTGTCAAGTTTTCGTAGTTAAGAAACCGGGAGTCGAAAGAAATATCAGGTTGAGAATGTAGGTATGTACTGATGACCTTTTTGGGGTTTGAGGGGAGGGATGACATCTTGAGACGAGTTACAGTACACCGTCGGACCTACCCTCCCCTCAAACAAGTCAAAAAATTTATTATCTGAAAGGGGTGTTCCTTGAGGATGTTTTCGGGAGGGAGGGGGAGACATTTCGTCTCTTCTCCGAACTAGACGACTGCCATCATCCCCACCCTCTTAGAAGCTCAAGGTGGATGAACCAATGGAACTTAAGAGAACTACTCAAGATTCTTACCCAAGAGGGGACGGGACCCCAAAATCCGTATGATAGACTTTTGGTGAGCACAACTCTCTTTTCCTAACCCCCTCTCTAATCGTGAGTCGGAGATAAAGTCTGGTCGATCTGACTTAGGAAGAGACTGTGAACCGACTTTATTGAGTAGACAGACTCGGAGGTAACGTAAGAGACATTTGCCCGTCACTAGTACGCTAATACTCCATAGAGAATCCCCCAACGGTACCTGGTCTCTTACAGCACAAGTATAGACCGGTGAAGACTCGGACTCACTCCTGGACAATTGTCAAGACGGTCCTGTCATCTACAGTTGACCCTACAAGGGACCTTTTATTTCTGTGCGTCCAAGGAATTCTACTGCCATACACTATCCTGGATTTACCCACAAAGAAATTTGTCTATAATAATAACGAAGATAAACAATAACAAAAAGTCAGTGATTCAACACAGACTGAGAAACCCTAGGGGCACTTGACCTCGTGTGGTCGGAAGGGACAGGAAGTGATAGAGGACCTCAAACGAGTCTAAGTACAGGTAACTCAGCCACTACGGTAGGTTGGTAGAGTAGGAGACAGTAGGGGAAGAGGAGGACGGGAGTTAGAAAGGGTCGGAGTCCCAGAAAAGATTACTCAGTCGAGAAGTGTAGTCCACCGGTTTCATAACCTCGAAATCGAAATCGTACTCAGGAAGGTTACTTATAAGTCCCAACTAAGGGAAATCCTAACTGACCAAACTGGAACGTCAGTTTCCCTGAGAGTTCTCAGAAGAGGTCGTGGTGTCAAGCTTCCGTAGTTAAGACGACAATAAATCAACCACAGTCAAACGAGGATAAGAAGATGGTTATCCCTCAAACTCTGGTTTATAGGTGTCGTTCCCTCATACCATCTTACTTGACAAGGTCTCAGACCTCCTCGGTCCAAGTTCAAGATCATTCTTTCACGGATCACACGAGGATCAGACAGAGACTTGTTCTCAGGACCTACTCGTGGGTTCCTTAACTGACCTACTATCCCTTCGTCTCCGACCTCTGTCCCGACCGCCCCCACACGTGACTCGTGTCTCACACAAATCGCGAAAGACAACCCCAGACTCACACCCGCAGAGTCATCGTATAAAAGGTACCGACGAGGCCTTTCGGAAAGTGATGTGTAAATTTTACCAGTGTAATTGTACGACGGAATTCTACTTACTTTCGGGACGGGGGTGTGAACCCCCCTATAGCAGGTGGGTAAGAAACGAGGGATGTGGTGGAAGAGGGGTTGGGGTGGACGGTCCGGGAGAGTGTAGACGGGACAGGGGGTCAGTTCGGAAGTCAGGTGTGGGACTCTAACCCAAACGTCCAACTATTCGACCTGGGGAGGGAGACCTCAGAGACTTGAACTGACTAAAGATCATTTTGGGTACCGAGCGAGAGGACACATGACTCTCGTAGACAATGATCGAGGGACTCCGGACGTCCGTACCCCTTCCTTCCATTGCTCCAATTCAACTCGTCTAAATTACCCTCTTGGGTATCCTCTCGACGATAATTATAAAAGTCGTCGTAGGAAACCCGATGTCTACAGGGAATATGGGAACTTTTCGGTCAGCCACGGAGACGTGAACGTCCGACCTCAGAGACACGACATTGAGGAGTGGCGGGACCGCCCACGTCCTACCGCCAGAAAGGGACAAAATATCTTCTACCGTTCATCGACTGGGTCGTAGTGTGTCAGGAACTTCTCGTCTCCACGTCTTGGAGCGAGGGTCCGACACAACAGACCTCGACTACTTCTGTTCGTCCGACTCCAGGTCCCCTTGGGGTGCGACTCGGTTCCTATCCGTCACCGGGGACCCCGACGTCACGTGAATCTACGGTACAGGTCCCCTCCCTCGCCCGGTGGGGCCGACCACGTCTTCTGTGGAACACCCATGTCACTCGTTCCCAACAACTGTCGTGGAGAGAGAACAGACCCTGACTTGCTAGGGACGTGCACAGTAGAAGGTTCCTTTTGCGAGAACCCTGTACTCGAGACCACAGTCTGAGAATTTCGGGACAGGATACCCTCTTCCTCCGAATTAGACACCTAAGATTTGGTGTCGTTCACCTTAGGTTCTCCCCGTCCGTCGGAACTGCAGTCTCGATTCTGTATTCTTTTAATGCTCAATAAAAGTCTTACTTCATCACAAATGCCTCGACAACCTATCCACTCAACGGATCATGTTCGCACACACGATAACCTCTACTATAGAAAAGTTGGCTCTATCTTAAGTGTTTTGTAGTTGTAATGTTGAACTTCACATGTTAAGTCACCGGGACTCGTGTAAGTCCCAGCACGTTCGTAGGGTAAATCACGGTGTTGTGGCAGTGGCGGGATTTCCCTGTCGGAGACGAGTAAATCGTAGTGAGTGGCAGTGCAGGGAGAGGTCACGAACCTTTGGGGTGTGATGGAAGAGACACGTATACGGACAGGGCTTACAAAGGATACTTACCTCAGTAAACTATACACTGGGAAAACACAGACCGAAATTATAAAAGTTCTAGGTAGGGGTGGCACCCCGAGTCGTGAGGTCGAGAGACCGAGGTCTAAAGGGCCTTTGTAAAGTGGACAGTGTCTCGACCCGGGGTGCATCCTAGTGTCTATGTGCGCACACTAGAGTTAGATGACTTTGTCGAACGACTAAGAACCCGTCGAGGTCTAGCCCTCACTAATTGGTGGGACGAGAGGTTTGGACTTACACTTGACATGTGGGACCGAGTCCGTGTTCCCTCGGCCCTAGACCCCGTTGAGTCGGTTCCTGTGGAGGAACCTATGTACAAACCACACAAAGGAGCCTACGAGTCCAGTGTACTGACTTACTCGGTACACGGGGGATGTCTACGAACACTCCCTCCGCGCACGTGCAGAAAACCCCGTCTCCGTCCACGACCGACCGTCATCCAGGTCCGGTCCCTTGGTCTGCCCGAGGACGACTACGAGAGACCCAACCCTCTGGTCCGTTCGGCTCAGTGTCGTGGAAGTCGAGACCCACTCCAAGAGGGCACACACGGTTCCACCTGTCTCACCTCCGAACACCTCCTTTTAGACACAAGCTTAGACGTGAAGACGGTACATGGAGTTGAAGGGGTCACGTTGTCAACAATAGGTCTTTCAACGACACTCCAAACTTATTTACTGACTCACGTAGGTGTCTGATAAATGCCTCGGCAGTGATTGTCATAGACCCTTAGGGTACACCGGGTCACCATTTGTCGGATGGATTCTCTCTCTACGTCCAACCTGGGGGTCCAACCCTTGCAAGGGACCTCTTCCTTTACCGTTGGGTGAGGTCATGAGAACGGACCCTTTAGGGTACCTGTCTCATCGGACCTCCCGATGTCAGGTGTCCCAACGTTTCTCACCCTGTATTGAATCGTTGATTTGTCGTCAGCGTCGTGATTGTCATAGATTCCTGAAAACTACGACCCCTCCCTCCTGTTCAACTTAGACGAGTCCGAGATCAGGGAAAGAGTAGGAGGGATGGAGTAGGGGCACACGACCCCTGAACCATCAAATCTACCTCTGACTTTTCTTAGTTCTTACTCACAAGCGATCAAGTATACCAGAAAATATCGTCTCGACATTTCACCGACGGAAATTAAAATAGTGAAAGAGAGGAAATAAGTGAGAGTCACTATTACCTCGGACGGCGTACGACCGGTGGTAAGAAGGGAATACCTGCGTACTGGTTCCCATGTGTGTCCCAAATCTCCGGACACTTTCCTCGGGAGTCTCCAGGGTCTCGGGTTCCAGTGGGACGAGTCATTCCCCGTCTCGATCGGAAGACCACGTTCAGACGGGGGTTTCGGACCCAAGAAAAGTCCTCCGTCTTGACGGGAAGATAACGTGTCTGCCCATTTGACTCCAGGAATTTGTCTTTTTATTTACTGCACTTAAAAAACGGTCCCTATGACTTTAACTTCGGGACTATGGGACGTAGGACAAGTGTCCAATAGTCAACTTATTGACGGAACTAAACACTTCGTGACCGACACTAGGTTTCTGGCACCATCCCTAAATTGGACATAATAAAATCAGTAGTGTCCGTATACCCTTTTCCGTTTATAAGAGAAACACTTTTATTACTTTTACTCCACGAAGTCTCAATTTAGTAGACGGATTTGAACAGAAAAAAAAAAAAAAAAATTCGTCGTCTCCCGAATTCTAGTGTGTTCAGAAACACTCAGTCTTAAAAGGAAAGAGGGGTGTTTCGTGTCCCCGGTTGTTAGGTGAAAGAATAGACTCACGGACCACGGTTCGCATGATAAACCGCGACTTACACGTGAGACATTTACAAACAACTCATTTACTCTGGACTAGGGTTCCTCTGGGTGGTCCCTGAATCCTCCTACTGCAAGTAGTAATATGGACGTGGCTAGGTTTGAGACTTTAGATTGTCCTGACTTAGAGTTGCTCCAGCCCACTACCGTGGTTCCGGTAGGTCCACCACTCGTCGTCTCTGATCTACGTCTTCGAGTCCACACAGACTCGGAGTGGACGGGGTCGGGGGTGGACGGGGTCGGGGGTGGGGGTGGAATCACGGTGAAACCGAAGACTCGAGACAGACCGAACCACACCTTGTGTAGACGGTACGTTTCATCCTCTTCTGGAAGGTGCGATTGGCGATTGGGTCGCCCACACGACAGATGGGTGGTCCGAGGAAGACAAACCCCCGACCGTCAAGACGCCCCTTAAGGAATCTCCTGGGTCTCTGGTACTCCACCGATCTCTTCGTCTCTATACCGTCCCGCCACGTCCGTTTAAAGAGTCTGTTCACCTCTGTAACTTTATATTAATTCCATTGACGTCAGAATAATCTATTTATCGTGAACCCTAAGCCCCGTACAAACGGAACATCTGTACCCGGGGGTCTCTTTCCGTTTCCGTAATTGAATGATGTAGTCCTTACAGGACGACTCAGTCACCCCCATCAAATTTTTCTCATCTCACCTCTTTCCGTCTCTTTATCCCCTTTTACTTTCAGAACTCTTCCCAGCGTCACTGGATTAACATGGTTCGACGATTTACTAAAAGGAATTTACCAATATACACAAAGGAAGGGGGTGGAAAGTCCTTTAACGTACTTCATGGTCGAAGGAACATACACGTGTCACTTTCAGTACGTCAACACAGACTGACAAACGTTGGAGTACCTGATATGTCAGATACCTTAAGAGGTCCGGTCTAATGACCTCACGTATCGGTAAGGGAAGAGATTCCCTAGAAGGGATGGATCTATAACTTGGGCCCAGAGGGTGTAACGTCCGTCTAAGAAATGGTCGACTCGGTGATCCCTTTGGGTTCTTATGACCTCACCCATCGGACAGGGAAGAGGTCCCCTAGAAGGACTGGGTCCTTAACTTGACCCCAGAAGACGTAACGTCCGTCTAAGAAATGGTCGACTCGGGGTCCCTTCGGGACAGACACGTGTCGGACGTCAATTGACACCGCGACGACAAAAGTCAGTGTGTCTGGACTCGACCCTGGCCGGACGTGAGGTGACCCCTGAGAGGCTCGGAGTCACCCGAGTGGTCCTTTTAACCTTGGAGAGTCCCGACGATACCCCAACTCACTCTCGACTACGGTTCCTGTTCCTTGTACTCGAAGGTACGGTAAGTGTCCTCCTCCGGGAGAGTCCAGTGGGTCGAGGCTGGGACGAGAGACTGCTGTCCCTTCAATGAATCGGAGGGACTCGGAGATAGGAGAGTAGACAGTTCACCCCTATTACTAGTATTGGTCAGGGTCTTGGTCACCTTCCAACTACAACACCATTTCGTGCATCTGAGGACCGGGGCCCACCGGTGACTTATTTGTGACCGAGTACTGATAGACGAGGTGTGGAGTACTCGACCACCGGGAACCCTGTTTGTGCAAGGTGTCTACCTGAAACAAATCTGACGTCTACCAAAACTTTCAATAATTTAAATAAAGGTTGTTAACTACAGTCTAAAGTGGAGCATTCCTTCTACAGACAGAAAAGACAACCTTTTATCTAACCCGTCGAGGTCCAGATACATCGGACCCCACGACAAGAGACCGGGTAGTGTACGGGGCACCAGAGGTGACTGAGTACGTCCAGTGAACAAAGTATTTGCTTCTCCATCTTAGTGTCCGTACATACACGAGTACTTCTAGACCCAAAGTCATACCCACCATACTTAGGAACTGATCGTGAAACTGAGAGTACAGTAAGACAGAGAAGTGGTAGGTGGGTAGATAGGTAGTAGGTAGGTAGGTAGGTAGGTAAGGAAGTAGTAGGCAGAAAGGTAGGAAGGTAGACAGGTAGGTAGGTAGGTGTGTAGAAAGGTAGGTAGGTAGGTGTGTAGACAGGTAGGTGGGTAGACAAGTAGGTAGGTAGATAGATGGGTAGAAAGGTAGGTGGGTAGATAGGTAGTAAGTAGGTAGGTAGGTGGGTAGGTAGGTAAGGAGGTAGTAGGTAGAAAGGTAGGACGGTAGACAGATAGGTAGGTAGATGAGTAGACAGGTAGGTAGGTAGAAAGGTAGGTAGGTAGATAGATGGGTAGAAAGATGGATGGGTAGATAGGTAGGTAAGTAGATAGGTATTAGGTAGGTAGGTAGGTAGGTAAGGAGGTAGTAGGTAGAAAGGTAGGTGGGTAGACAGGTAGGTGGGTAGACAGGTAGGTAGGTAGGTAGATGGGTAGAAAGGTAGGTGGGTAGGTAGGTAGATAGGTAGATGGGTAGACAGGCAGGTAGGTAGGTAAGTCAGGAGGTAGGTAGGAAAGTTGGTAGTAATAACACCTATGAATAAAACAGAGTGTGAGACGAAACGGAGGGTCCTGTGGTCTCTGAGGCTCTCCGTGTGTGTCTCTACTACGTTTTCTTGTTTCCCACCCGTACTTCCTCCCGTCTACGGACCGTACACGAGCCACCCCTGACCTTTCACTCGGCGGACTTCAAAGGTCGGGGACCTACGAGTGACTCGGTAGCGAGGGTACGTCTCCAGGAGTGTGACTTTAGTATTAATGGGAAAGTCCGTTTTCCCTTAAAAGACGATTACGTACATGGGGAGGTCGGACATTCGCTTCAAAGTCCTTCATTCAAGTAACAATCATCCATAGTCACAAGTACCGTGCATCGTATAAGAATTTTACATTAAAACCCCCTGTTTAGTCGTAGTATCAGGAACGGAACTTCTCGACGACGTTCATCGTAGCACAATTTTCAACACTTTTCAAGAAGTCCGAGTTCTTAATTGGAACGTATTAGACCACTAAGGGTTCGAATAACTTGGTTCTCTAAGAAAACCCTTCTTTGTAGACCATTCTTATAGAAGTCTTGTATCAGGCCCTCCACGTCCTTTAAGGGATGTACACTTGTTCAAGACAAGACTCTCGTGTTAGAATTCACGTTAAACAAACATTCAGGTTGTTCCAATCGGATCCATGGGTCGATTGTGCTGACAGATATATGGCGAGGAAAATGGGAAGGATGACCCGTAGGACCCGACCTTTATGTCTATGACAAGACGACAAGGGATACGTACGACATGTCATTTCAAGTGTTTTCGCATTGGCGAACATCTCCTACACGCGGACACTGTTCCACACGGTCTGTGCACTTGATTGAATGCACGGACCTGTGTGCAAGTTTAGAAACTCTCAAGTGTCTAACTCCCAAGCATACATCTACTGAACCATATTAAAGTTTCAGGAAAGGTCTCTGGACCTCTTTCCCTTTCCTCCTCCTCACTCCGACCGTGTCCCTTCTCTTTCGTTGCGAGTCGCGTGACAGGGGAAGGACACGGCCCTGATAGAACTCGCCTAGACTAAAAGAGGTCTGGGTAAAATGTCTATTCTTTGATCTCCGAACCTTCTACAATCCAATGAACAGATTCCCTAAGTTTCAGTCCAGATTAAGATTTTGTGACAAGAAAAGGGTAAACCGAGTCTTTTTGTGATACGGTCACCCGTTGACTCATTGAACCGAGACACTGAAACTCCCCCTCCTAGTTCCACCCATCCGACTATTTCTCACAGGTACCACTGGAGCTCCAGGTCTTTTAACTCCACGAACGTTGTTTATCTCCTAAATGAGTCGAGGGTGGAATTTTACGGAAGAGGAGGGATGAGGGGAGGGTGACAACCGAAGTAAGTGTGAAATCACACTTAATGGGGTAAATCGATTACAGAAGTGTGTATCGTTTCACGACGAACCAGAGGACCGGATCTCTCAAGAGACTTCGTCCGGACCTCCACGTGCGTTCAACCCTCATCTTCGAGTTTACCCACCCTCCCGAAGGACCCGACCCCCGGTCCTCTACTTTCTCGTCAAACGTTTCTGACAACGTCTCTGTCTCTTCCGTTTATAAATAAGTTTACTCTCCAAATGTAAGGTTTGACATAAACTTACACACTGATACGTTCCACCAAACGTATACACTAGGTTGAAGAAAGTTAATTACTTAATTATGGGTCAGGATAAACCCGAAGGGACCACCGAGTCACCATTTCTTAGGCAGACGGTTACGTCCTCTGTGTCCAAGATATGGACCCAGACTTTCTAGGGAACCACTTCCTTTACCGTTGGGTTAGGTCATAAGAAAGGACCCTTAAGGGTACCTATCTCCTCCAACTACCCCAGGGGTTTCTCAGTCTGTGTCGAATCATTGAGTTGTTGTTGTAGGGTAAGATGAGTGACTCGTGGGACGCGAGGGAGGACCCGAACCAAGACCCAGTCTGACCACTCGTAGGAAGGAAGGACACACCACGGACATCCTCCGTGACTCCATTCTTCGACCGGGTGGCGGCGTGACGAAACTAAGATTAGATTCAAAACGAAAGATAAATCGAGACACTGGAGTCCGTCCAAGGAATTGGATAGACCCGGACTAGGCATTTTACCCTTACTGGTATCGTCATAAATGGTCACCCTGACAACCCTCCTAATTTAATTAATATGTCCTTTAAAATCTTAACCCGGACTGTGGGTCCCTCGTGAGTCATTTATAATCGACGAGATTAGTAATCTCCTACTGACATCATTTACTCCCCTCGTCTCAACCCTGACTCCCGGTTCGTCCATCCGACAAAACTACAGTCTCCCGTCGACCGCGCATTCAAGAAGAACTCACTTTCCTCACTCACTCTCAGAGAGTCGGTACAGGTTGAGAAACGCTGGGGTACCTGACGTCCTAAGGTCCGAAGGGACAGGTAGTGGTTGAGGGTCTCGACGAGTTTGAGTACAGGTGACTCAGTCACTACGGTAGGTTGGTAGAGTAAGAGACAACAGGGGAAGAGAAGGACGGAAGTTAGAAAGAGTCGTAGTCCCAGAAAAGGTCACTCAGTCAAGAAGTGTAGTCTATCGGTTTCATAACCTCAAAGTCGAAGTCGTAGTTAAGAAAGTTACTTACAAGTCCCGACTAAAGGAAATCCTAACTGAACAACCTAGAAGAGTGTCAGGCACCCTGAGAGTTCTGGGTAAAGATTGTGGTGTCAAGTTTTCGTAGTCAAGAAGTCACGAGTCGGAAGAAATATCAGATTGAGAGTGTAGGTATGTGCTGATGACCTTTTTGGTATCGTAACTGATCTACCTGGAAATAAGCGATTCATTACAGAGACGAAAAATTATACGACAGATCCAACCAGTATCGAAAAGAAGGTTCTTCGTCTACAGAAAATTAAAGTACCGACGTTAGTGGTAGACGTGACTAAAACCTCGGGTTCTTTTATCAGAGAGTGACAAAGGTAACAAAGAGGTAGATAAACGGTACCTCACTACCCTATCCTATGGTACTAGAATCAAAAAACTTACAACTCAAAATTCGGTCGAAATATTGAGAGGAGAAAGTGAAAGTAGTTCTCTGAACAATCAAGGAGAAGCGAAGGGCAGTATTCCCACCACAGTAGACGCATAGACTCCAATAACTAAAAAGAGGACCGTAAGAACTAAGGTCGAACACGAAGTAGGTCGTGACCTAAAGTGTACTACATGAGACATATATTCAATTTATTCGTCCCACTGTTATATGTCGGAACTGTATGAGGAAAGGATTAAACCTTACTCAGACAATAAGACACAGGTCAAGATTGATAACGAAGAACTGGACGTATGTCTAAAGAGTCCTCCGTCCATTCCACAGACCGTAAGGGTAGAGAACTTCCTAAAAGGTCAAACAACACTAGATGTGTCAGTTCCCGAAACCGTATTAGTCATTTCGTCTTCAAAAATACCTTAAGAGAACGAAAAAGATACTAGGTTGCCTACAACCGTTAAACTACGACAATTTCACGACGCGAGTTATACGGTCGTTTAAACCTTTTGAGTCGTCACCGGTGTCCTGACCTTTTCCAGTCAAAAGTAAGATTAGTGTTTCTTCCTGTTACGGATTTTCACAAGTTTGATGGCGTGATAACGTGAGTGGAGTGTACGATCGTTTCGTTACGAGTTTTAAGAAACTCCAATCTAGTCCCTCCATCTTATCAGACACGTCTCGATCCCTCCACTCTTAATAAAAAAATTAATTATTTAATTAATAAAAAACTCGAAAAAACAAAATATAACCTACATGATCAGTATCGTTTGTGGGAGAAGGTTGTTGTGTTCTCTTTTGAGATGTGTACCTGTAGTGGTCTACCAGTTGTGACTTTAGTCTAACTAATATAAGAAACGTCGGTTTCTACCTCTTCGAGATATGTCGGTTGTTTTTGTTCTGGTCCTCGACTGACACCGAGTCTAGTACTTGAGGAATAGTGGTTTAAGTCTGAATTTAACTTCTTTCATCCCTTTTGGCGATCTGGTAAGTCCATACTGGATTTAGTTTAGGGAATACTAATATGTCACTTTCGCTCTTTATCTAAATTCCCGGTTTAGACTATCTATCTCACGGACTACTTGATACATGACTCCAAGCACTGTAACATGTCCTCTGTCCCTAGTTCTGGTAGGGGTACCTTTTCTTTACGTTTTTTCGTTTTACCGACAGACTCCTCCGGAATGTTTATCGACACTTTTCTTCTCTTTACTTTTCGTTTTCTCTTTTCCTTTCTATATTCGTAGACTTACGTCTCAAGGTTTCTTATCGTTCTTCTCTTATTCTTTCAGAAGGAATCACTAGTTACGTTTCTTTATCTCCTTTTGTTGTCTTACCCTTTCTGATCTCTAGAGAAGTTCTTTTACTCTCTATGGTTCCCTTGTAAAGTACGTTTCTACCCGAGCTATTTCCTGTCTTTACCATACCTGGAGTGTCTTCGTCTTCTATAATTCTTCTCCACCGTTCTTATGTGTCTTCTTGACATGTTTTTTCTAGAAGTACTGGTTCTATTAGTACTATCACACTATTGAGTGGATCTCGGTCTGTAAGACCTTACACTTCAGTTCACCCGGAATCTTTCGTAGTAATGTTTGTTTCGATCACCTCCACCACCTTAAGGTGAACTCGATAAAGTTTAGGACTTTCTACTACGACACTTTCACGACGTGAGTTATACGGTCGTTTAAACCTTTTGTTGTCACCGGCGTCCTGACCTTTTCCAGTCAAAAGTAAGGTTAGGGTTTCTTTCCGTTACGGTTTCTTACGAGTTTGATGGTGTGTTAACATGAGTAGAGTGTGCGATCATTCACTCACTCACTTCAACGAGTCAGTACAGGCTGAGAAACGGTGGGGTACCTGACATCGGATGTTCCGAGGAGACAGGTACCCTAAAAGGTCCGTCATCATGATCTCACCTAACGGTAAAGGAAGAGATCCCCTAGAAGGGCTGGGTCTGTGCGATCATTTCATTACGAGTTTTAAGAGGTTCGGTCCGAAGTCGTTATGTACTCGGAACTTGAAGGTCTATAAGTTCGACCAAAATCTTTTCCGTCTCCTTGGTCTCTAGTTTAACGGTTGTAGACGACCTAGTAGCTTTTTCGTTCTCTCAAGGTCTTTTTGTAAATAAAGACGGAATAACTGATACGGTTTCGGAAACTGACACACCTAGTATCATTTGACATCTTTTAAGACTTTCTCTATCTTTATGGTCTGGTGGGCCGGACGGAGAACTCTTTGGACATACGTCCAGTCCTTCGTTGTCAATCTTGACCTGTACTTTGTTGTCTGACCAAGGTTTATCCTTTTCCTCATGCAGTTCCGATATATAACAGTGAGACAAATAAATTGAATTTACGTCTCATGTAGTACTCTTTGCGACCCGACCTTCTTCGTGTTCGACCTTAGTTCTAACGNTTGTCAATCTTGACCTGTACTTTGTTGTCTGATCAAGGTTTATCCTTTTCCTCATGCAGTTCCGATATATAACAGTGAGACAAATAAATTGAATTTACGTCTCATGTAGTACTCTTTGCGACCCGACCTTCTTCGTGTTCGACCTTAGTTCTAACGACCCTCTTTATAGTTATTGGAGTCTATACGTCTACTGTGGTGGGAATACCGTCTTTCACTTCACCTTGATTTTTCGGACAACTACTTTCACTTTCTCCTCTCACTTTTTCAACCGAATTTCGAGTTGTAAGTCTTTTGATTCTAGTACCGTAAACCAGGGTAGTGAAGTACCCTATATCTACCCCTTTGTCACCTTTGTCACCGACTGAAATAAAAACCCCCGAGGTTTTTAGTGACATCTACCACTGACGTCGGTACTTTAATTTTCTGCGAATGAGGAAACTTCCTTTCAATAGTGGTTGGATCTATCGTATAACTTTTCGTGTCTGTAATGAAACGGTTGTTTCAAGGTAGATCAGTTCCGATACCAAAAAGGACACCAGTACATACCTACACTCTCACCCTGACACTTCTTCCGACTCGNACTCTCAGGGAACCTGACGTTCCTCTAGGTTGGTCAGGTAAGACTTCCTCTAGTCGGGACCCTAAAGAAACCTTCCTTACTACGATTTCGACTTTGAGGTCATGAAACCGGTGGAGTACGTTTCTCAACTGAGTAACCTTTTCTGAGACTACGACCCTCCCTAAGCCCCGTCCTCCTCTTCCCCTGCTGTCTCCTACTCTACCGACCTACCGTAGTGACTGAGTTACCTGTACTCAGACTTACTTGAGACCCTCGACCACTACCTGTCCCTCCGGACCGCACGACGTTAAGTACCCCAGTGTTTCTCAGTCTGTGCTGACTCGTTGACTTGACTCGACTGGCTATCGGCCAATTGTTACAACACCCTCAAAACCCACCTGTCGTTTCCCCGAATCGGCACGTATATGTACATGGGTAAGAGGGGATTGACCCTCCACTCTTAATACTTCACAGAGTTTATAAGACCTTTAGACACCCCAGACACACGACGACCGTCCAACCCTCTCTACCTACCCCACTCAGGACCGGAGGTCGACCCACACCAGGAAATCTCCGTCCTGAATCTCTCCGACCGAGACCTCGATGCGGACGTAAGGGGCACCCCTGTCGAGACAGTACGGGGAGACAGATTAGTTCACACGATAAACACACTTGACATAGTACACAGGAAGAGGAGAGAGTATATCAGAATAAATAAATAAAGCCGACACGACCCAGAAGCAACGACGTGTCTGTAGGAGATCTACCCTCACCCCCGACGAGACGTCGACACCACACGCCCGACGAGAACGACACCCAGGGTCCGAGATCCCGCACTCCCGAAGTCATCAACACCACGTGCCCGAAGCAACGGGGCACCGCACACCCTAGGAAAGTAAGGTCCCTAACTTTGAGAACAGAGGACGTAACCGTCCGTCTAAGAGTTAGTGACCCGGTGGTCTCTTAGGGGGTAGGAAGTAGGAATTTATAGTTGATTGTGGAGCATACACCCATTCGTACAGTCCAATTCACCCTCTGCAAGTGGAACCGTCATCGTGAAGTGTACACGAGTCGGAAGTGTCCACACGTAGGGCAATGCACTAGAGGCGGGGGGAGTGGAGAATGTGTCCACTCTGTTACTTCCCTCCGAGGTACCGGGACCCTGTCTGAAGGATATACCAGGGGAACATCGTGAATGACATCAGTAGTCGTGAATGACATTAGTTGTCTGATTAGGAGACGACAGAAAAGAAGGAAAGAAGTTGAGGACTGAATGTGTAGGTACAGAGGGACCATGGATCACGGTAACGACTGTGTACGCTTCGGAAATCAATCATAGTCGTAAAAGTCTTATTAACTTGGTCACCAGAGTGGTGCCGGTGTTTCCCTCAGACTCGTCTACAACGACTCTACAAATATTTCCCTTCGAACAAAAATTTTTAATTTTTCACATTCGAGTACTAATTAAGTACGGGGTTTTGTGTAACAGTAGCAGGAAAATATTTCTAATTATAAGTGCGGTCACACTTCCAACGATAAAGTTCAGACAAGATATAGTGTGAACTTCCATTGATGGGATTAGGAAGTGGGACGGTCCAGAACTTAACACAAACAAGGAAACCCTAGAATGGAAGGTAGGAATAAGGGGCACTGGGGTACAGGAGTCGTGTTGGGACCAAAGGTAAAAGGTCCTACGAATAGTAGGGGAAGAGTGGCCAGTCCCTGAGTGTCGACTCCGACACGACCACATCTTGGTAGTACTGTCAGTGATCGGGTGTTTTTAGACCCGTAAAGAAAAATAACCTCATATTGTACCTCTAGTCGGGATTTCTTTTAGTTGGGACTTAAAAGTAACCTTCCTGACTACAACTTCGACTTTGAGGTTATGAAACCGTTGAACAACCCTTCTTGACTGAGTAACCTTTTCTGGGACTACGACCCTTTCTAACTTCCGCCCTCCTCTTCCCCTACTGTCTCCTACTCTACCAACCTACCGTAGTGGTTGAGTCATTTGTACTCAAACTCGTTTGAGGCCCCGTACCACTTCCTGTCCCTTCGGACCGCACGACGTCAGGTACCCCAGTACTTCTCAGTCTGTCTTGAACCGTCGACGTGTTCTCCTTAACGACTGGAACTTACTTCAGGAATAACAAAGAAAGTCAATAACAAGTGACTCATAAACAACAGTGATATCTCTAGTACAGTTATTGTCATCGATGAACCTCACAAGAGACGCCCGACCGACAGCGTCATGCATGAACCATATGAAATGTATATTTAAGAAGGTAAGGAGTGTGATCGGGACGACCCTTCCACAGTCCTCGGGAAAGATGTCTACCATTGTGACTCCTGGTCTCTTTTCCTTGGACGTGTTTTCGTCCTCGATTAGTTCCGGTCCTAAGCACCGACACTCCCAAGTACCGGAACTGCAGTGGCGTGAAGCGACGGAGGAGACGCAGACCGACGGAGAGATGAGACCCCGGAGTCAAAAGAGAAGACCCAGTGCCCCAGTCCGAAAGATTCACGGTTCCGGACACGTCGAGACACCCGGACCCTCGGTTGTCGGGTTCGGAGTCGTCTCTGGTGAGGACCACCCTGCGCGGCTGGGGACCTCCAGGGACACCGGGGTCTCCTCCTCCTCGGACGTCGTAGTCAAGATTTCTCGGCTGTGACCCTGAAGGGACAACCAGCTCACAAATTCTGAGACACGAAGGCTACGTCCCTGTGTCCAAGTTAGGGACCAACCCCTTGATTCTAGGGTGTACGGTACACCGATTTTTTTATTTTATTTTGACGGCTCCGTCCGACCAAGAGGGGAAGGAGAACCGAGGGTCCTCCGAGGTGTTTTGTAGTAAAGTGTAACAAAACTTCAGGAAAGGAGAGATAAAAACCGACTTTCCCACCGACCCTTCTCCCACCGGTAGGCACACACTCTTCCAACTATCACCCCCGATAGTTGGGTCTAGAGCACCCACCAAGTGCACCCTTGTGACGGAGTCCGACTCAGTAACGACGGAAACACTTCGATCACTGTCTACAGTCGTCTTAGCCTAGGGATTCGAGGCACCTGCCCCGTGGTTGTGTATCGCGCAGACTTTACGGTCGGAGCTGCGCAACCCACCCTCGGAGCGCCGACCGTAAGTGGCGGGGGGGACAAATGTGACACCGAAGACCTTCCTATTTATCTCACAGGAGACGACACCTCGGTGGTAGTCACTGACGGAGTGAGAGCCTATAACCGAAGAGAGACCTTAAAAGAATTTGTACTACCTAACTTGACGGAACGCGAAGGACGTGTCTCACGTCTTCCTTCAGTCCGAACGTAACTTTGATTCTCGACACTTAGTAAAGTCTGAGAAATTCAGGATTCAGTCCCGACCACGGTCCACGAACCCCTTTGAAATATAAACTAACCTTTATTCTCTTAGTTGAGTAACTAAGCAAATAAATAGTCACACATACATTTAAAGAGAACGTAAACCAAAACAAAGTAAGGAAGAGACTAAACAGGGAGTTTACGATAAAGTACGAGAAGAGATAATACTAAAGACGATTTGAGTCACTTACAGGAAGGAAGTTTCTCGAGTGCAAAAAGGGGGATGGACACGACCCAAAAGGAACGACGAGGTCGAAAAGAGATCAACGTCTCTCGCCCCGAAGGAGAGACCAGCCCCCCGAGCCCGAAGAGGAACACCACCGAAGAGAACAACGTCTCAGGCTCGCGATCTCGTAAACCCGAAGTCCTCGACACCGAGGGTCCGAGATCTCGTGTCCTAGTCATCAACACCGTGTGTCCGAATCGACGGGACACTGTACACCTTAGAAGGGTCTGGACCCAAACTTGGTCACAGGGGACGTACCGTTCCACCTAAGGAAGGGTGACCTGGGGGTCCCTTCGGGAACCTTGAATGCACATATTGGACTTTCTATCTACATGAAGGTCTTGTGTCCGACCAGTCCCACCACCACCGTGTCGGACAACCCCCGTATTGACAACTCCTTACCAGGACCCCCTCGACCCAACCTGTAAATTCACGACCCTCGTCCAGTCCTCTATACACTCGGTGGACCACCCGTCTCGCCTAGTGCCAGTGCGTTTACATTCGGAACAAGTCTCCTCCACCTCGCGAAACTACTCCGACGGGGACCTCGAAGACCACCTCCACCCACTGTCCCACCCTCTTCTGTCCAACCGTCCCGTCTCACGGGGTCTCAAACTTCCCGTACAGACAGAAAACCGGAGTCGGGACCAAGAGGACGACCAAGGAGATGGGAGGTCCGACTTGAAGAAACCCACGAGTTCGAACAGAAACGAGACATATTTGAGGATAACAATAATAATTGATAAGATTGTAATCGGAATAGGTGATAAATAACTCGTAGGTATTACAACGACCTTTGTACAATCACAGGTAAACTTTTTTATCAGTGACGTTTTATCTGTGATGAAAAATCCCAACGTAAACACCTTCGACCCTCCTGTTTTGGACCAAATTGTCCGGGAACGACGACGATTCAGCGAAGTCAACACAGGCTGAGAGACGTTGGGACACCTGCCATCGGACGGTCCGAGGAAACAGGTACCCTAAGAAGTCCGTTCTTATGACCTCACCCAACGGTAAAGGACGATCTGGAATTTTACTAGACGTACACTGGACACAGACCGTCCTAGTCTCAACGACGAAAAACATCCGAAGACACAGCAGAAAGGTTCTCCAGTGAGGACTGTACGTAAAATTCATACACACACACACACGTGTATGTGTGTGTGTGAGTCCACGGGTAAATACATGCACGTAAAGTCCGTCATCTTCCTCTCTACGTAACGGGGGTTGAGACCGATGTTCGAATTGAAGACCCACTCGCGATGGTCGTGACCACCCTTCCCTGGCCGAGACACGACCCTCGACGGTCGTTGTTACCACAAACGAGGGAACGAAAGCCACGAAAATCTGAGATGGACTCAAATGTTAAGACAGTAGGAAAAGGCTCCAACACTTGGAATACACGGAAGTACGGACCCAAAAGTCTGCGACGGATTCCGCTCGAGTCGCAGGGTACCCTTTATTCTGGAGTCACGTCACACCCTACGAAGCCAACCGCAACAGAAGTCTGTACTTTTTATTATCTGTATATGTCGGATAAAATTAAAGATGTGACTTCCTTTCCTCTATGATAAAAAATTGTAGCACCCCGGTTCACCGACTCCAACGTAAACGACACTACACATCCTTAGTCTCTGTGCTTAAGGCTGGTGGGGAGACGGAGGACGGTCGACCCTCTGGGGTCCCTTCGAGTGTCAGACGGTCCCCCAGGTCATTGAACATCCTCCTTCTGTCAATGGTAAAGAAAGGACGGCACGAGTAGTATAACAAAAATCCAAAAGAAGGCATAGTCTTACCGAATATGAATGATTCGCACATACTATCCGACCAACGTTTCGTCAAAGGTCAACCCTTTTGGTTCCGTGTCTCACGGATTCCAGAACGGACTCCAGGACACCGAGACTCCTCGACTAGAACCATGGACTCTCTGACCGGTCGGAGGACGTCCGACGGGACGACCCAGAAGAGACATGTGGAAATACAGTCCCATGGATAAGGGCACCTGGTGTCGACACTGGGCCGAGAGAGGAAAGACCGGACACAGGAGACTACTGTGCCAACAGACAGAGAGGGACCACGAGACCCACCCAGGGACACGAACTAAGACGAGGGTCACAGACTTTCCTTATTTGTGGAGGTCCTCTACGAGGTCAAACCTAGGATTCGTTAGGACGGACTTTCACCCCACAACCAGGTGTAAGGTCCACATTTATGTCTCCGAGTCTCCACGACGAACGGACCCGGTTCCAGGGTAAGTCTCCACTCCGGGCTCCAACCGTATATTACGTCGACCCCACGAGGACTTCGTCCCGTGTTCGGAAGGAGTATCCACTTCGAGGGAAAGGTTACTTCTCCACGACCAGAAGTAAGGGTTACTCTGGCAAAAGAAACTTGCGTCTCGACTAAGGGTAACGTCACTGTCCCGTCTTTTCACCTCGATAGCTGGAGGAATCTTACCGACGGTCCTCTTTTGACGGACCCCTCTTCCCGTGAGCCCTCACGTCAATTTACGTCAATGCCCTCCAGTCTCCTGGTAAAGACGACGAAGAGAGTCTGGTCTCCTTCGGCGTCCTAGACTATCTCTCAGGCCCAGGGGGACCTTGCACGACCCAACACGAGACCGTACGGAAGGGACAGGAGTGAAAGACGAGACATCACAGTCTACCAGGAAAGGACTTGGCAGAGGTGAGCGGTACAACATTAAGATGCCGCCCATTAGAAAACTCGTGTCATTGAAACGTACGGGAAAAGTATTTCAGTTACGACTACGGGTAATTCTAGTTGTGTGGAAAAAAGTAAATTAGAAAGTTTCCGGTGTGTGAAACTTCTAACTACAAACTTCCTTTTCTAATGTAAAATTTCCTTCTGCACAAACATTTCCCTAAACAAAGGTTCGTCATAGATTACTCCAAAACCGTAGCACCATAAAGAGGTTTTATCGGAATTATAAAAATTGTTCAAAGGAGTCTCCGGGAACTCCTACAAGACTTTGTAAAAGACTTTCATATTCAGTGATTACTTTGTAAATTCTTTGTAACGTTACTTTTCACGTTTGTTAAAAAGGTGGAATTAACTGTACCTCCGGTCCGGAGGTCCCTGGGGTCTTGGAGATTATATTTTTTCTCTCTTACTCAGAAGTGACCCAGATGTAACGTACTCCCCCGAAAACTTAAAGACGGTCACCACAACTTCCGTCTTTATTTTTATGAACGACGAAGGTGACTACTTACTAACTGCTAAACAGTCTTTTACTGCCTTCGAGAAATATATGGACTATTAGAAGTTAGGAGACTTGGAGGAATTACGCGACTGAAAGAAAGTGACATGGGTACCTCTCTACCCCGGACCGTCCTAGAGAGTCCCACATTCTTAAGTCCCCTCCCCTGAGTCTGAGTCGAGACTGCACGTCCCCCTCCTCTCAAAACACAGCCACAATGACTTTCTCAAACACACCGCAGACCAACGACCGGCGAGTTTTCGGTTATTTGTCCGGTCCACCCACCTTTCCTTTCAAACGAAATAAAGTCTACAACCGTCAACCTCCACCCACCGTCCTCCTCCCACCGTCTGTAGACAGGTTTGAGACTAGAGGGGGGTGGGGATGGGGGTTTTCGTCCCCCACTCTCAAGATATCTGTTTCACGTCTTTGCCGTATCAGCAGAGATTGTCTCTAGAAGTTTGGCCAGTAGTCACCGGACTGGTCGTAGTAGAACCACCAAAGTCCATGTCAGAAGGATTAATTATAAATTAATCATGTCAATGATCAGGATTAGTGACGGATTACCCCATGTGAACAAGGGTGAAGAAACGCCGGTCAAGAGTCTTAACACCGGCAATACAGGACCAGTAGTACATCCATTGAAGAGGTGGACCACAAAATCAGATATTCTGTCGAGTACCCTATACCGGGTCCGATAACAGATACCGGGAAGTCTTTCTTGATTTCCGGGACTGATACGAATTACTGGCGTAATAATAATAAATCCGAGGACACTAACTAAAGGAACCAAAAGGGTAAAGGGTGAAGAGACTAATTTAAATTAGAAACTAATTTTAAAAGGTGTCTGTTTTCCGTCCGCCTACTGCACCCCCGTCTAGCCCCTCGCCGTTCCTGGTGTCCCAGGACGAAGCAAAGTGAACGCTCACCTTTGCCGGGGTTTTCTCCTACCACTAGACCAGTTGGTCCACGACGCCCGGACCCCTCGGTCGGGACATTTGGTCACGACGGTGACTCGAGAGAGATCCGGAGTCTTTCTAGTCCCTCCCCCGACCTTTGTCTCGGTCACTAAAACCTAAGGACGTCTAAGGACGTGGAGGAAGTTTCATCTGGATCACCAATGGTCGTGTTAGTTACACCTCAAAATTTCGACTATAAAACTTGCACTCGAGTAGTGGGAGTAATTTAATGACCCACAACCCAATATTACTTGGTACAGCACAATTCTTCCGTTTCCGTCGAAGAGTGGTTCTTTGACACAAACGTAGAGGTGGAAGGCCCTAACGTAGGATAATCAGGGCTTGACATCCTCCCATCCGACACTGAAGGGTCCTCTTTTATAAGACATACTATAAAAGATACATAATAATAAAAAAAGAAGATTTACAACTAAGGGGTGAGATTTTGTTCTGTGATCGAGAAGACATCCACTCCGTACCGTGACCCTTTGGTCTCGACACCCGGGGACCCAGTCACAAGAAGGGAGCACACCACACCTATTTGTGGACACACGTAGTCCCAGTCATAATGGACGGAGTCTCTCCTACACTCCTCCCATACTTTATTACTTGCCTTTAGGGACTCGGACACCCACAACTCCACAGGCCAAGGACGGGAGGGGGACTAGGAAGGGGGGTCCTCGTCTCTAGTGTCTCCCAAGTCCGTGATAACCTTGACTATAGATGTTCGTTCACATAGTCTGTGGAAACGGTCGAGACGTCATAAAGCTCTTAACTATGGCTCTCTCCACTACTCTTTCTCCCCTTCAACGTACCAAGGACAAATTACACTATTGCTTTACTTCGAGTCTTACCGAAATAAACAGCCAGGAAGGTGACTCGAAAATGATCTTTACGGAACTTTGACTCGTCGTCCAAGACTGGAACTGACCGAGACTACGGAAAACATCCTGGCCCCGTGCGGAGTTACCGAGTGGGTAATCCTTTTATCCAAAAATTGTGTAAAAGACTCAAACCGGAAAGTCCGAGTAGTCGAACTTTAAGGTAGGACGTCTTAAATATCTCGAACCCAGGATTCTAGGCGACGTAAAATTGCACCATACACCATAGGACGCAGAAGTCTATGCCATGGGGTCTACCATGAGACCGGCCTCGACTCTGTTTCGACAACAGCAACAAATCAATGATTTAGAATTTCGGATCAATTAGGGAACACGAGAATAAAAACCTAGACCGTATCGTACTGGGGTAATGGATGTCACTCCAACCTAAGACTCACGGTCGTTACCACCAGACCATGAAGTCAGTTGACCCCCCGTCTTTCTCCCCCGGGAAACTTTCCTTTGTCCACGGTTAGTAGGAAGTGGTCGGTTCTCTCTGGTTTAGAGAAGAATGAGGGAGGAATAAGAGAGGGGAAAGGTTCTAGTACGGTCGATGATAATACTGGATAAATCTTTGTAGTTCAAGAAGCTCCGAAGGGGCCACCGAGTCACCATTTCTTAGGTAGATGGTTACGTCCTCTGTGTCCAAACTAGGAACCTCTAGGGGACCTCTTTCCGTACCGTTGGGTGAGGTTATAAGAACGGACCTCTTAGGAGACCTGTCTCCTCGGACCATCTGACGACAGGTACCCCAGCGATTCTCAGCCTGTACTGACTTACTTAAGTGAAAGTGAAAAGTGAAAGTACGTAACTTCTTCCTTTACCGTTGGGTGAGGTCATAAGAACGGATCTCTTAGGGGACCTGTCTCCTCGGACCACTCGGTGTCAGATACCCCAATCGCCGTCGTCGTTGTCAGGGGGGTCTTGGACGAGTTGACGTTCCTTAAAGTTCATTAATGGAAAATCGGAGGAGGATCCATCGAACATAACAGGGCAATGTGTACCACCAATTCTCTCCGACGACTACTTTCGTGTGTGGTGATCTTGAAAGATTTCAGTGTTTCCCTGAAGTCCAATCTCTGAGGGACTAGAGAAAGGAATAGACGGTATACCCCGTTCTTGAAAATAGGGTCGTAAGAAGACCCTGAGAGGGAACCTGACGTTCCTCTAGTTTGGTCAGTTAGGATTTCCTTTAGTTGAGACTCATAAGGAACCTTCCTGACTACGACTTCGACTTTGAGATTATGAAACCTACCCTTCTCCGTTGAGTAACCTTTTGTGGGACTACGGCCCTTTCTAACTCCCGTCCTCCTCTTCCCCCGCCGTCTCCTACTCTCCCAATCTATCGCAGCGACTGAGTTACCTGTACTCAAACTCGTTTGAGGTCGCCCCTTACTTCCTGACCCCTCGGACCACACACGACGTCAGGGACCCCACCGTTTCTCACTCTGTACTGAATCCGTGACTTGTTGTTGTTCCTTGGTACGCTTCCCCGTCTAAATAAATTAGAGGGGTAGTAGACACTCTGAAGACGCGACAATGGTCAGGAAGGTAATGTCTACTCCTTTGACTCCAACCCGCTTCAAGTCACTGGACGAGTTCCAGTGTGTTCATCTCGTCCCTAACAACGTGACAACCAGTAATACGCGCACGAGTATCGGTCTACCATCACGGTCTGTCCATTCCTTCCCGTCCCCCGATCGGGTCGAAATCTTTGATCCCACAGACCCAGACTCAGGATCAAGAACCTTCACACTCGACGAACCGTAGTACATTCAGTACAGGAGAGAGACACAGAAAGAAGACTTTCCTTGGGGGGACTCACTACTGTAGGTCACCTGTGTATACCACGTAGCCGGTCTGCGAGAGCAGGCAGACGTAGTCGCGACGAACCCCAGGTCAACATCTTCGGGTCCGACCGACACAAACCGACTACTCTGGGGTTCGAGAAGTAAAGGGAGAACAAAAAAGTCCATTACTTGGTTCTTCTAGTACAGCCTTCATGTTCCTTGCCAACTCAAAAGACATCTCGAGGTATTTAAAATGTTACACCTAGACAAAGTCTCTCCCACTCACACGAGAGTGATTGGCACGAAGAAATATGACGACAAACAACGAAAGAGAACAAAACGAAAAGAAGACCGTCCTCTACTGCCACCACTCCTCTGCAGTCTCCCTTAAAACCTAAGTGCTCTTTTCTTAAACATACTAAAAAAAAAAGAACGGTTCACCTTTTGGGTCTGAAAATCACGTGAACTTTTACTCGGTATTCAACTGTTTCTGGTCGTTTACGATTAAAGAGAGAAGGAGGACGTGGAGATGGATGAACGATAAGGGTAATGTAGACAGTCAGTCGTGAATTCCTTCCACTTAACTAACCTTTACTTCGAACGGACACGTTGAGACTATTTTTCCACAGACATCCTAGTTATAAACATCTCCGGTCGAGTGGTTTGGTGTATAGTGTGTGGACATGGGTCTAGCGAGTCTTTGACTCTTAAATGTTACAGAAAATTTTTATATGTTAATTTTATGTCGACCCAAGTGAAAAAACTCCGACATGAGACTGAAACCGTAAACTTAGGGTGTGACTGTTTCTCACTGGTCAAATAGTCTCGGTCCTGAACCATCTGACTCCGTACACTTGAGTGTATACCTAAACATTGGGATTAATAATTATTACGTGGAGTAGACTCGACATATAACTGGAAGTCTATAACTGGCTCCGAACACACTTTAGTAATAACAATCGTTCTGTCAAGTTTCGCCGTGTAGGTCCCGTGTTTCTCTCGAGACACGTCCTCTATTTTGACCGACTTTTACTTATACCTTTAGTGCTCAATAGGTCATTCGGACACCATGAGGAGAACGGTATAGGTGTACCAAACCCCTCGGTGGAATAAATCGGTACAAGTGACTGTTTTGGATTATAACTTAACCGGCTCAATTTTAGTCTTGAAACTTAGTGATAAGATGAAAAAAAAATATACATATAAAATATATATTATGTATATGAAAAATATTAACATATAGTGGCATACATATGAATGGTGACATATAGATACAATATATACGATATCTATAAAACTAATAACACATACAATGTTTTTCAATACACAAGGTAATTGTGTATTTTATTACTAAAAATTTGGTAGTTAATAGTATAAAGAATAGAAAATTTATAGAAATATTGTGTATGGTAAATACTCATCTTGACATGTACGTATACTATATTTATTTGTGTGTATATAACCCCGACGTACGGACTTTTATAAAAATACCCATTTATACGTTTAGGACTTCGAACCTCTGGTGACCAGGTACAGTAGAGGGTGTCGTTCCTTCTAAGTCGAAAGAAAGTCGAGAATTACGAAGATAAAGTACCTCAGTTCCTCACACCTTT
This sequence comes from Capra ibex, assembly GCA_006410555.1. Taxonomy (NCBI): domain Eukaryota; kingdom Metazoa; phylum Chordata; class Mammalia; order Artiodactyla; family Bovidae; genus Capra; species Capra ibex. The sequence continues at coordinate 62,240,200 of SJYO01049755.1, read as the reverse complement.
AGATCCGTGTGAAATCACACCTACCCCCGTATTGACATACTAGTCTCAACGAACTCTCACCCAAAGTCAAATCGATGCAAGTCCTTGTCCGGTCCCGTTGAAAACCTACTTCAGACAATCCGAAGAGTCCTCCCCTACCGTCCTCAAAATTCTAGGGATTCTAGGGTAGGGACCACCGAGTCTGTCATTTCGTAGACAGATATTACGTCCTCTGGACCCAAGCTAGGGACCCACCCCTTCTAGAGGACCTCTCCCTTTACCGTTGGTGAGGTCATGAGAACGGACCTTTTAGGGTACCTACCTCCTCGGACCATCCGATGTCAGGTACCCCAGCTTTTCTCAGTCTGTGCTGACTCGCTGAAGTGAAGTGAAGTGATTCTAGGGTAGACGTCCTTCTGGAACTACATCTACCAGGGGTCGGGGGACCTAAGACACTCGTCCCTCGACGCCTGTCCGACCCGAACTACGATCGGTCCTAAGACAGAGACGGTCCCCTCAAGGACTATCCGCACTGGGGACCTCGAGTTCCCGATTCCTGAAAAGACGAGACTTGGAGGGTCCGTGGGACACATACACTTTACATTAATGAAAGGATCGTCCGTGGGGTACCCCTACACTACGGACGGCAGGTCTGGAGTACCCGCGTCACCCCCGGACCCACTTTCCACCGCCTACTAGAGGACTACAGTAGTTTCTCTCTCTTTCACCCGAACCCCCTACACACGAGGTACGACAGGAACCTACCATCCCTTATCTCGACCCTGAACCTCTTCTTCCTTGCACAGGAAGAAACTTGAGACAAACTGACACCATTAGACACAAGGTGAACCAAAGAGGTCGATTACTCTCCGAAGAATTCGGAGACAGGTCTATACGGTCAAGTAAATGGGACAGACGGTTCTATCTGTTGGGAGAAGAAATTTTTTTTTTTTTTTAAACCAACGTGATCCAGAATCTTGTTCATCCTAGAAATCATCACCGCACACCCTAGACCAAGGGACTGGTCGCTAGTCTGGGTCCGGGGGACGGAACCCTCGCACCCCAGAATCGGTGACCTCGTGGTCCCTCCAGGGTCGGTGGAGGGGGAGAGAACCAAACGACACTCTACGACACACCTTTAGTGTACCGATGTCTTGACTCTTATGACTGGTCCCTAAACAGGACTAGCCCCTCAATGAACGAATGTCGTGAAAATACAAATAGTAATCCAAAAAGATCAAGGTCTTACATATGACGAGAAACCACTACAACTTGTTAGTTGAACTAAATAGAGTTCAGATGTACCTCCACTCGAGTTCTTAAATCCCGATTCCCGATTCCACTTAAGAGTTTCCTTTTCGTAGCGGACTCTGGTCAGTTTTCGAAGTACTTACCAGTGGAGACACGAACCACCACTCCGAGTAGGACTATTTTTCTGTCCTGCCCCTCCGTGACCCCTCGGACCGACACACAGTCTGGACCGAAACTTCAGTCCGAGACGGTGTATATCCGAGACTGTTGTACTTGGTCGATAGTAAGATTTTACCACTACTGTTTCAGGTAGAGCACCCCATTAGACTAGTCCATCCCACGATTGACGAAATCAATTATGTACGCCTCGTTCGTCGATTGTCCCTTTGACCATAGCTCATCTTCGATAGATTTATCAGGGAAGATGGACACTTAGGACCGAAGGTCAGACAGGAAGTGTGACAAGTCAATTCAAGTCAAGTCAAGTCAGGGAGTCAGCACGGGCTGAGAAACGTTGGGGTACTTAGCGTCGTGCGGTCCGGAGGGACAGGTAGTGGTTGAGGGCCTCAAGTGAGTCTGAGTGCAGGTAGATCAGCCACTACGGTAGGTCGGTAGAGTAGGAGACAGCAGGGGAAGAGGAGGACGGGGAGTTTGGAGGATCGTAGTCTCAGAAAAGGTTACTCAGTTGAGAAGGGTACTCCACCGGTTTCATGACCTCGAAGTCGAAGTCGTAGTAAGGAAGGTTTCTTTATGGTCCCGACTAGAGGAAGTCTTACCTATCACCTCAATAATGGGGTTGCCCAACTACAATGGTAGAACGAAGGGACAAATTTGGGGGGGGGGGTCGAGGGAAGACAAGAGTGAGAGTCGGGTCACGAGTCTGAGAGTCACCAAACTAGAATTTGAAGACGATACAATAACAGACACGAGTCTGGGAGGACGGGGACTATAATTATCGACGGAACTGTCAAGATGGGAGACGTTCGAGGTCGAGTTTATATTGGAGGAGCGGTTTGATGAAGACACACACACACCTAACTATAAGTGGATGAGACAAGTCGGGTCAAGAACACTTAGGAGAAAGGGGACGAAGATTTCTCATAGAAAATACAAAATAAGACAGTAGGTGAGTGAATGTGTACTGACATTACACACACTTCCAAAAGTAACGAACTATAATTTGAAGTAAAGGACAGAAAGGAGGCAAGGAAGAAATGTTGCAGTAAATCTTCTAAAAAGACGGGTCTTCAAAATCTACTAAAATGTACATTTAAAACAGGACGGGTGTCCTCTCAACGTGTTTTTCCTGGGTATTAGTTCTGGACTACACATTCGGGTTTATAGTATCTTTATAATCCCAACTTTAGGGGAGACTTTTTTGAGTGAACGGAGTAGAGACGACTTCACTTTTACCAAGTGAGGATTCAGTTCACCGAGGACTTTCTTTTACGGCAGAACACAACAACGGGACTGTAAAGGGTAACATGGGACTACGGGTCACTGTCGATTCGAGGGACACTTTAATCGATTGATCGGGACTACACGGAATTATCTGAGTCTTTATGTTAATAGAAACGAACGGTCTCTAGTTACTTAACTAAACAGACTAAGACGGTCTTTGTTAGGGTGAGAAGTGAAAAGAATAATTTTAAACAACGGCAGGAAAAGTCAGGAAGGGTGGAAATCTTTCCCTCCTCCCTAATGTGTACCAAACTAAACCCTGAAAATAGTGAACCACGGTTACCAAGGTAGATTGTGTTCCATCTCATCTCTCTGAGTCACTAGAAATTCACAGAAAGAAAGACACTTTAAGGTACTATAATAAAATTATTTTTAAACTAGAGAGAAAGGGGTACTTTACCGTAATTTTTTTTAATAAGGATACCTCTCCCTTGTCTGCAGTCTGTCGGTGCCCGAATACGTCGACCTGGCAGGCCTAATGAAAAGATCGTTTAGGTGTAAGGACAATTGTTATTGGGACAGGGTGAAAAAAGGGGGTAAAAAAAGGGCGAAACTTAGACACTGAAGTATTCGGATGCCGAGATTCGGAAAATAGGAGAATTGGGGACCGACTCCTATGCGAGTCGTCTAGATATCTCTTTTCTGAGAAGGTCCCCCGATTCTCAACCGGACGTCTCTAACTTTGTAGAGACACTCGAGTCTCGGTGGGTGTCCCGGACTATTGGAGGACCTCCTCATTTCCACCTGGTCTTTCGGCCACCCGCCACGTCCGGGGAAGTCAAGACACGAATGACGCCACGAGTGCGTTCGGAGAGTTCCCCTCGCTTTCCCGTGCACCAGTACTTGGACCATACCTCCTTTTTCGTCTCTGTATCTAGACCAGATTCTCAGTCTCTAGAGTCCAGACGAAGGAGTAGAAGACAATGCTCGGCCCTTGGGCACCCGAGTAGTGGCTGAGACCGGAGTCAAAGATCAAACCGTCATAGAATACATACGGATACCGACTAAGTGCAACTACATACCGTTTCGGTTGTGTTATGTGTTATGTGTAAGTATAACTATATACCGTGTTGTGTTGTGTTAATCTTTATTTATTGGTGTGTGTGTGTGTGTGTGTGTTCTTCAGGACTCACTACAAACATTTCGTAGATCATCCCTCTTGGTCCGAACCGTCACGACCATTCCACCCGATCCGGGTAGGATCGGAAAGAGAAAGTAACCCGTGTTGACTTAGACGTGGTCTACCAGGAGTCGACCAATCACGGTCCCGACCTCGACTGGACCAGCCCGTCGATCGCTTTATGACAACAGTGATCTCCCGGTGACTTGATGTCGTACAAAGAAAGGACCTTCCCAGAAACTCACGTGGAACCCAGCCTCCTCATCTACATTCTGTCACTCGAGGAATCGACGAGACAAAAACAAGGGTAGTCAACAGTTTACTACGAGTTTTCGTTGACATTTACATGAAGTAGTAAAAGAGTAAAAATTGAAAATTACCGTGTGTGTGTGTGTGTGTGTGTGTATGTATATTTCGTCAAAACGGATAACTTTCTTAATACCACTGCAAAAGTAGGAACATGAAAAAGAATGAAAAGTACTATGTATAGTAGTGAAAACATTAGTCTTGAGGTAGGGAGAAGGAGAGGAAAAAGTGACCCGTTTGTAATAAAGTATCCGTGTACACAAAAGGAAATGTTTTTACATTTTATAACCTCAAAGGACCACCAGGACACCAATCCTGAGGTACGAAGATGACGTCCCCGATGTACAAACTAGGGACCAGTCCCCTGATTCTAGGGTGTACGACACGTGAACCGGTTTTTTTTTTTTTTTTTCACTATAAATAAACAAGAGACAAAAGAGAGAAAGGTGCACCACTTGTAAAAAGTAGTGGACATACAGGGAAATGTTGTACTAATTGTCGACGTTTCTTAAGACAGTATATTAAGGTAGTATTAAATAAATTGGTCACGGGATAAAAACCTACAAAACGAAGAAAAAAATGTATAATTTTACGTAAAGTAATAAGTCTTCAATGGCACTGTAAAAACAAGAACTTATTGATCCTTCGTGAAATGAGAATTATTGTATTTGTCATGTGGGACTTTTACTTCTTGAAAGGGGTACACAGAACCAAGATCACTTTCACTTCACTTTCAGCGAGTTAGCACAGACTGAGAAACGTTGGGGTACCTGATATGTCAGGTACCTTAAGAGGTCCGGTCTTATGACCTCACCCATCGGAAAGGGTAGAAGTCCCCTAGAAGGGTTCGGTCCCTAACTTGGGTCCAGAGGACGTAACGTCCGCCTAAGAAATGGTCGACTCGGGGTTCCCTTCAGGTGGAACCAAGATTCAGAGACCACTACAACTACTTCTACGTATGAGAAACTGGTTCGTGGAATTTTTTTTTTTTTTAATCTCATACTAACAAAATGTTACAACACAACCAAAGACGACATGATCATTCACTTAGTCGATACACATATGTATATAGGGGAGGGAGAACTCGGAGAGTGGGGGTTGGGGGTAGGGGTGGGTGGAGTCAGTAGTGTCTCGTCACTCGGCTCGAGGGATAAAATATGTTGTCGAAGGGTGACCGATAGTCAAAGTGTGTACCATCACATATATACGGTTAGAATAAGAGGGTTCAGTAGGATTGGGAGGAGATAAAGGGTACAGGTGCCCGGACAAGAGATACAGACGTAGAGATAAGGACGGGACTTTTATCCAAATAGACATGGTAAAAAGATCTAAGATGACCTGTCCCACACGACAACCGAAGGGACTACCGAACCAACCATTTCTTAGGTGGACGTTACGTCCTCTGGGGTCAAACTAAGGACCCCACCCTTCTAGGCGACCTCTTCCCTATCCGATGGGTGAGGTCATAAGAACTTGAAGGGAACACCGAGTCGACCTTTTCTTAGGCGGACGTTACGTCCTTTGGACCCAAGTCAAAGACCCAACCCTTCTAGGGGACCTCTTCCCTTTCCGATGGGCGAGGTCATAAGACCAGACCTCTTAAGGTACCTGACATATCAGGTACTCCAGTGTTTCTCAACCTGTACTGACTCGCTGAAAGTGAGAGGGACAACTACCCTTACATTTAACTGGTTCGTGAAAATAGTAGGTCACTCCACTCCCTCCCGTATTAGAAGTCGGATTGGCAGGGGTGAATGGGGGTCTAGGGACAAGGCAGAGGACAATCTAAAGACGTCTTCCGTAAACGGTTCGAATCTCCTTAATTTGTGGTTAATTCTCAGAAGTACCGTAGTCCGTCTAGAGGTGGAAGACAACTCCTCGTAAACACTTGCCATCCCTACATTGTTAGAGGGTACAGCGACCACAGACCCACCGAGGTGTACAGGGTCGCTGACTGTGAGTCCAGGGACTTCAATGACAAATCCTTGAAACCCTTTTACTTTTCTGTGGGAACGTTCCGACCAGGAAACGTCGAGGAAGATTTATGTCTATCTTGAATTGAAAGTAGTCGTACGACACACAAGGTTCTTTCCCCCTGTAAGAGATAAGAGAAACTCTTTTCAGAGAAACCAAGGTGACGTACTTTGAAAAAACAGAGTAGGGTGATCTCAGTTGGTGTTACATAAACCCCAACTTTTGACATTTTAGGTTGGGTCCCTAACTGGGACCCAGAGGACGTAACTCCCGTCTAAGAAAGTGGTGGTTCGGTGTTCCCTTCGGGTAATGTTTCTCATAGTGCATCGGGAGTCAAGACGTTCCTACGTCACAATAGGTGTTAGTGTCTCCTTCGTATCTGACTGTCCTCAAGGTCCAGACCAAGTCAAAACCTGAACCACGTTCACCGGTCCACTTCCCGAAGAGGACCCCACCGGACGTGGGGTCTCAGGTGTGCACGAAAGACGGGGCGACCCGAACAAAACAAGGTGAACCTCGTCTGTCTCCACGAGTCTACAAGACTGGCTGTGAGGGGTGATGGTGAAGAAATTTATGAGGGTGAAGGCGTTTGTTGTGTTGAAGTCTCGTGTTGAAAATCCCCCTGAGAGTGAGTCTGAAGGAAAGGACCGACGGACTGTGACAGACAAATGGAACTTGTTAGTCTCCTACTACTTGACCTTTAATCTAGGAGAACCGGTTACTGACCGTCCGGGGTCTCCGTAAAAGAATGGGTTTAGATAAGTGTGAAGGAACTGTTTTCTAGAAAGTCACTTACCTTAGGAGTCTCTACTAGAGAACGGGGGGGAAAAAAGAAAAACTCAAAATATGTTAATTATAAATAACCCGACTTGGAGTCAACTTCTTACACGATCAACAGGATAAAATAAATAAATTTATCCTCCTATTAACGAAATGTTATAACACTACCAAAAATGGTATGCAATCGTACTTGACCGGTATCCGTATGTCCATAGTAGAGGTATGACTCTCGGGAGGGTGATGGGAGGGGTGGGGTGGGGGTCCAACAGTGTCTCTCGGTCAAAACCCACGGGACCTAGTCAGTATGTATGTAATGGCCCACGTACTGCGATAGGGGGAAAAGATGGGTAATTTCGAAAGAGACAACAGTAGGAAGAGTTCTTCTTTACACACCGCAGGGAGGGTACGTTGACACCACGTCTACCGGGGATCACTTTGTCCGTCTTGGAAACAGCCTCGACGAACACACACACACACCACCCGCGTACCAGACGCTTAGACCCACACTTGACCAGGGCATCTCCCTTTGACGTGGTCCGCGACCCCTCTCGATGGTGGATTTCGACTGTACCATTTCGTCCAAACGACAAGTTACATTAGTTCGGTTTTAGCCCGACTACCCGACTACTCGTGTCAGTGGGTAGTGAACTACCGGACAGACTCGACTACGACGACTCCAACCCCTTCTATGTGTCTCTTCCGAGGACCGACCTCCCCGTCCAGACCTTTATGTCTGGTTCCACAAATTTGAAAGAGGAGATCCCTATCGTACTTTTTTTTTCGTATTCACTATCAACGAATCAGCACAGACTGAGACGTTGGGGTACCTGACATCGGGTGGTACAACGAGACAGACACTTTGACAGGTCCGTCCTTAACATCTCACCCAACGGTAAGGGAAGAGGTCCCCTAGAAGGGTTGGGTCCCTCGATTATACCCAGAGGATGTAACGTCCACCTAAGAAATGGTAGACTCGGTGGTCCCTTCGGGGTTCCTACCATATCCTCCCCTCTCATACCGTACAAAATTCTCTCCTAGTTTAAACCCAATTTTGTAGGAAACCGACTTCGTACCTCTTACGTTCGTGACGGACTGTCTATCAACTGTGAGTATGTAAACTTAGGATCAGTAACCCACTCCAATGAATGGACCCAGGTCAGTACTACTGCTTCCCTTACAAATGACTCGGAACACTGTTCCTTCAAAGAGAAACGTAAGGTTTAGGATAACTGACCATCGAAGACTCCGGACATATTTCGAGTCTAGGGTGGGGACTAAAGACAGAAGTCTACTGAATCACTCGAGATCTGGGTATTCTTTGTCATTACTTTACCTCGGTCACAGGAAATAAATATCGACCCTTTCAAGGATTATGAGAGACTCCCGTCCCATAACTCTTTTATCTAACTCGTTATTCCTAATTCGTATCCGCACGTACGGTTTTACCCTAAAGAAGGACAGAGACAGATGGGGTTGACTTTATTTAGAAATCTGAGGTCACAAATCTCTGTCCCCACCTTCTCCCTTCCTCTCTTCTACTTACCTATGGAGCCCGGGTTCTCCCCGGGGCACAAGTGTCTGACTCGACATGAATGGCTTATGTTCCTTATTTATCGTCTTCAGACGTACCACGAACTATAAATAATAGATAATAATTTTATGTAGAGAATAATATAGATAATAGTTTTATGTAGAGAAAGTCATCGGGTCCAAAAGTGGTTAGTCAAACCGTCACGGAAGGATGTAAGTGAGGGACCCAGTGGACCAGGTCACCTAAATTTATGGTGGATATTCGACACAACACGATTCAGTGAAGTCAACACAGGCTGAGACGTCATCGGGAGGTCCGGGGAGTACCTTAGGAGGTCCGTCCTTATGACCTCACCCAACGGTACGGGAGGAGGCCCCCTAGAAGGCCTGGATTCCTAGTTCGGGTGTAGAGAATGCAGAGGACGCAACCGTCCATCCAAGAAATGGTGATACCGGTGGACCTTTCATGTTCACACTTCAGCGAGTCAGCACAGACTGAGAAACGCTGTGGTACCTAACGTCGGATGGTCCAAGGAGACAGGTACCCTAAAAGATCCGTTCTCATGACCTCACCCCACGGTAACGGAAGAGACTCCTTCGGTGGACCTTTCGGGAGGATACTCGATGACTGAAGGGATAATCCAGTAGTCAAAGAGGAGAGAAGAGTCAAAGTGTGAACGGGTCTTCCACAGGAGGTCGGTAGCAGTAGAACGACAGAATTTCACAGAATTTGAACTAGATACGTCTGTCGTTTCGACTAGAGGACGGGAGGGTTTGGAGAAGGTCGTTTGTTGGGGTAGAGTCAACTACCGTGGAGGCAGGAAGAACAACAACTTCGGTTGTAGAATCTCGTTGAGTACTGAAGAGAGATGGAGTGTGGAGTACAGGTGGAATAGGTCTTTAGGATGACCGAAATAGCAGGTTCCAATATGTCTTGTATTGTAAAGAGTGGAGATGACGATTTCGAGAGACCAAGATCGGTGGTAGTTCAAGGTAGACCTAACGTGGTATTAGAGGGGTCGACTAGGATGACTAGGTACGGGTACAGATCAAAGGAGTGTTACGTCTTCGGTGTGTCAGGAACGTTTCGGACTTAGTCTGCCACCACGTAGAGACAAGGTTGAGCGACAAGAGGTCAACAGATACTTACTTCGGTTTCAGGTATGTCGACCGAATGAGCGAGGGAGAAAACGAATGGAGACCCGAGTTATCAGAGAGACATCAAAGAACTAATATGACCTGTACCGGGAGGGAATCTCGGAAACACGACAGACAAGGATAACGGACCCTACGGGAGGGTAGTCGAGAAAGTTCAAACGGAGTATATACTTACTCCTTTGACCCACGTCTCTTTACTACGAAACGAAACATTGTCTGTCGACGTCTCACCTTTTCAGAAGGGTCCTAGAGTCTAAAGGACTAAGGATTAGTTATTGAGAAGAGAGTATTGGTTTTTCAGGGCACAGAAGGCACCTTGTAATTAGGGAGGTACCAGAGGACGGTCTCAGGAGAGAACCCTACAAGGAACGTTGTCATAAAGGGATGAGTACTATAGTGTCTACACACGTGTGTGTGTACACATAAATACACACACACACGTGTGTACACCTCACCCGACACACTATGATTACAAGGTTTCTTGTAGAGAACCTCCAACAAAAAAGGAAGTACGGTAACAGGTAGGTAGTGTTCCCATCTAAACGTTTTGACAGGTTTCAACCTTAATTGAACCACCCCCCCCTACAATGTAATGAAAAAAGGTAAAACAGGGTTTCGGAAGAAAACTTCTTATTCGTTATACTTACGACTACAACCACTTCCTAGGCCCCACTGTAAATAACGGGAGATAAACATAATTCTTACAGCTTGACCTAAAAATCAAACGCAAAAACTCTATGGCATACTGACTCCTGTGAGGAATCTACTCGTGTGTTCCTTTTAAGTTTCCCCGAACGAGTCACCGACTACAAACCCGAGACCGCAGTCTCGTAGACTAAGACCCAGGACTAGGGTTTGGGGGTCCCGTCATACCAGGACCTGTGTACTGAAGTAGAGAGGTGTAGACTTTCGGTCTATTACCATCATAGATGGAGGACACCAAAAACACTTGTTTTTTAATGTACACACACACAACACAAGCTACTAAAACTCGATAGGTTTATAATAAATAGGAATAGTAGTAATACCAATAATGTGTTAAACGGACTTCCTCGGGATGACGACCACAGTCGGGTCCTAAATTCGGGCGGAGGTCGAGCGACGCCTCGAGTATATAAGGACACGCACGAAACGTAGCGACTGAGGTGTGAGGAATAGAGTCGGACGTCTTCCCCGGTGTCTTAGTGGAGAGAGCTCTAAACTGGCAAGTGGAGAGGTGTATAGGTAGGGAAGTGGGGGGGGGTAAATACGAAGGAGAGTAGTGCGTCTATAGTTTATCCATTACCCACCGGGCTGGATACGTTTACCACCCCTTCATTCGTTGTCCTTTTCTTTGTTCTTTACTTAACCGGGCTCGAATCAGGAACGTCATAGGACCCTTGACTCGATCCGTAAAGTAGAGGTGGTAAAGTAAATTAATAGGACCTCTTCGTCTATAATAGAAAGGGTAAAATGTGTACTCGTTTGGTGGAAACTGTTTGTCATTTTGTTTTACTGACTTCGGTACAGCTGATGATGTCGAAGGTAAGGTTCAGACAGAGTGAAGGTTGGGGTGTGCGAAAGAGTCTTCGGTGTGCCGAAGGGAAGGTTTCGGGCATAGGACCTGGAGATGTAGGTGTGTAGAAGGGCCCCTGACTGCTTAACTCCTTTGAGTGTCTGTGGTAAACAAAACAACCGCCATTGAAGCGTTCACCGTAATCAGGTCTCACTCGAACCCTTCCTGAACGGGTTGAGTCTGCAGAACCGAACGCAACAGGTCAGGACCACGGTCTCCCTCCGACCCGTAGTGAGGGAGGAGATCCGACGCCGGTGCAGAGTCCCTGAAACTTGCGGAGAGTCACAGAGTGTAGGTCCTGGCGACCGTCGCACAACTGTTCGGGTTCAAGAGATTCGAATGTTTACTACGGGGTCGATACGGGTGGTTCCTCATTAATTTACTTGACCCCTCCTAAGTCCTAACACTAGTGGTAAAGTCCTAGTGATTATTAGAAGGTCCTTGTACTTTCTCTAAGTAGTTATCAAAGAAGTTGACTCTGGTCTTGATTCTGGCACCCTCACTTTCCTTCTGTATAAAATTCACGAACTACAGTCCTTTACAAAAGATCACCTGGATAGAAGTCACCCGGTCCGACGAAACTGGTAGTGTTTACAAGAGGATTTCTTCTACCCCAAGTCTACCAACTCTTAGAACCTTTTGATGTATAAACTACTTTTCCACTACTATATAAGCTAGTATTTGGAAGTTTGTAAACACTTTTCGAAAACTGAAGGAAAGGAGTCCTACTTAGAAGTTCCTTTGGACTTTATATTTTCCCTTTTCATCTCAACCAAACCAGTTGTAAAGAACTCCACACGGGAGACTCCGACAAGTAGTCCTGTGTCCCCATAGTAACGTAGACAAACTTTTGGTGACCCTTGGTAGTCATTTACATATTTGTACTGTAACCGATTGCAAAAAACTTGCGACTCGGACTTTAAGAAAATCCGAAGTATAAATAATAGAGTAAGTTAAGAAGTTCGTTGGATTACTTCAGTCCCAATACTAATACACCTGACAATACGTCTACTTTCTTGTCTCCCAGTGTAAACTACCCTGTTGTAAACTCAACTGTGTCGACCCGAGTCCTGGTGTCCCAGCGATTCCAGTACGGTTAAGAAATGGTCAGAAACTAAGAAGGTCTTGACCACACAGACTCAGGTCAGGACTGATCGGTCGTCGTGGACATCTACACATTCGTCTCACCTGCCACCCACTGGTTCCCGACGATGGACCTGATAGACTTTCCGTTGAGTTTTTAGAGTCCTCTGACGTTCTCCCGAGGAACGACGTACCGGAGGAGCGACCTCCTCTCCGTGCAACAGGGAGAGACACTCATGTCACGATTGCCGTACACTTTAGAAGGGCCCGGCTCTTAGTTTGAGTGCAGGGGACGTAGCCGTTCAGCTGAGAGTTGGCGACCTGGGGGTCCCTTCAGGAGAGTACCAAGACCGTCGAAGGAACGGAGGGTAGGTGGGACACGTGACCTTTAATCGGCCCCAAAACGTGTAAGACAACGTAGGTCCGGAACACGGACGAGGTGTCGACGACGTCACAAGAGGGACGACTGAGGACGAGTGCAACAGAAACAGGGAAGATTCTATAGTGGATAGAGTCCTCCGAAATAATATCAAATCGGACTCGTCCTCGTAGGAAGTCGGGAGGGAAACAGGGTGGTGATCACGGTTGGTGGAGGAGTAATGCACGATCCAGAACCGTAGGTCCAAGGTAGGTGAGGACCAAGGGTCCGAACGGTGAGTCCCGACCGTGTGTCACTTCGGGTTATTTTCGAACGACTGTCTACCTACTAAACCCAACTTTATAAAACTGGGAGGAGAAGAGACATAACTTGTCATGTTGTCATAAGTAACTCCCAGTCAACACATCAACTGTGTCAAGACCCACGGCAAAAGTCCCACTACTGGGTTTGTTTCGTCAGGGACAAGAGTGTCTTGCAATCAGGTGACCCGTTCTGTCAGTAACTTAGATTCGAGGGAAAAGATTTCCTCGATCAAGCCACACTTCGTACACGACACTACATTTCACGTCTACCAGCATTCTTCATACTATCCTCTACGAAGTAAATAATTATCCACTCCCGAGTCCTCCCTAGAGTGCCTCCTTCCTTGTAAATTTTCCTCTGAACTTTCAATGAACTTTTTACTATCGGTTCATACTCACCCTCCTTTCTTTCGTCCTTCTTTCCCGCCCATACTCCGGGACCTTCCTCGTCGAAGTAGGTCTTCGACTTTATTCCGGCGACACTGACGACCTTTCCACTCGTTCCCGGTCTTAGAGATCGCACAATGACGAACACGAACCTGAAAACCCGTACACACACACACACACACACCACACACAGACGAGTCAGGACACACTGAGAAACGTTGGGGTCCCTGACATCGGACGGCCCGAGGAGACAGGTACCCTAAAGGGCCCGTTCTTCTGACCTTCTCCCAACGGTAAAGGACGAGGTCTCCTAGAAGGACCGGGTTCCTAGCTTGGACTCAGAAAAAGTAGAGGACGTGACCGTCTGCCTAAGAAATAGTAACACGGACCCTTCGGGAAGTTTACACACACACACACAGACAGACAGAGAGAGACACACACATTATTAGTGGAGACAAGACCTTTTTCAGAACTTACTTATCTCTGAAAAAGGTGACGTTATAAACTAAGACATCTCCATTGTGACAAAGTGGTTGTCTTCTTCGATGTCCGGACCCGTATGTAAAACAACGACAGATGGGGGAGACAACAAGAAGACTTCGGTTCCTAAGTACACGAATTTGGTACAAGATAAACACAAACTCGAATTTTATAGGTACACTTAATATAAAAATTTTTCTGATGGACCAAGACGTACCGGAGCCCCGCGGTAACTTCCAGAAGGCAACATCGAAGAGTCCGTAGAACAGAACCTCTTAGTGTCCGTCGGTGTGCGTCTTCTTGGAGTCTCAATAAGGACCACGAAGATCACGGAGCCCGTCACGGAACCCGAATGTACGTGGTCCATGGGGTCTGGGAGGTGTTCCGAGACAGGAAGGAGAGACCTACGGAAGGCGACGAGAGGGTCCGAGACGAAGGAGGCAGGGGAGAAAGGAGACGACAGTCGTGCCGTCGGTCTCCCAGGAAACTCCTGGATTCAGTCCCTCACAGTACAGAGACGAGTTTTGAAGGGTCGCTGAGCTGAGCGACAAGGTGAGTCCTGCCGTAGGGCTCGGGGACACTACCGGAGATTCGGGGAAGGACTGCGAGGTCGGTGAGACCTGTGGACGGACAAGGAGGTCGTGACGGGAGGCAGGGGGCGAGGGCGAGACCGGTGGTTGGGCCCCGGAAACCCCATAGAGGGAGATAGGCCTTGTAAGAAGGGATCATACAAACGTCTCGTTTTGAAGAGTGGAGGTAGTTCAGATAAGAACAGTGGAAGAAATTAGTGTGAAATTGGGGTGTTGAAGAGACGTAATGGAAGGGTGTATGGTCCCTGTATTGAGTAAACAGGGAAGAAAGAAATAAACTAGGAGGACGATTTCACATTCGACGTGTCTACGACACTAAAAATAGCCAGGGAAAGCGACTACTTAAAGTCATGAAGTCTAGGGGGGATTGTAAACCACGAGACACTACTGGATCTCCCCATCCTACCCCCCACCACACACCCTCCCTCCGAGTGCTCCCTCCCCTATATACAGACGGATACCGACTAAGTGTGACAACATGTCGTCTTTGATTGTGTTGTAACACTTCGTCAATAGGACGTCAATTTTTTTTCCTACGAGGGATGTTCACTCACGTAAGAAGATGAGAAGAAGTACCAGGTTTGAAAGTTTCTTTTTTGTGACGTCCGTATAGACTTCTTAGTCACGTCCAGCAACGTCGTACCTTGAATTCCCTCCTGTCTAACGCCCAGACACCTGTACTTTGAATCCACGTCAACCAAGACTTAGGGCACGTGGGCACAAACACCCGTACAGACCAACACCAGTACGAACAAAGGTACACGGGTACGGACACCAGTACACACGAATGTAAACACCCGTACGCACCCGTGTGTGTGTAGAGACTGCACGTATCAACACCTGTACGGACCAACACACGTGTACAAACACCCGTGCGTACATATGAACAAGTTTATTAACGTGATCGTCTACATAGACTTGAGACAGTACGTCTTGACCCCCGAGACCTGAAGC
This sequence comes from Capra ibex, assembly GCA_006410555.1. NCBI lineage: Eukaryota > Metazoa > Chordata > Mammalia > Artiodactyla > Bovidae > Capra > Capra ibex. The sequence goes on along the minus strand of SJYO01049755.1, from coordinate 62,224,911 downwards.
TCCTCCCTGGAACCAAGACAGCAAAGAACACAGGAAGGGACCTCAGTCAGAAATTAATAGGTGGAGTAACACGATTTTCACCTCAGAGGCGGTCCACAGTGTCGGAGGACGAGTCGGCGGGAGAGCCTGCAGGAGAGGAGAGGGCCTCCAGACGCACCGACACAAGATTCTCGGCACACTAACCGTGACCGGGAAATTTCAGTGGACCTCCTGAGACAGTGCTCGTGTCAAAGTTCACGGAAGGGGACGGAGTCTAGACCTTCCTCCGCCACGGAAAACACTGGAACGTCGACCGACGTAAGGAGATCTCCAGTAAAAGGGAGACCACATAAGCCTCAGGTCAATTTAACCAAACCTCAAGTCGCCCGAGGACGACTGAGGCCGTACCCAACCGACACGAGACACAAGTGAGGCCAGAGAAGGGTCGGGGCATTGTCTGGCGTGTGTGGAAGTGGCCCAGAAGTGAACAGTCCCAATTACCGTAGTGTTACGTGGGCAACGGACTTGAGTCCGTCCCGTCTCACCGTGTCTCCTACTCACACGAGAAAGGTTGGTCCGGGCCCAGGGTTAGGGTCGAGATGGAGGAGTTGTCTACCCGACCGAACTGGCACTGAAAGTCCAAGTAGAGGACACGTGACCCTACACTGTGGAGTTATCGCACTGACGGTCCCAACTTACGACGGCAAATACACTGTCGTAGGTAGGGCCACGGACCACGGATCATCTACGAGAGACCGAGGAGAGGTAGTCGGGACCTAAGACGGGGTTGTGTGTGCGAGCGGCGGGGAGGACCTCGTGTACATTGTCGTTTCAGACTGGACCGGTCCGAGTAGACGGAGGTGTGGAAGTGGTTAGAGAAGTGGACCCTACTCACCGTCCAGTGGAGGAAAAGAGTATATGTCCAAAGAGAGACTTGAGGACGAAGGGGAATTTTGACTGAAGTCCCGTAGTGACTCCTCTGTACCCGAGTTAGGGACCCAACCCTTCTAGGGGACCTCCTCCCGTACCGACGGGGGAGGTCACTTGAAGGGACCTCTTAGGATACCCGTCTCCTCGGACCGTCCGACGTCAGGCACCCCAGTGTGTCTCAGCCTGTACTAAATCGTACGTACGTATCGCTGTTTTTGTTGGGTAGAGTCCCAAGAACCCCCTAGTGGGGCTAAGACAATGTAAAGACATAGGGTCGAAGTTGAGTTGGACGATATTTTTCTTCATCTTTGGTTTGGTTTGGTTTGGTTGTTTTGGGTCACGAAACCCTTGAGTCGTCCAGTGAGTTCACATTTCTGTAAAAAAAAAGGAAAGTGCAAAAGTGAGTAAACAGAAGTCACACTCCAATAGTTACAAACTGACACAATACGAGTCGAAGCCTTCTAGAGAGAGATCACACCCCAATACACCAAATTGTTCAGACTGTTTGGAACTAAAATTAGGATAGAGACCGAAGAACCGACACACCGGAACCCTTCAGTCAGTTCGACAGACTTGGAAAAGGAGTGGACATTAGAGTCTATTACTACTGATAATCTGGGTGAAAATCTTTCTTCACTTCGACAAAAGACAGTAGGACTTCTATCATCCCGGTAAAATAAAGAACTCTTGATTCAGTATTTCAGTCGATGAACCCCAAACCGTGTAGTAACCAATTTTGGTGGGTCTCTGAGAGCTAATCATGGAACATACGGACCCAGTTCACTGTTTTACGTACGACTTCCTTCGTACATCATAAATGACGTAAGTACTAGACACGGTAAGCAACGAGTCAAGAAGTACAAAACCCCTGAGACACAATTCATTGCAAGGGATCGTGGGTGGTACACACTGTACGGTTCCTGAACCCCTATTCTTACTGTCTAAATAACTCTTCCCGACTGTCGAGTGAGACCTCCACTAGCTAGCGGAGGTCCTATGTGCAGAATGATGCTTTTTCACCCCACCCCTCTCCTGTGCCCGAAACTCCGACCTATCCCAGAGAGTCAAGGGTGAGCCGATTAATACTCGTCGTCTCGGAACCCTTTCGGTGAATTGGAGACTCCTGAACAAGGGAAGTAACCATTCTACTTCTACCGACGTGAATCCACCAAGTGACTGGGGACCTGTCTCCCACAGGAGGACCTGACTCGACGCGAGTGACGTCCCAGTCCCGAACCAACGGCCTTCAACACGAGTAAAGTGACCTGTCCCGTCGTGGAAGGCCAGTCTGTCACAACTCTAACTCTGGTACGTCCCTCGAGAGAGGTCACAGGATACACCTAGGTCTGACGGACCCCGAAGGGACGCCCGGGACGGGAACGTCTATAACCAACCCACAAACAGAACGGGTCAGGAGTTCCCGTCCCTCCTGTGACTTCACCACCTAACGATAGGTATTTCTACTGACCGTACCGGGACTTCCCGGATAGGGTCGTCGGTCTCAAAACTTGAGTTCCGGGGAACTAACATCTAATTCCCTCTTTACATTCTTTTCCGTTGACTATCATTTTAGCTCGTCGACCACGGACCGACGTCTTTATGTTCGTCTACGGAGTCGAAATAGCAGTCTCTTCTTCCACAGCGACTACCCCACCCCCGACCACCTACCACCCCGTCCTCTCCCTCTTACAAACCGCTCAAACGAATCCCTCTCTGACTCGTTTGGGTCGGGTAGTTCCTCGTCAGATAAACGGGTGACCCCACTCTCCGTGTGGTCTAAACTCGATCGTAGGGACCCAAGTCGAAGGAATTCGACGGAGACTTAAGACGAGAATTTGTAAGCCCTGAGAAAAGAGAACAGGTAGACAAGTCAAGTGAATTGCAAATTTACCACAGTAGACAGAGAATTGAAGGACTGGGTCCAGAGTGAACGTGACTCGGGTCCCGAACAGGTATTCACGAATAGTGCGAACATAATCGTAAGTGTCAACACTGGTCTCTCGCCTCCGAACCGACCCGTAACACCACGGAAGATTTGTGGAGGGCGAAGGAGACTCGGAGTGTCGGTTTGGGTCTCCGGAAGAGTGGGGTTCCGGAACGAAAGAAGGGGTGAGGAGTCGACCGTCTCTGTTAATCGGAGTATCTTCCCATAAAACCAAAGTTTTACGGAGGGGGTACCATTAATATCTCGTGTACAGAATCAGTTTACCTCGAGTCCCTGCAGAAGCACCACCAAGACAGACTTGCCAAAACGTCATTATTTCTAGACTACCCACTCCTTCACCTGCAAAAATACGTCTGTTCCTTTAAGGAACTTCAGAGGTCCTACGGAAGTTTGAGGACAATCAAAAATATCGTTTTCCGTTAGTTCTCTGTATCGTCGGTTCCCTTCTTTTAATTCGTCCCATCACTGTCACAAAAGAGTTTTCTCTGTGCAAGAGGAACCTTTCCCGACCTTTAGCCAGTCCCCAAGGAGGCTCTCTTGTCAACCGCTCACACAAATACGCAGACAGAGACAGACGCGTGAGTAGTAGAAAGTTCGACAAAAATTGTGTCCAAATCATGGGTGAATGAGCAGTAGTATCGGGTACGTACTACATACTGAGTGTGGTCTAAGGAACACAAAAAAAGTCCTTCTTTCGTCTCATCTTCCATTATAGTAGGTTTTACTACAGACTTCTTAAAATATAAAAGACTCATCTGTACCTCACCTCCGTGAAAAGTATGTAATAGTGTAAACAAGAAGGTTGTCTGGATGGTTTACCCACAACGATGGGGAGAAACTGTTTACTTTTTTGTCTCCGAGTCTCTCCACGTTACTAAAAGGGTTACAGTGTGAGGACCGTCCACCGTCTCGGTCCTAAGTTTGGGTCCAAATTGAGGTCTCTAACCAGAAGGGGCCACAACGTGTTACGGAGGGTGTTTTGATGGAAATAATCTTATTAGTACCACTATTAATTAAGTCGGTTGTCAATAACTCCTGACTGAGACGCGACACGATTTGATAGCATACAGTGGGAATCCTTTGTGATCGTCAAGCCAGATTACCAAATAGACGTACAACCTTCCCTCCTTTACCATCGAGTCTCTGTAACTCATTGAAAGAATTCCAGTTTGTCGACCCTCCACTACTTACACCCTGGTTTGAGAGAAACTAAAGTGTCAACCACAGAAATCGGTACGGTGAATGTAGGAGACCACCCCCTCCAATAGAACCCATAGAACGACAAATACTATCGTTTACCATCATGATCATCATTTCTTCGGAAGACGGGTACTTCCTCTGGATTGTCCGTTCTCAATCTGAGGACCAAGTCCTTCTAGGGGACCTCCTTCTTTACCGTTGGGTGAGGTCATAAGAACGGACCTCTTAGAGTACCTGTCGCCTTGGACCGTCCGACGTTAGCTTCCAAAGTGTTTCTCCACCTGTACTGACTCACTCGTACGTGTAGTCTCATTTATAAACCCTTCATTCAGAAATATCAAGGAGGAAGGGGTAGGACGTCAGGTCGGTTGGAATCGAGGGATGACAAGAGTGAGTGCGAGAGGTCTTTGGTGGGGAGACGTTCCAGAGACCAGAGATGCAACGAAAGGGTGGAATTTCACAGTAAGGTAGAAGGGTCGTACCGGTTCTAGATGGGTAAGAAGTTCCCGCTCGGTTGTGCCGTGATTCGAAGTAGTCGAGATTGGGTGTGGACACTCTACCCAGTTTGGGATGTCTTCAGTCCACTTGAGTGCGTATCGACGTAGTCGATGTACGTTGTCCTTGTGTTAAGACAAGATCTCGTGGGGACAGACGATTCTAGAGTCAGTGTGAGACCCCGTTTCGGACGTGAGATTATGGATTCTTCGTGTAACACCAAGATAACTTGTTCCCAGATCGGAACAAAGGACCTCTGGTCGTAATATTACGCCCGTACGACTTTTACCCACTGTAAACTCAATGGGGAGAGACCAGGTCGATGAGAATACAGAAGTAACCTGAACTTGTGGACCGAACGTGAGGACAGAGAACTGTATATTCCAGAGAGGTCATGCGACACGACAAAAATTCCTACTCTAAATTAAGTGAAGATGGAACCTACCTGGGGACGAAACATGACCTCGGTTGTAGAGGGTGAGACTAGATTGGAACGGGAAGTAGAGTAGAAGAACTTTTGAGACTCTCGGAGGGATACCAATCTTATTAAACACTTTAGTTAAAAGTATAGACGATCTGACATTCGAGGAATTCCCGTCCCTGACAAAAGAGTAAACAGAGACCCGGGAGTCAGGGACAGAACTACGAAACATGAACCGTATCCAATTAAAGGTCAACTGGTATTGACTCATCGTTCGTACACCTATTTCACCTGTGTGTCCAAAGTGTAAAAAAGGGTAATAATAGTGACCGTACTACCTTACAAACCTAAGAAGGACAATAATACTCGGTAGTGACATGGGGTGAACGTAAACGTCCACCGGTCATATATATACTTTACTGGAACTAAACAAAATTCAATCAAAAATAACCTCATATCGACGAAATGTTACAACACAACTAAAGATGACGTACCGTTTCACTTAGTCGGTACACGTATGTATAAACAGGAGCAAAAACCTAAAGGAAGGGTAAGTCCAGGGGTGTCTCGTGACTCATCTCAAGGGACACGACACGTCATCCAAGAATAATCAAAAGATAAAATGTGTATTATAGTTACCACAGTCAGTTATATGTAGTTATTATGGTTATACGTAGGACTGGGAGTAGATAGTAGGACACCGTAGATACACAAACAAGAGATGGAGACACAGAGAAAGACAAAACTTTTACTCTATTAGATAAAAAAGATCTAAGGTGCATATACACCTCTTCCGTTACCGTTGGGTGAGGATATGAGAACGGTCCTTTTAGGGTACCCGCCTCCTCGGACCACCCGACGTCAGGTACCCCAGCGATTCTCAGCCTGTGCTGACTCGCTGAAGTGAAAGTGAAAAGTGACAGTACGTGACCTCTTCCTTTACCGTTGGGAGAGGTCACAAGAACGGACCTCTTAGGGTTCCTGCCTCCTCGGACCACCCGACGGCAGATACCCCAGCGTGTCTCAACCTGTGCTGACTTCGTTGAATCGTCGTCGTCGTCGGTGTACCTACATGATCAAACACTATAGACACAAGGAGAGAGGCTGAATAAAGCGAGACATACTGCGGGAGACCCAGGCGGAGACAGAGACGTCCACTAAGCCGAGGCAGGGAAAACTACCGACACACCATGAGGACACTATAGACACAAGGAGAGAGACTGAATAAAGCGAGACATACTGCGGGAGACCCAGGTGGACAGAGACGTCCACTAAGCCGAGGCAGGGAAAACTACCGACACACCATGAGGCAACATATATGCACAGTGCGGAAGAAAAGAAATAGACAACTATCTGTAAAACGACGAAGGCACAGGCCCGACGACATTTATCACGACGTCACTCGAGACCCCATGTGCACGGTAAAATAAAACTCAACCGGAATGAAGCTTTATATATTTATATAAAAATAGAAACCTCAATGTATCGGTACTCAGACATAAAGTCAAGATCGATGTTCGATATTCAGATACTCACAAATCACAAAAAAAAAAAAAAATACTTGAAGTCAAAGGAGTTTCCTTATCATCTCCTCTATTACTGGTGGAAAATACTCATAATAGGTCTATCTTACACTGTGACGTATATTTTGGAGACCATACCACGGACGGAGTCTGACCGAACATTCTTTATACGAAGGAAATAAGAATGATACTATAACACCACCAACAATTATACACACCTCATAAGTCTCGTTGTTATTCTATTAAATCAGTAGAGACACATCTCCCGGAATAGTCAAGTATACTTATATATAGGATCTTAATTTAACATACGTTTATACAACCGTCCCACCCAACCTGTCACCCGGTCTTCCTCGTCAGAGACCAAGATAGCACCACAACAGTGCCAAAGACGTTTGGTCGAGCCACCAGAACCCCTAGCAGAAGGGAAAACTACGTAGACGAAGAGTTACCGTCGCAGATCGATTCAGTGCTAAGAAAATTATTAATGCTAATACTAAAATTTTCCTCGACCACGAGGGGTACGGAATTCGTGACACGGTACGCGAGAGGGATATCCCGGGGTACACAAGAAGTGTCGACAATTAAAAATTCTACTCCTTTGGTCACGAGTCTCTCCAGTCTACTTAACGACTTCCAGTGAGTATTCTCTACTCGGTCACAAATTGTGGACCGGGACACTCCATGTTCGAGATCCCAAGGTAGGGAACGGAGACTGGAGAGATGTGTTTTCTGGACACTCAACACAAACGAAAGGTTGGGACGGGGATAGGAGTCTGTCGAACCTTGAGCATCGACCCAGTCCAGAGTGGGTAGTCTTTTTAAGAGAGACGTCTCTGGGAGTGGGGTCACACTATGACGTGTCGTCAAAAAGACCAGACTTCCAAAATTTAATGGAGACAGTAAAGTTCGACGTCCTCTTCGAACGTTCGGACGAAGGTGGGCTACAGTAAATTAGTTCGTTGTGTTTACACTTCTTTTAGTTTGTGTCGGAGGTCAGTTTTTCCTCCTCTTGGGTGACGGGATCCACAGTCCGTAGAAACTACCGTAGGGTAGGATATGACCGAGAACTCTTTCTCGGAAGTAAAATGGCCGTTTCCCACGAAAAGACCCACTGTATTTCTGACCGTGGCTGTTGGGACTGTGTACCGGTGCGTACGTTTAATCTTTGGGGTAGACCCGACTGAGTAGTCCACCCTTGTTGTCCAGGTCGTCGGTCACACTTGTCTTTGCCGCCTCCCTCTACGGTCCCACCCCTCCGTGCAGAGTCACGAGGTCGTCCGTGTGTCGGAGTAAAAAATGTCTTCGTAAAGGTTGCTCCGATGACCACAACGTCGAAACGCAAGGAAATTCACCGGACGAAAATACTTGTGTCCGTAAACAAACACTTGGACAACCCCAACTATACATTTTCATTGTTCTCGTTTTTATTATAGGTAGTAAAAAACGTCGGGTCGCAACGAGAACCAAAAACAAAAATAGTCACAGTTGAGGTCTTCCCTTGACTATGTAGGGAGTCATTTACTCTTTTGACTTCAAGTCTCTCAAATTTAACAGAATTCAGTGTGTTTTCGTAGTACCGACAACAATAACGCCAACATCACAAAAAAAAAACAACAACAAAAAACCGGCACGACACTCTGTACACCCTAGAATCAAGGGACTGGCCCCTAGCTTGGGTGTGGGGGAACGTAACCCTAATACCTAAGACTCTGTCAAGTGTCACACTCATGGTGTGTGTCTGGGAGACCTAGTTATTCCTCCTATCCCTATTTCCTTACTCCTCCCAGGAGTCACATTTGTGATCACCTTAGACTGACCTAACAATATTAGTAACAAACTGGTACATCTTCATAGGTCTATTCAAAACGACTTTATCATTTCACTTGAAAAGAAGTTCTTCATAGAATAGTAAACAATGACCCCGGTTTACCGAACATCAAGACAGTACCACCCACCTATGACAGTCTTATCTACTTAGTCAGATACTCACACATCTCTTTGATCTAGCCAGTAAGAGGATCCAGAAACAACAATTAAAAAGTCTTGTGACTCGGAGATAAATGACCGTCCCAAAGTGGCCAAAGGGACGATCCGGTCCCTCAAAGTGGGCTTTCAATCGTCCAGAAGGTGAAACGAAAATTAAACGGTATTTACTTTAAAATAAAATAAATAAAATAAAAAACTGAATGTTTCTTTAAAATTATCGACGTATATTTTTGTATTTTTAACTTTTCTGTCAGCTTTTGTCATACAAGAAGTCAAGTCAAGTCAGCGAATCAGCACAGGCTGAGAAAGGCCGGGGTACTTAGTTTCGTGTGGTCCGGAGGGACAGGTAGTGGTTGAGGACCTCAGGTGGGTTTGGGTACAGGCATCTCAGCCACTACGGTAGGTTGGTAGAGTAGGAGACAGTAGGGGAAGAGAACGGAAGTTAGAAAGGGTCGTAGTCCCGGAAACGGTTACTCAGTCGATGAGTGTAGTCCACCGGTTTACTAAACTCGAAGTCGAAGTCGTAGTAAGGAAGGTCACTTATAAGTCCTGACTAAAGGAAATCCTACCTGACCAACCTAGAGGAACGTCAGGTTCCCTGAGAGTTCTTAGAAGAAGTTGTGGTGTCAAGTTTTCGTAGTTATGAAGCCGTGAGTCGAAAGAAATATCAGGTTGAGAGGGTAGGTATGTAATGATAACCTTTTTGGTATCGAAATTGATCTACCTGGAAACAGTCGTTTCATTACAGAGACGAAAAGTTATACGACAGATTCAACCAGTATCGAAAAGAAGGTTTCTCATCCGTAGAAAATTAAAGTACCGACGTCAGTGGTAGACGTCACTAAAACCTCGGGTTCTTTTATTTCAGAGAGTGAAAAAGGTAACAAAGGGGTAGATAAAGGGTACTTCATTACCCTGGTCTACGGTACTAGGAGTAAAAAACTTACAACTCAAAATTCGGCAGAAAAAGTGAGAGGAGAAAGTGAAAGTAGTTCTCCGAAAAATCAAGAAGAAGTGAAGGACGGTATTCCCACCACAGTAGACGTATAGAGTCCAATAACTATAAAGAGGTTCGTTAGAATTAAGGTCGAACACGAAGTAGGTCGGGTCGTAAAGTGTACTACATGAGACGTACATTCAATTTATTCGTCTCACTGTTATATGTCGGAACTGCATGAGGAAAGGGTTAAACCTCGGTCAGACAAAAGGAAGTTAGAGTGTTGAAAATTAATACAGACTACAAGTCCGGGAGGTGATACCCCAAAAATGTACTGGTCATTGTCCGTCTCAAAGTCTCACGTACGAGAATTGGTGACACGATATAACTGAGACTTCTGAGTTTCTTTCTACGAAGAAAAAGGTCGGTATACTTGTTTCGATACAATCTTATCTGTCAAGGTAGAACACAGAGAGTAAACATAATACTTCAGGAGACACGGTGTCCGTAGAAACTTGGAACAGGGTGGGTCTGGGAGTGGAAGGGGGTCGAAGTGGGGTCGATACTTCAACCTCCTATCTCACCCTAGCACACACCCCTCCTATACACAAAGTGTGGGTAGAATCCATTGTCATTGTGGTCATAAGACAGAAATTACCTTATACCCCAAATCTTAGTGGGACCCGAATTGTCCGGGACGGGACAAGTGTAGAGTACTGTCAAGACACAGAAATCACCACAGTAATGGGTGTTCCTTTCTTCGAGTCTTTTCCTTTTAATAATAGAGTTCAAACGGACGAACCGAGACCTTGTAAGACCGAGGTCTCAGAACCAACAACTGGAAAGGTGTTTGTGTTACTAAACATAAAATTCAGTACAGTCTGCAGGGACCCAGTCTTTCCACCAAAGTATTATGAAGACCATACTTTCACCAATACTGTTTTACGGTTTCTGGAGACACAAGGGTAATATCTTATCATAAAGATGAAACATAAATAAAAATACACCGGGTAAAAATTTCGGAAATAACCGAAACCAAGTCATAACGAAGTCAAAATACGAAACCAAAAAAAACCGGTACTTTATAACCTCGAATCGAGGGACTGGTCCCTAACTTGGACCTGGAGGACGTAACCTTTTACTTCAGAGCTAGTGACCTGACGGTCCTTTCAGGGACAAAGATCAAGACAATTATAATCTTCTTAGTGTGCACCCAAGACTCGGTGAGTGAGTCAACATCTACAACCCTGACCTAACATATGGGAACGCCAAATAACGCCCTTAGAAGTAAGTAGACACGTAAGGAGACCCTGACTTACTTACAGTCGAGACACAGTTGTGGTACAATCAACAACCTTTATCTTCTTATACCGCACCGAACAGAGGGGGTCCTCGACCTATAAAGATTAGTTGATTATCGGCTACAAATACTCTACAAAAAGAAGGGAAACATGTTACGAGAATCATTCTCGAGATTCTTTGTATCTTCGTTTTTTCGTCGTAAACATAAGACTGACGTAAAAACTCTTTTGTCTGCTTTTTATGTAATCACTAGTCTTATTCACCCCAATCCGAAGGCCCCTTTTTACCTGTTCCCCCTTTAAATTCACTCGAATACTTGTAATTTCGTGGTCCGAAACGGAGGTGGTGTATTCTTGAATTTAAAATCAGTTTACCAGTTTCCAAGTATATCAGTTTCGATACCAGAAAGGTCTTCAGTATATACTTACACTCTCAACCTGGTATTTCTTCCGACTCGTAACTTCTTTACTACGAAAACTTGACACCACGATTTCTTCTAAGAACTCTCAGGGAACCCGTCATTCCTCTAGTTTGGTCAGTTAGGATTTACTTTAGTTGGGACTCATAAGGAACCTTCCTTACTCCGACTTCGAGGTTATGAAACCGGTGGAGTACCCTTCTCCGCTGTGTAACCTTTTCTGGGACTGCGACCCTTTCTAACTCCCGTCCTCCTCTCCCCCACTATACTTTGACAACCTACCGTAATACCTGAGTTACCTGTACTTAAACTCGTTTGAGGCTCTCTGTCACTTCCTGTCTCTTCGGACCACACGACGTCAGATACCCCAACATTTCTCATCCTGTGCCGACTCGTTGACTTGTTGCTGGTGGACGTAAAAGTCAAGTCAAGTCAAGTCAACGAGTCAGCACCGACTGAGAAACGTTGGGGTACTTAGCGTCATGCGGTCCGGAGGGACAGGTAGTGGTTGAGGACCTCTACTGAGTTTGAGTGCTGGTAACTCAGCCACTACGGTAGGTCGTAGAGTAGGAGACAGTAGGCGAAAAGGAGGACAGGGGTCAGGGAGGGTCGTAGTCTCAGAAAAGGTTACTCAGTTGAGAAACGTACTCCACCGGTTTCATGGTCTCAAAGTCGAAATCGTAGTAAGGAAGGTTTCTTGTCAGTCCCGATTAGAGGAAATCTTACCTGACCAATCTAAAGGAACGTCAGGTTCTCTGAGAGTTCTCAGAAAAGGTTGTGGTGTCAAGTTTTCGTAGTCAAGAAGTCACGAGTGGAAAGAAGTGTCAGGTTGAGAGTGTAGGTATGTGCTGGTGACCTTTTTGGTATCGGAACTGATCTACCTGGAAACAACCGTTTCATTACAGAGACGAAAAGTTATACGATAGATCCAACCAGTATTGAAAAGAAGGTTCCTCATTCACAGAAAATTAAAGTACCGACGTTAGTGGTAGAAGTCACTAAAACCTCGGGGGGTTTTATATCAGACTGTGACAAAGGTGACAAAGGGGTAGATAGATGGTACTTCACTACCCTGGTCTACGGTACTAGAATCAAAAGACTTACAACTCGAAATTCGGTTGAAAAAGTGAGAGAAGAAAGTGAGAGTAGTTCTCCGAAAAATCAAGGAGAAGTGAAAGACGGTATTCNAGTCACTAAAACCTCGGGGGGTTTTATGTCAGACTGTGACAAAGGTGACAAAGGGGTAGATATAGGGTACTTCACTACCCTGGTCTACGGTACTAGAATCAAAAGACTTACAACTCGAAATTCGGTTGAAAAAGTGAGAGAAGAAAGTGAGAGTAGTTCTCCGAAAAATCAAGGAGAAGTGAAAGACGGTATTCCCACCACAGTAGACGTATAGATTCCAATGACTATAAAGAGGACCGTTAGAACTAAGGTCGAACATGAAGAAGGTCGGGTCGTAAAGAGTACTACATGAGACGTACATTCAATTTATTCGTCCCACTGTTATATGTCGGAACTGTATGGGGAAAAGGATAAACCATGGTCAGACAACAAGGTTCAGGTCAAGATTGACAACGAAGGACTGGACGTATGTCCAAAGAGTTCTCCGTCCGGTCCACCAGACCATAAGGGTAGAAAAAGTCTTAACAGGTGTCAAATAACACTAGGTGTGTCAGTTTCTGAAACCGTATCAGTTATTTCGTCTTTATCTACAAAAAGACCTTGAGAGAACGAAAAAGCTACTAGGTCGTCTACAACCGTTAAACTACAGACCAAGGAGACTGAAAAGATTTTGGTCGAACTTCTGGACCTTCAAGTATCAAGTGCATAACGACTTCGGACCGAACCTCTTAAAACTCGTAATGAAAGGATCGTACACTCCACTCACGTTAACACACCATCAAACTCGTAAGAAACCGTAACGGAAAGAAACCCTAACCTTACTATTGACTGGAAAAGGTCAGGACACCGGTGACGACTCAAAAGGTTTAAACGACCGTATAATTCACGTCGTGAAAGTGTCGTAGTAGTAAGTCCTAAACTTTCTCGAGTTGACCTTAAGGTAGTGGAGGTGATCGAAACAAGTATCACTACGAAAGATTCCGGGTGAACTGAAGTGTAAGGTCCTACAGACCGAGATCCACTCACTAGTGTGATAGTACCAATAAAACCAACACTTCTAGAAAAAACATGTCAAGAAGGCACATAAGAACGGTGGAGAAGAACTATAGAAGACGAAGACACTCCAGGTATGGTAAAGACAGGAAATAGTTCGGGTAGAAACGTACTTTACAAAGGAACCACAGAGATTAAAAGAACTTCTCTAGAGATCAGAAAGGGTAAGACAACAAAAGGAGATAAAGAAACGTAACTAACGACTCCTTCCGAAAGAATAGAGAAGAACGATAAGAAACCTTGAGACGTAAGTCTACGAATATAGAAAGAAAAAGAGGAAACGAAAAGTGAAGAGAAGAAAAGTGTCGATAAACATTCCGGAGGGGTCTGTCGGTAAAACGAAAAAACGTAAAGAAAAGGTACCCCTACCAGAACTAGGGACAGAGGACATGTCACAGTGTTTGGAGGTAGGTATCAAGTAGTCCGTGAGAGAGATAGTCTGGATCAGGGAATTTAAATAAAGAGTAAAGGTGACATATTAGTATTCCCTAAACTAAATCCAGTATGGACAGATCACCACAAGGGATGAAAGAAGTTAAATTCAGACTTAAACCGTTATTCCTCAAATACTATACTCGGTGTCAGTCGAGGGTCAGAACAAAAACAACTGACATATCTCGAAGAGGAAGAAACCGACGTTTCTTATATTAGTTAGACTAAAGCCACAACTGGTAGACCACTACAGGTACACATCTCAGAAGAGAACACAATAACCTTCTCCCACAAACGATACTGACCACGTAAGAGAACCGTTTTAAGATAATCGGAAACGGGACGAAGTAAGGTATAAGGTTCCGGTTTAAACGGACAATGAGGTCCACAAAGAACTGAAGGATGAAGACGTAAGGTCATGGGATATTACTTTTCCTGTAGAAAACCCCCACAATCAAGATTTTCCAGAACATCCAGAAGTATCTTGGTAAGTTGAAGTCGAAGAAGTCGTAATGACCAACCCCGTATCTGAACCTAATGGCACTATAACTTACCAAACGAAACCTTTGCTTGTCTCTAGTAAGACAGTAAAAACTCTAACGTAGGTTCATGACGTAAAGCCTGAGAACAACTGGTACTACCGATGAGGTAAAGAAGACTCCCTAAGGACGGACGTCATTATCTATATTACCAATAGACTCAATTTAAGTGGGTAAGGTCAGGTAAAATCAAGCGACTAAGGATCTTACAGTTGCAAGTGAGAACGGTAGAGAACAAACTGGTAAAGGTTAAACGGAACTAAGTACCTGGACTGTAAGGTCCAAGGATACGTTATAACGAGAAATGTCGTAGTCTGGAACGAAGATAGTGGTCAGTGTAGGTGTTGACCCATAACAAAAATGAAAGCGAGGTAGGGAAGTAAGAAAGACCTCAATAAAGAGGTGACTAGAGGTCATCGTATAACCCGTGGATGACTGGACCCCTAAAGGAGAAAGTCATAGGATAGTAAAACGGAAAAGTATGACAAGTACCCCAAGAGTTCCGTTCTTATGACTTCACCAAACGGTAAGGAAAGAGGTCACCTGGTGTAAGACAGTCTGGAGAAGTGGTACTGGGCGGGAAGAACACACCGGGGTGTACCGTACCGAATCAAAGTAACTCAATCTGTTCCGACACCAGGATCACACTAATCTAACTGATCAAAAGACACTAATACTAAAGTCACACAGACGGGAGACTACGGGAGAACGTGGTGGATGGTAGAATGAACCCAAAGAGAATGGAACCCGCACCCCATAGAGAAGTGTCGACGAGGTCGTTTCACGTCGGTGACGAGGAATGGAACCTGCTCCTCATAGAGGAGTGACGGCGGTGAGGACTGGAACTTGCACCTCATCGAGGAGATCCGGGAGGAAGTAAAACGACCATGACGATGATTCAGTGAAGTCAGTACAGGTTGAGACACGTTGGGGTCTCTGCCGTGGGGTGGTCCGAGGGGGCAGGGACCCTAAGAGGTCCGTTCTTGCGACCTCACCCAACGGTAAAGGAAGAGGTTACGTACTTTCACTTTTCACTTTCACTTCAGTGAGTCAGCACAGGTTGAGAATCGTTGGGGTACCTGACGTCGGATGGTCCGAGGAGGTAGGTACCCTAAGAGGTCCGTTCTCAGGACCTCACCCCACGGTAACGGAAGAGGACGCAAAATTAGGGGTGATTTAGAACGGTAATTGATCGACACACGGACATCCTCTTAATACAATAGAGAGACTCAATGTCAAACACATAACAATTGTATCTCTATTGGAAAAGACAGATAATCAAAACAGTACTCCTCTCCTAAACTTTCGGACATGTGTAATTAAATAACAACGACATTATGTAGTGGTGTTTGAACCACTGAATTGTGTCACATTTGAATAGATTGTTAAGACCTCCTGTCTTCAGACTTTACTCAGGAAGACCCGATTTTATTCTTACAACCGTCCTGACACTAGGAAACACCTCAGAGATCGCCTCCAAGATACTTGGAGAGAAAAGGTCGAGAACATCGGACAGGTGTAAGGAACCGACCACCGGAGAGTGAGAAGCGTCGGGCGTACCTACTATTGGAAAGAGTGTGACGTAAGAAGACAGTGAGCGAAGAAAAAGTGACTCTTCTTCGAACTACTTACGAAACCTGTGTGGGTCCCTTAGGTCTTATTAGAGGACTAAAAATTTTTTGAATAATTTTGAAATAACTAAGTGAATAACCGTAATAAACTTGAAAATTTGTGGTATAATCTTTTTTAATTACTCCTATGAGGGTAATTTTTACAACACAACATGGGAAAAGGAAACAATTCATCAAGAGTTTTAGCATCAAAAATATCCAATATATTACACAGTAGTATCCTAAAACAAAATGGTAGAAACAACAAGACTAAAAAGTGATAATATTTTTAGTGTCTGTGTGCAAATGTCAATCTAAGGATCCCTGAAGGGACCACCAGATCACCAATCCTGAGGTACGAAGGTGACGTCCTTCACGCCCAAACTAGAGACCATCCCTCGATTCTAGGACGTACGACACGTCACGTCGGTTTTTTATTTTTAATTCAATCTAAGGATAACTTGATAACGTAGTTCCTTTTATTTTTACAAACTATAAGAACGGTTTAACGAAAGGTCTTTCCGATAGTACTAAAAAGGTAAGATAGTTGTCACACGTTTACATGTCGAGAGTAATATGAATTTTATGAAAAAAAAGAAACTAATCGTTGACATTAAGGTGGACGTTGGAATTAAGAAAAAGTTTCAAGACTTCTAGTCCTACATCGATAGAAACCTTCCCTGTAATAAGATGGACGGTGTAATACATTCCCCGTAGCAAGTCACAGTGAAAATGTCCGCCTTCGGTTATTTCCTACGGACAAAAGGAGAATGAAGGGTTTTCCCGGGAAACGTTTAGATCTGATAAGTTTATGTTGGTCGTGCATCAGACTTCGAAAAGCGAAGGACCAGAACCGAAGAGGTAAGGAAGACTGACCATGAATGGGGGTAGAAGAGGATGACGAACAAGTAAGGGGTCCCTAACCACGATTGATGAGGGAAGAAGTACGACAGAAGGAACTCAGTTTTGTTGACCTTCTTCCACTGAAATTTTACCAATTTCATATAGATAAACTTCGTTATTCCAGTAAGATCCTCTACGTGATTGTAATAAATGACTGATACACTTGAACCTGTCTAAGGAAGTAGAGATCGAAATCAAAAGATTAGAAATTCTACCTTCAGTGTCATTCACGTAGTCTCTAAAGGACTTTCTTAGCTTGTTTTAGTAGATACAGTGTCTACAGTACCAAATACTCAAATACCGGACGGTCTTTGAACAAAAGTCTGTTTTCTATTAACGATTTCCCTAACTTTGTAAGACACATCAGTTCTGTTCTTCGGTTTACCCGGTTGAATTAACTTTGGACAAAGAAAGTCGTATACGGATATTTCGTAGGCTTCGAGTTCTACTGCTGAAGGAACTTTATTCCAAGTCATGGTAATCACGAAAATTCCTCGTTGTTAAGTCTATTACGAGGCCTCAACTATTGTTTTCTTAATAATAGACACGTTGTTTTATACTGAGGATAGTCTATATTATCCGTTTTTGTTTAATGACAACAAAGAGTTCAATCTTGGAGTAACGAAAAACGATTGAATTGATGAAATCGATTCGTCAAACTCAGGAGGTTACTGAGTCACAGAAGAAACCAACTGTGAACTCTATTACGAAAGAAAATGTTTCTGAAATAACGAATCAGCGATTCAGGACACACTGAAAACGTTAGGATACCCGACATCGGGTGGTCCGAAGAGACAAGTACCCTAAAGGGTCTGTTCTTAGGACCTCACCCAACGGCAAAGGAGGAGGTCCCCTAGAAGGGTTGGGTTCTTAGTTTGGGTGTAGAGGACGTGACCGTCCGCCTAAGAAATGGTGACTCGGTCGTCCTTTCGGGAAATACTTCGGAAACACCTCTGGTTTGTTCTTACGTATGTACTCTAAAGGATCCTGTTCAGGATCGTGTCTCTACGAATTATTTCGAACTCGTAATAACATTGACGAGACTCGTATTAGGTTGTCTTTTCGTTACGTATCGGAGACCGTCATTAACTGGATAAAATACAAACCTCTCCTTTGGTAAACTTATAATGTTGACGACGACCACCACCACCATCCTAAACACGGAAAAGGAAACTACTACTTTAATAATTTTACGTAACCAGAAAATAATATCTCTGTGATTTTCACTGTAGGATATAAACATGTTTAGTCTCAAACGGTTAACGACCGGGTACCTCTAAGTCGGACGTTCACATAAAATAGAACAGTCGTGTCCCGAAATAATAATTGTGCCACCGGCGCCAACGACGACGATTAACAAAAACGACAACGAGAACCGCAACAGTAACTAAATACTTGGTTGTAAGTTTTTAAAAAATTACCAAATAATTTTTAGACTTAATGACAGAAGGGACCTTTTTATTTTACCAGATCGTAAGGTGTCGGTCGTAAAGACGTGTCACCAGTAATTGATGACGATTCATCGTTGACAGACGACATCTGTCACGTTCTTGGAAGGTGAGACGGAGACAGAGGGACTGAGTCTACGAAGGAGAGACCTAAAGTACTACCTCCATCTTCTAGGGTCGTCTTTGTGTCCCAATACAAGGACTGTCGGAGACCAGTCCAAGAGTAGTGGACTAGTTATATATCGAACAAATCCACCCAAAGACAAATTTCCACATATATACCTTTGTGGATTTTATTCGCACATATATATACACGGAAATGTACCCGAAGGGACCCTCGAGTCGACAATTTCTTAGGTGACCTTTACGTCTTCTCGGGTCAAGTTAAGGACCCAGTCCTTCAAGGGGACCTCTTCCCTATCCGATGGATGGATGAGGTCATAAGAACACGAAGGGACCACCGAGTCTTCCATTTCTTAAGTGAACGTTACGTCCTCTGGGCTCAAGCTAGACGTCCTTCTAACGGACCTCCTCCCGTACTGTTGGGTGAAGTTATAATAACGGACCTCTTAGGGATACCTGTCTCCTCGGACCACCCGATGTCAGGTACCCAAGTGTTTCTCAGCCTGTACTGGCTTACTGATTCGTGTCACATCGTATATATGTATATAAGTATATATACATAGACAGATATGTTTATATAAGTAGACTAAGTAATTGTAACTTGAGTACCGACTGTCGTCACATCGAGTAAGGACTTACTTCGGACGGAGACACATTCCGTGTAGTGTCCGAAGAACGAAAATCCCTGTGATCTGTCGTGAAATCGACATGTGAGTCTCCGGTAAACTTTATAGTTTTATTTTCGAGGTTGGTTTTTACAGACGAAAGAACTCTGTGTCCTGGTCCTTCCTTCGTCGACGTCGACGTCAAGTAAGTCAGCGAGTCAGTACAGATTGAGGAACGCTGGGGTACCTGACGTCGTGTGGTCCGGAGGGACAGGTAGTGGTTGAGGGCCTCTAGTGAGTTTGAGTACAGGTAACTCAACCCCTACGGTAGGTTGGTAGAGTAGGAGACAACAGGGGAAGGGAAGGACGGAAATTAGAAAGGGTCGTCGTCCCAGAAAAGGTTACTCAACCAAGAAGTGGTAGTCCACCGGTTTTATAACCTCAAAGCCGAAGTCGGAGTCAGGAAGGTTACTTATAAGTCCTGACTAAAGGAAATCCTACCTGACCAACCTAGAGGAACGTCAGGTTCCCTGAGAGTTCTCAGAAGAGGTTGTGGTGTCAAGTTTTCGTAGTTAAGAAGCTACGAGTCGAAAGAAATATTAGATCGAGAGTGTAGGTATGTACTGATGGTCTTCTTGGTATCGGAACTGATCCGTCTGGAAACAACTGTTTCATTACAGAGACAAAAAATTAGCCTTCGTCGGATCGTTCTGTCTTTTCAAAACTGTCATCATCAAGACATGATCGGTTCGTCGTGTCCTTTTTGACACCGAACTGGAGGTGGGTGTGGTCGTTTCGGGTTCACCCTAGGATCTACAGGTGATAACGGTCCGACATTGTTCGTGGAAGGGGGGAGAGGCGGTCGTTCTCTTCCAGAGTTCATCCCTCGATCCTAAAGTGATGGTCGTCCGTCACTATTCTTGATCTTGAGGTGGACCGGACCAAATTTGTCTCTGGTATACCCCTCGGACCTGGACATCGGGGTGTGTCGTCAGTCTCCAGTGGGTCCTCTAGGAACTGTTTTCGAAGTTTTCATTAAGATATTTCGGAAAGGTTATTTACCAGGACACCGTTGGCCTGTGGGTATCCGGGGTTATTCTGTTTTGTCTTTGAATCGAATAGAGTGAGGAGTGCATTTTTACTGGAGTTTCACCTAGTATCTGGAGAAACTTTTTATCTTTCGAAAATCCTTTTGTTTTATCTCCTTGCAAAACCCCAGATCTTGATTCGTCTCAAAAATTTGAACTGTGCTTTGTATGATGGGTATTTTTTACCACTTAAGTCGAAGGAGCTCTAATTTTTGGAAACAAGAAATTTACACGACATCTCTCTTTATTGTCTACTTGATGTCACTCTTCAAACACTCCGTTTTCTTATATGTCTTTTGGGCAGAAAGGAACCTGGAACTCCAGGGACCTGACAAACGAAAGAAGAAGTGGAAACTCTTAGAGGAAAACAAAGAAGAAGACATGTGACAGATCTTGAAGACCGATACCAATCACTCTTGTCCCTTTTTATACAGATGAGGTATAAAGAACCTTCGTCTTCTATACTGTCTAGAAAGAGAAAGAAAGAAAACCCCGATGGGACCACCGAGTCTCCCATTTCTTAGACGGACGTTACGTCCTCTGGAGTAAATTGTCTATGTTTTGTCGAGTCTCTTCCACACACTACAGGAGTCTCAGTGTGTCGAGAGCGCACTACAGTGGGTCCGATGTGCTCACGTCACGGACGCAGGAGACGCGAGTCAGAGGAACCTATTGGCATATGTGTTCTTGCGCAGTCGTCCCTGGAAGAGACTGACATAAGTACCTGAGTCATCGTCTTTTCGAGGGGCGACACTCAAGTCACTCGGTACTCTTTGACTACACACAAGTACCAGATAAAATGAAGAGAGTCAAACAAAATCAGTTTCAGAAAACGGGTTACCCAAACTTTTGTCACCTTCCCCTCCTGTTACTACTCCGGTCTGTACAAGAACGTTTACTTTCCTAGCAATTAACGTTCCACTTCTTGAAGTTTTGCACGAAGACGTGTACACCGTCTTCTCCTGTTTGTTCTCAGAGGACTGTCGTACCCTTGGACGAGCTGTAAGACGTTGGTGGCTTAGACCTTTACCCCCACGGCGCTATTTTGGGTCTCGTATCTATGTGTGACCACTGTAACAAACGACTATGGGGGTCCTAATCGTCGAGTCGACGACACAAAGATTTCCTTTATAAACACAACGTTACACTATCGTCAAGTCAAGTACACACCTAACAGGTAGTACGTGAGTTTAGGATAAAAGACATTTTACCTGAAAAAGTGGATTTCTTTTCGGTAGAGAGTATTGCACGGACACCGTATACTGAATAGCGAGGGAACAAGGATAAAGATAATGGTGGTTGGAAAAGACACAGAGTATCCTAGGAGTCTACATGGGTTGAAGGACAGAGGTAGAACCGGGTAGAGTAGGGAGGGACTGTCACGACCGTTTTATTTAGAGAGAGACTACGATCTGCTAGTACGTACGGTAGGTCTTTGATCGGACAACGGATGTCAGAAATCCTAATTCAGATCCACAAAAATCTTCGTCCGTTATTATTCTTCAGGCTATAAGTCGTCGGACAGGAGACAAGAAAAGAATCCATAATAGTCTAGGCTCACTGGAACTTCCACAGGAGTTCCTAGGGGGTGTCTGACTCGCGAAGGTAGCAACCCGTCTGTCCACTCGTCCTCCTATTGTCACCCCGTGAACGACGGGTGACCATTCGGAAGTAAGTAGTGACATTTGGTCCCGAATCGTCCCATGTATCTCCGTGAGACACTTGGTAACAACTATCAACTTATTCACCTAAAACCTTTGCATCTGGGTGACAACGAAACCGTGACACAATAACGTTTCCCTTGGACCGATTTTCTTTTTTTTTTTTGTTTTGAGAGGATCCTCGTCGACCATAGACTCCTATTAGGACCGATACTCACGTACGAATCAACGAGTCCACACAGACTGAGAAACACTGAGGTACCTGGTGTCGGACCGGTCCGAGGAGACAGGTACCTTACAAGGCTCGTTCTTATGACCTCACCCAACGGTACGGGAGGAGGTCCCCTAGAAGGACTGGGTCCCTATCTTGGGCACAGAGAATCCAAAGGACGTAACCGTCCAGTTGAGAAATGGTGACTCTGTGGACCCTTCGGGATTTGGACCGACATCTCCAACCGATTTTAGTTTAGTCCCTCCTTCTCCTACCCTTTACCGTAGATCGACCATCCATTCTTCGGACAACAGTTTCTCCTCAATTATTAGTCAAGCCACATACCCTGACTCAGTCATCGGTCCACACCATCGTGAAAGACACGTGTTATTCCTCAGTTTCCGTTAGGAGGAACCCTTCTTCCTAACGGTTCCTGTTAGGTCCAAGATTGGAACCTCGCAATCATTCCATAGGGTCCGATAGTCGTCCAAGTTACACTATCGTAACTCAGTCTTTATGTCTTGAATAACGTATTTTTCATTTCGATCTGTAGTTCTAATATAAGACCGTCTCATAAACGTAATCATTCAAACCCTCTGACATACCTAGTTGGTCGGAAATTCTTCTTCCTCTGTATGAAACCTTACCTTCTCTCTCTTCCATTCCTCTGTTTTTCTTGACACATTTTCGACGAATTGAAAGTGAGATGTTCCATCGGTCCTTATAACGTCTTTATCCTTTACCGTTAGGTGAGGTCATGACAACGGACCTTTTAGGGTACCTGTCTCCTCGGACTATCCAATGTCAGGAACCCCAGCGTTTCTCAGCCTGCGCTGAAGTGAAAGTAAAAGTGAAAGTTTAAGTCATTCCAGCTCAAGACCAGTAAGTATCGATGTAAAGGTTTTTAAGTAAAACCCAACGGAATCGTTAACATAATGGGGCAACAACTGCCACTATAATACCGCTCATCTTAACAAACGTCAACTTACTGACGTTTCAATTACGTCTACACCACCAGACAAATCGAGGAGGAACCCCCTCCACACCCTCTACGTCCCCTCTCCCTCGAATGTACCTGGTACGTTCCCTATTCGGTCCCTCCGACTACCAAATACCCGTTGTCCGATGTCCGACCGACCCCGGACACTAGGTCTTTCTCTTTCTGGGACCTCTGGTGACCGAAGAGGGGGCTGAGACGTATCTCAATTCGTCATGCGTCATCAGTTCCGGGGTGTAAAGGTTCCTCCAGGAAGAGGAGGTGAGAAGTGAGGAGGAAAGAGGTTCCTCACAGTCCGGTGACTCTGACCTCCGGTGGGGGAGAGGATACAGGACACGAGTAAGGTCACGGACGTCCGAGGGTGACACGAGGGTAGACGTAGCACGGAGGAGGGTGGGGTCGAAGACGGTCTTCTTCCAAGCACCTTAACTGACTCCTTCATCCTGCAGACTTGGGACTACAACGTACTTGATCAGTACACTAGGGTCCGGAACTGTTAAAGTCGAAGTAAAGGAGTGGACTTTGTACTCCTATTTATAGGCAGGAGACATCCCGAAACGGAATGCGTAATGTACAGAAAAAGACAAACAAACTCGGGACAGAAAAGAAGAACCACTCGGACCGGTCTCCGACACGGAAAACAAACGGGAAAGTTTCTTGGTCTAGAACCAGAATGACTAAAAAATTTTTAGAGATAAAATAAATAAAGGAGAGACTAGAAATAATAGACGAAAAAAGACGATTGAAAACCAAAAGAAACAAGAAGAAAAAGATTAAGAAAATCCACCACCCAATCCAACAAACTCTAGAAAGAAGGAAGAATTCATTCCGGATATAACCATACTTACAGGGAGGTTCTTGACGAAAATGACGTAGGGTAGTTAAAACACACCAACATAGAATCGTTAATATTTACATTTCCCGTGAAATGTACAATATCTCCAATAATTTCCTTTACAGGGTCCAGTTTTTGTCTTGGAAAAAGTTTTTAAAAAATTTAATAAAAAATGAAAAAAACCTTTTAATAATATTTAACGTTCTATTAACGAAATTTTATCTTTATCCTTTTTGAGTAACACAGATCGTTCCGTCTTAAGCCCTCACCATGTCCGATGTGTAAGGTTTTAAAGGTCCAAGTTAAGGACGAAGACTGTGAAGAGTCGGAAGACCTAAATCTTTTCAATAAAATGGATAAACCAAAGAACCTAAGAAGTGGATATTTCAACTCGACCATCCTCCAGGGATGGAGTTTCAAAACACAATTCCAAACTTACTTAATACGTTCCTTTACTGATCTTACCAGGACTGGGTATCATTCGAGTGTTATTGGTGGTCGTTCTCAGTCACTACGATAATGTGCGAGTCATCAAATGAATCACCGTAGACGACGTTCAACCACGACACCTTGCGTAGGGACCCCTACTCTTCTACGAAAGGACGAGACCTCCGTGGGTCAGAAGTACCCCTGTGTCTTCACAGTGTCATTAATTATGTCATCTCCACCTCCGACTCTACTCTAAAAACAGACGGTTCCGTGTCGGTCTACTGTGTTTTCGCGACCCTTCGGTATCTGGGTCACGACAAGTGTGTCTCCCACGACGACGTATTTAATTCCCCGTCCTAATATGTAAGAACAAGAGAGACTTTTATACAAGGAAGAGACCATCGGTATACTATACTTTGCACGAAATTAATGCGTCCACTAAATCTAAGACGAAGAGACCTACCTTGAATGAAAGAGTGACCCAAAAGGTTCCAGCCACAAATACTAAAGTAAAACACTCATTCTTTTTTACCATTGAAGGGGACCCTTTACATCAGTATTAACTGTATGATGTTACAAAGAAAAGAGTTATGAAAAATTTTTCCACTGAACCCTTTTCAACGAGTCCGTTTACCTACCGAGGAAGAACAGACTCAATCGTTGTATAGAACACCTTGTCTCATCCTGTCAGAGACTCGAACGTGGTCCATTCTCAATAGGAGGGGTCCGGAAGTCCTTTCTGGGGGTGTAATGTCATCCCTGTGCACACACTTCTCCACCTACGTGGGGTCGCCACTGTCACGTAAGGAGACAAGTGCCGTGGCCCACGTCCCGTAGTTCCCTCGAACAGAAGACACCTACACCTGCACACCTACCAAACCCGAATCACCAGTCATACTAAGATTTCCGGTGACCTAGAACCAGTAGTGGTTTTTATATTTTGATACTTAACATCCACTAGAAGATTACGAAGTGACTTCGGTCCTATCGAGACCAAGAAGGTTTTGAAAAGTCTAAGGAGGATATTCGGTTTTAGGATTCGCAACTCTCTATGTCTCTACTTACTACCACTTATGTTTGTACTCCCAATGTCATAAGATCCTTCTCTTTGGTCTTCATTCTTAAAAAAAAATTACACTAAGACGAACTTAACTTCCGAACGTAAAACACCCAAAGTGTCTAAACAAAAGATTCAAGTCCCAATATCCATTAACAGACGCAGACACTTACTTACAATACATATGAATGGGAACCGACAAAGGAAAGTGGGTTCACTACGATAAATTATCCAAAAAGTTGGGAAGGATGGACCTCTACACTTTTTTTATAATAAAAGAGAGTCCCCCTACTAGTCAATTCAGTATATACCCCCTCCCTGTGACGAATTTGAATGGCTCCGACACAATTCACCAAGCCGTGTTTGTCTGTAGACGATCAGTGACGAGTAGTTTCGTTCTCTTTCTCTACTCGTCATTTAACACCTTCGCACTTTTTTAACGGTACTAATCAAAATCATTACAAAACTCTCCATTAAACGTAAAAGTAATTCACTTTCGAAAATTCTCAAAGTGGCACATTCCCCACCCCTCTCTGTAAATAAGAAGTTTACTTAGTTTGATTAAAGAAAAGTCCCGGGTAATTTCAGTCGATTTATAGTTTATACGGACAAAAGTACCTCTCATAATTAGTCCATTTTTGCGGGGAAGAGGATCCGAGACTCATGGGAGGACCCCAACCTCCTCTCGCGACGAGTTCCTCCGACAGTTCTTCCTGCACAGACCTCCTCAGGTCTGGACTTCCTACAACCGTGGAGACGAGGAGTGTTTTCAGTAGAGCCTTTGAGACTCCGGTCCCGGGGAGTGGAACCCGAGGGTCACATCTGACACTTAGACGAGACGGTCGACCAAGTCACTAGTCGAGGGACCCCCAGGTTCGGTCTTAACAACAGGCAGAAACAGGAAACTCTAGTTTAGAATTTTCAGACGAGCTGGAGGTTCCACGGAGAAACCCTTCTAAGGAAGTCAGAGGACATGGGACCAAGTAGGGAGAGACGAAGCTGAATTGCCCGAAGGGTCCACCGCGCCACGATTCCTTAGGCGGACAGTCACGTCCTCCACGTCCAAACTAGGGACCCAGTCCCTCTAGGGGACCTCCTCCGTTACCGTTGGGGGAGGTAATAAGAACGAACCTTTTAAATTACGTGACTCCTCGAACCCGACGTCAGATGTCCCCAACGTTTCAACCTGTGTTAACTCGTTGATTTGTGTGTGTGTGTGTGTGTGTTGTGTGTGTGTGTGTGTGTGTGTGTGTGTGTGTGTGTGTGTGTGTGTGTGTGTGACGAAAATTACGGACAGGGAAAGAACGAGTGGAAGGTGGGGAGATCGGGTGAGCCGACCGTCTTTCCTAAACACAACCAAGAGACGCCACTAGGGACAGGGGCACTCTTAGTGAGCAAGGGACAGACTCGTGTGACGGACACGAGTGACGGACATGTGTACACCGCACACAGGGAGGGGCAGAGCACGTTAAGGGGGCGGGGAAACGAGAGTCCTGGACGTAAACCCTGAGACGCAACCTCCTGGGTCGGGGTCCGAGGGCCCTCGTGAGACAGGCTCTAGACTTGAACGGACCCTCAAACTTCGGGTTGCATGGGGTAGGGGTGGGGGTCGGAAACGGTGCTCGGACACTAATAGTCACGTACGTATACCTCCACGCGAGGACAACCCCCTACCCTGTCCGATTCTACATCAGGGGAGAAGTCTCAGGGGACGTCCTCGTCCGACCGCGAGGGAAGAACCCCTGGAAACAACTCTACGCGGAGACGGACGGAAGGGGCGAAAGGGACGGGACCCAGGGACGAAGGGGTTAGAGTACCCCGTGTACACACGATTTGGTGGACGTGTGTCCAGGAGTAGAGACGTTAGACGAGAAATAGTAGACAGGGGACTTTGGTGATCTTCGCCATGTCGGCGAGGAATAGGATACCCTCCGTCCCACACCTCAGTCGGTTTGGACGTAAAGGGACGCAAGGACCACTGGGACACGGTCGTCGGAGATATCTTTACTGGGACTTCCTGGTAAACCCCGTAGTTACTTTCATGACGCACACCCGTAAATTACCTGAAGGACAGCGGACCCTCGGAGGACACATGGGTGTGTAGTCTTGTATTGCAAGAGTCAGTGGAAACATGGTGTAAACAGTCCTCCTCAGGGGATTAGATAGATAGGGTGTAAATTACTCGAAGGTCGCCTCTATGAATGTGTCGTAGTCTGGGACCAAGGATCTCGACCGACACACACTCCGTGTCAATTGTGTCTCGACCTACCGACTCCGACGAAAGGACCTCGAGGTCCTGATCCCACCCCTTGACTCCCCACTCACTGTTAGTGGTCGCACTGTTCCTCCACCCCCACCCCCCGAAACCGGAGTTCCGTCGGAGGGGCCCTTCCGAACAGACGGTAGAAGGACTCGGTCGGAAGACACTCGTGTGGACTGAAGGTCCACAGGACGGAAGCCAGGTCCAGTAGTCACGTTTAGAGAGACACAAGTCTTTCACCCGTCTCGGGGCGGTGGTCCAGACGTGTCGGAGTCGACGGGCCCACAGAGGGAGGGGTGACTTGTTCCGAGGACCCGGGGGACGACAGGGGGGTGGGAGGGGACGAGTCCGTCGTCGTGGTGGTCCCACGTGGAGGTAGACGTGTGGGACGTGGACCCCTAGGCACAAAGTCCCTTTGTGTGGACCTCTCTTTCCACTCCCTCTCCCGTCCCGGGGCTTCGCATTCGGTCTTTTCTGTGTGTACGTAGTCTATGTGTACGAACAACGATTACCTTCTCTCTTGTCAGAAATAGAGATCTGCGGGGGTGTGTCCGATCTCTTCGTCCGTCGACGTAGGGTGCGTGCGACGCACTGGAACCTGAGCCAAGATTGGAGGGACACGGAGTAAAAGGAAGAGACATTTTACCGTTGTCATTATTATAATAATTATTGTCACTGAAGAAGTACCCCAACACTCGTAAAATGATCCTTATGTATATTCATGAATCTCCCCTCGGACGGTAGGATTTGGGAGTCATTTACGACCGATAAAAAATCAAAATAACGTTTTGGCCTTAGTCGTCTGAACCCACTTTAAATGTGTCTGACTTTACAATCAGGACTACCCAAAACGTCAAATAAGTCATGGACAAAGAGGGGGCGGAGGATACACAGTCCGTGACAAAGATCTCGAGAACTCGGAGGTCTATGGGTCGAGGACTACAATAATAGATCTTCGTCACTTACAGAGTAGAAATCTCCGAAGTACCTTTTCAAAAGTGTCCCGTCTTCTGTCACAGATTACTTTTCTTGTAACACACTATCACATGTATATAATATACGTCAGTAAGGTCAGAAAATAAAAATAAATAAATAAAATTTTTATAAATAAATAAACCGACACGGTCAGAATCAACGTCGTACACCCTAGATCAAGAGACTGTTCCCTAGTTTGGGGTAAGGGGACGTAGCCCTCGAGTCTCACAATCGGTGACCCGGTGGTCCCTCCAGGGGTCAGAAAAGATTTTATTTCCCCGTAATAACAATAATAGTAATATATGAATATCCTTATTTAATTAGGAGTCACGCCTTCAACTACGAATGCAAATGTGTGGTCTCAGGACCATGGTACAACGAAGAAATAAGTCAAGACTGAGGGACCACGGACGACCTCACGGACCCTGTGTCAACCGTATTGTCCATGCGAATAACACAATCATTATTTCTGGTCTCCCGAATCGAACCCGAAATTACTTTCCTTGCTCCTCCGACTTAAGGTGCGTTAATTTTTTTAATATTATTATTCGAAAACTTCGACGTCACTTGTCCAACAAAACTTTCCTCCGTAAAGTTACCCTTTCCTATGACAAAACTCAAGAACTATTAGTTCGTCAACAAATTTTTTTTTCGACTACTAATAAATCTTTTTCGGGACTTCATACGTTGTCTCCGACCCATCGAAGAAAGACTAAACCGGTTCACCAGTGACTTCCAGACTCTTACCTGGTGCCCCACACCTTAACCTCATTACTACACTCCCCAGAGGTCCTCATCCACCGCCCCTGACCCGAACAAGTCCTGGAGAGCCTGGTGACGTCAAAGAGGGTCACACCGGGTCCCTGGAGGAGAGTGTTCTAGGGATCCCTGAGCGTTCGTCAGTCAAAGAACTAGGTAGGACGGGACGGAGGATTCAGTCTAAGAGTCTCATTCTACTTTACTATGCACCTATTTTACGACTTCTCCTTTAAGTGTCCCCCTGTGTGTTCTCGTCTTGGAATCTTAAGGCATTAACGTCGATTCCTCAACTGCGATTACTGCCTATTAACCTACTAAATCAGAAGAGGGAAGCCACTGAATGTCAATGTTCTTCTTTACGACCTCAGAATTGTGGAATTACACTTTCCGTCCAGGGACTCCTACCCGGGTTCGTCGTCTCCCAGAAATAAAGGGTAGACGACTGTCCACACCAAAATAGGTAAAGGAGACCTCTTGTTGCGCTAGTACTTTACTTTTCCTTACAAAAGACGACTCGACCGACTCCGACTATCTGTTCACCTTATTATTGACGGTATTTGACGTCCTTCGGACGAAGAGAAACCAGGTTTGAGAGGATCTACAGGTGGGACTGGGTCCGTATTCGAGAGGAAAATGGTACTGTTTGCTAATTCAGATAGGATATTTACCCGAAGGACCTACCGTGTCACCGTTTCTTATACGGACGGTTCCTTTCTCTACGTTCTCTACTCGAAAGTTAGGGACTCAGTCCTTCTAAGGGACCTCCCCCCTGCACCGTTGGGTGAGGTCGTAAGAACGGACCTCTGGGTACCTGTCTCCTCGGACAATCCGGTGTCAGGTGCCTCAACGTTTCTCTTCCTGTGGGGACTCGTGTGTGTGTGTAGAACAGTTATAAGAGTGCACATCTTACTCCCTCAGACGTCGGGGCAAATGTATACCTAAAGAAAAATTAAGTTCCCTCGCGTGTCTCCTTCCCAGTCTACGTAGTCTTGGAGACTTGTCTCCCTCCTCTTTGGACGAAGTCCCATGTCGAGGACGACGACCTCGAAGACATGAGAGGTGCGCCTCGGGGTCTCGGTAAAGCTTTAGGGGTAGGTCCGAGTGAGATCGGAAAATATCGCACGGAAACTAAGTACCACGATAAAGACACGTGGGTCATTTTTTTTTTATATAGTCCTTTTACAATGAACTCGGAGGTGAGTCTCGTTTTAAGGAGCTGTCCACGGGTCGTTAAACTTATTCTAGGTAAACTTTCGTCTCACTCCAACAGGACCTCTCCCCAATGACGTGGTCCGAAAGGGTGTGTACCCGAGAGGTACGAAGACAGATTATTCGGAAAGAAAGGTACTATCGGGTTTTATTCTCCTACCTAACTACAATCTTGACGAGTCCGTCCTTTTACTTGTCTTCTACGGACAGAATGGAAAAGTATAGACATACCATAAACCTGTCAATGTCTTTGTCCTAAAGGACAAAACAGAACCATCGATGAACACTGCTAGTATCCTTTCCGACATTCCCTTACGTACTGGAGACTTCCCGTACCGGAAAAATGAGTCTTACAAGGACTTCCTTTTCGAACAAAAAGAAATGAGGTATTAAAAAAAAAAAAAGACATTATTGTGTAGATGAAATTCATCTACCACTAAAAGATTTTCTGATGAACCGAACTGGGGTCTGTGTGTGTAAGAGTCCCTTTGAACCTTTAGATTTACGTGTTTCGGCAGGTCGGATCTTAAAAAAATTTAACAAAATGACTCCATATCGATTGAACGTCAACAATTAAAGACGACAAGTCGGTTTACTAAGTCATTATGTGTGCGTCATCTACGTAAGAAAAAGTGCGAGAAAAGGTGATACCGGATAGTGTCCCACGTCTTATATCAAGGGACACGACACGTGACTCACTCACTCACTCACTTCAGCGCGTCAGTACAGGCTGAGAAAGGCTGGTGTGCCTGACATCGGATGTTCCGAGGAGACAGGTACTGTAAAAGGTCCGTTCTCATGACCTCACCCACCGGTCACGACACGCGGCCCTGGAACGATAAATACGTAGGACATACAGCATCAAAAGTGGACGAGTGGAGTCTGAGGGGTAGGTAGGGAGGGGGACCCGCGGGTGTCCAGACAAGAGACCCAGACCCTCAGACAAAGACAAATCATCCATTCAAGCAAACATAGTGTAAAATCTAGGGTGCACATTCACTATAGCGTACGACACACAGAAAGAGGAAGACTGAAAAAAGTGAATTATTCACTTTATTACTATTAGAGATCCAGGTAGGTACAACGATGTTTAGCCGGGCTCTTAAAAAGGTAGGTTCAGACAACGTCGCTAAAGAGAGGTAGGGAGAGTCTGAGTGGAGTGAATGTTGGTAACGGTTTCCGGTCGGACGTAGTGGAAGCGTGTCTTCGGTCCCATTACATAAAATGTCTGTTAAGTCTAATGTAGTCCGGGGAGGAGTTTCAGACGATTACTACCACCACTACTACTATTACTGGGTTTTACGAATGACACACGACCCGTGACAAGTCAAGAAACGTGTATAATGTAAGAGAGTGAAGAGTGTTGAGAAGTCCCATCCACAATAAGAATAGTGGCGAAATGTCTACTTCTATGACTACCCTTGTGGACCCTTCTCCACCCAAGTCCTAGGGTGGGTTCTTCAGATCTTGAATCGATGACGTAGCGTAACGAAGAACGCCTGGACCCTTATTTTATGTTTCAGGAATCGTCCAGGACCACCGGGGTATACCAGACTAGGAACTGAAACGGGAATTTGAGTAGATAACGGGAGAAAGGCAGTAAGAATGAGAAGGAATTTATAGTTCGAGTAAGGGTTGAGTCTCGAGACTTGAAACCCCCAGGCAGAGGGACCTTCAACCAGAAAGGAGAGGGTCAAAATCGGACCAAACGAAAGAGTTACTTAAGTCCAGTCCAGAGACGAGTTTACAGTGGAGGAGTCTCTCCGAGGAACGAGTAAAAAAAATTTTTTATCTAAAGGACAACATTAAATTAAAGAATAAGACGAAATAAAAAGAAGTCTGATGAAGTTGATCAAAATAATGTATAAATAACAGACACAGAGGAGATGTTAAATTATTATTACGAAGAAAAGTCATTTAGTAGTACCTCACAAAAGATACACGGTCCTTTATCTTTCGAAGTTTACACAAATCATAAATACCCATACTTACATGAAATAATAGTGTGAAAAGGATTCGCTAATCAATGTATTTATCCGGGACAAAATATCTTCTCCTTTAAACCTACACCTCACGGATTCCTGACCAAGTTCCAGGGGGTCCATCACCAAGCACGTCGGTCTTAAGTTAGGGTCGTTCAGCCTGAGGTCTCAGACCGCCCAGGACACACAACGGACGAGGTGGGCGTCACGACTACCGTCCTGAACCCGACTCGTAGGCGACCTCCTTCTGCAGTCGACACGACTACGCACCAGAACGATGGGTCGACCAGGTCGTCCTACTTCGGCTTGATGAGGAACCTGGTGAAAAGGTACGGGTGGAGTTCAGGACAGGGAACTCTAAAAGAGGAGAAGGAGCACAGAGAACCCAGGGAAGGTTCGAGTGTCTGGGGTAAAACCAGTACGAGTCAAAAGAAAGGGACGGAGTGGGAAGAGGGTCGGAACGAGGGAAGTGTGAAGTCGGGAGTAATGAGGTATCTATGACGCCATCGTTTCAGTCTGGAAGTCCCCGGCGAGACGGTCACGGGGTACCTACACGAAAATCCTGCGGCATACACGTACGCACGATACAGCGAAGTCAGGACAGGCTGACAAACACCACGATTCCTGACATCGGGTAGTCCGAGGAGACAGGTACCCTAAGAGGTCCGTTCTTATGACCTCACCCAACGGTACGGGAGGAGGTCCACTAGAAGGACTGGGTCCCTAACTTAAGCGAAGAGAATACAGTGAACTTAATCTGTCCGCCCAAGAAATGGTGATCATGGTGGACTCTTCACGGTGGGTCTTATGACAAGTACAGTAGAGTTAAAATGAGAAATTTATAAAAGTTGTAAAAAAATTTTTCTACGTTACTCGGTTACAAACAGTAATAAAATTACTTATAAATACGGACCTTCTGGATAACTTCTCGTGTTTTCTCACCAACGTCAGATAAACCCAAGTTTAGGACCAAGGAGTTGAAACTTTGTCACTTTGTTCACGGACCACGGAGTAAAGGTGTATACTTTTGTTGTCGTTCTAGTCTTACAGAGAGTGTCCCAGGTGAACTTCCAAGCCAATGCACTACGAGTAGGGGATGTTCGTCGTCGTCACAAGTTCGCAGTCGAGGAAAAGAGGAGGACAAGAGAGAGGGTATAAAGTCGACACGCAGGGACGTCTTGACTGAACCGTCCCCGTAGGTAGAAAGTAAACCGGACCATACGTGTCTAGACTGTACACCGTGACACGGGTGTCCGAGGAGGAACATCGTAGTGACGCTCCCCGTTTCACTAAGTCACATAGACGCACTTTCACTTTCAGTGAGTCAGCACAGGTTGAGAAACGTTGGGGTACCTGATTTGTCAGGCACCTTAAGAGGTCCGGTCTTATGACCTTACCCATCTAAAAGGGAAGAGGTCCCCTAGAAGGGTTGGGTCCCTAGTTTGGGTCCAGAGGGTGTAACCTCCGCCTAAGAAATGATCGACTCGGTGTCCCCTTCGGGTTCGACCTCACCCAGCGGATGGGGAGGAGGTCGTCTAGAAGGACTGGGTCCTTAGTTTGACCCCAGAGGACGTAACGTCCGGTTAAGAAATGGTTGACTCGATAGTCCCTTCACCCCACCGGAATTGAAGGACTCCTCCGTCTGCACGGGACCAGGAGACCAGGGGTCCCACGAGATAAAAACCGACTCTCCTTCAATGAAAAGAAAAGAGAGGAGGTGACTTTCACCACATTTATCTCTGACTGAAGCGTGTGTATCGAAAGAGGTTTGTTGACATCCCTACGAGAGAGGTTTTGGGAAAGAAGGGAGAGGTGGACTACGGTATAATAAGGAGATCAGATTGACTTCTTAAATCAAACCCCAAAGAGTGGGTGAGGTAAACACTCGACACGAAAATTCAGATCGGAAACTGTAACCAAACGTCCCACACAACACCAACGACAGTTTTAAATTAAAATTATTGGGGATTCTACGGAGAAAAATGGAAATCCACCATGTGAAGGGGGTGAGGTTTAATTCACACGGTATAAGGAAAACCGAAGACAAAAACGTCATAAATATTGTAATATCGACTTACCAGTGAACTCGTAAAGAAAAAGGGGAAATAGGATCATATTCAGAATCCTCCTGTCTTTGAGCGAATGACTGGTGGTGAGTACGTGGACGATAGTGTCGAAACACTGAGTCATGTCTATACAACTTAGTCACTTGACTACCTACCTATTTTCCTACTCATCTACTTACGGTTCTTAAGTGTAGTGAAGGTCTGGAGTAACTTTCTACGAAAGGGAAAGTAGATTTAGGAGAAACTTTCCAAGTGGACTCGTGCAAGAGGTCATAACTAACGGAACCAAATCTCGTCAAGTCCAGCTATAATAATTTCAAATTTTGTGCTATTTTCAGTACTGAGGACTTTTACTTACAAGAACAAATAGAAGTAACTTTATTTACATGAAACGGAGTCGGAAGACTTTATACACGGCTACCTACTGGGTATAAAAGTACCTAACCATCGTTACTGCCATTACTTTAAGATAACTAAAACATTGACTTATATGGTCCGTGACACGATCCATAAAGTATTCATGATAAAATGGTTAGGAGTATTATTAGAAACCTCTCTTCAATAGAGACAAAGGTAAAAGTTTCCTCCTTTGGTAGAGTTTCTAAAATATTTAGTCATCTTAGTTCCTCAGCCCGTAAAGACTTAGCAACGGTGTCAACCTCACAATTAAAACAAACTTCACCTATTGAACTGAAGACAGACAAAAATAATAAAAATCATTAGCATTTTACTCTTCCTTTACAAAAAAATTTTTTTTAAATTTTTCGGTTGTCCAAATTCATAAATGTGTAAAAAAAGTTCGGTTTTTACATATAAAAATTTTAAAGTGTAAGTTATTTTCAGTTGTTTTCTTCTATATAAAGGATCCAGATAAACTCGTTTTTCTTGGATAGAAAACGTCTTCTAAATTACATCCTCTAATAAGTTAATCAGTAAAGATGTAGTCGATTATAGTGTTATAAGTCTCTTTACGGAACACAATACACTCGAACATTAGTGTCCAAACTGTTACAAATCCCACTAATCTCTTGTAAAAGACCCCTTCCTCTACCACTCGTCTTCACCCGCACCAGAGGTCCCTTCACCCGCACCAGAGGTCCCTTCACCCACACCAGAGGTCCCTTCACCCGCACCAGAGGTCCCTTCACCCACACCAGAGGTCCCTTCACCTCCTCTTCCTTACCGTCCCCGTTTCCACTACACCACCGTTCCTCCCACCGTAAGTTGACACCGACGTCCTTTTACTTGATCCCTCGGACCTTCCACCACTTCGATTTGTCTCCGTCCACCCGAAACTCCTGATATAATCCCCCTTTTTCGAAAGGGGTATAGGATTTTCTTTACCTTTCTATGACTTCCCAAACTTCGTCTCCTCGTCGAACCAAGATAAACGTATAGCTTTTATGTGAAGAAACCTTTGTAACACTTCGAAACCTTGGTCTCTGTCCAACTCGTCTGACTTCCGTTAACTTGACAAGTCCACTCTCCGGTCGATTCTCACCCGTCCAACCAACCACCAATCCTGTCTCTCTTCACTCGTAAGTTACTCCTAGTGTGAACCTTCCGGTCCCTCTGTCACTGAGAGTCTAAAGAGTAAGTGTACTGTCCGACCGAGTATCTCGGTAAATGACTTTATTCCTTGCGACCTACTCTTTGTCCATCAAATTGAAAAAAAAAAAGGGAGATCAACTCCAAACGTCTTAAATGAAAACCTCTTCCTTTACCATTGGGTGAGGTCATGAGAACGGACCTTTTAGGGTACCTGTCTCTTAGGACCATCCGATGTCAGGTACCCCAGAGTTTCTCAGTCTATGCTTAAATGAAACCTTGTACACTTCATACACCACGGAAACTTTTAGGTTTGTCTTCTAATGTTGATCCGTTGGACGGAATCTCCAGAACTTGTGACTCTTCAGACCCACTAATCATCTACGTATCTAAAGTAACCGACCGATACACGATGTAACATACACGTCCTGAGTCTCTTACGCACTTTGTCCGTTTACAGCAAGTCAGTGTCCCCAATGGAAGACAACCTTCTCTTCTGTCAGTTATACGGAGGTCACCACGGTATTCGAAACCCCATTGTGGTTGATGGTATTCCCTCCATCCTTCACTACGACTCCTACCGTCTCTCCGCCGACACCTCCGTCTCCTTTCAATGGGTTCGTAGTTCTCCTTTGACCACCCTGAACTAGATTGACTCTGTTACCCTTCCCTCATAAAATTCCTCCTTCTCGACTGACTGAAACGTCTTACGAAGACTCCTAACTTCATGCTACACGCGATCTTGAAGGGACTTTTAGAACGTCCGTCCATCTCGTGAGTAGTGGAACTATCCTCAAGAAACCCAGTACTCTTCCCAGGTCTTTGATATAAACCCCTTCCGTGACTTCACACTCATTTTGCTACTTCTTTACCTCTATCAGTCATCCCCGTAAGAAACCCATTCACAGTGACGGTGCCGTACCTCCGTCTGTCTCTCCAACGGTCTTCCCGACACTCACACCCGATAACAAACATAAAACAAAGATTGTTCTCTGTCAACTGAAGTGAAGTTTCGGTAACCCTTCCTAGATCAGACCCCCTTCAATTTAGGCATTTTATTGCATCCCTTTCAGTAACTGTGAGAGATCAGTAATTTCCAAATGAAAAGAGTCAGGGTCAGGTTACCGACGACTCTACTTGATGTCCTACTGACCTAGGGTTCTTTACGTACGTCTGCACATTTACTTGTCCTCGACGACGTACTAGTACCCGAAGAGTCCACCGTGATCACCATTTCTTGGGTAGACGGTCACGTCCTCTGTTCTTTACGTCCAAACTAGGGACCCAACCCTTCAAGGGGACCTCCTCCCCCACCGTTGTACGTGTTCATAAGAGCGGACCTCTTTTGGGTACCTGTCTCCTCGGACCACCCGATGTCAGGTATCCCAGGGTCTCAGCCTGTCCTGACTACAGTGACTCGTACACACCAGTAACCTGTACACGACGATACCTCCGGGTCGGAACCCCCTCCTGTAGGTCGTCACTCAACGGAGGCGGGGGTATAGGACTAGGGTCGAGAGCGGTCGATCCACTAACACCAGCACCGTGTGTAGTCGTGCAGATAGAGGAGACGTGGTCCCACCTCTACAACTCTTTTTACTCGGACTCTCTTCTCCGGTAGACCATTAACTTAGATTTCGAAGCTAATAATTAAGGTTCCGAGATCCTGATCCGCACGTAACTAAAACCTCGGTTGACCGATTCGCAACCGACTGTGGGTCGGTCCACGACGTCCAGTGGACCTAAGACAGATATCTTAAAACCTACGACAAAACCTACGACAAATATCTTAAACGAGTCTGTGTTTCCGTGATTTCGTAGGAACTTTTATCAGGAAACCACGGGGTGACTCGTAGTTCCCTCCCGTAACACCCTGCCTTCCTTCCGGGACCTGAACCTCCAACTCAAGACCCAGGACTATGATCAAGACGGGAACCCGACCCAGACGGTAGAAGAACTCGGAGGGTCAAGGAAAGACTTTGTCTAAATGCCTTGATACACTAAAAGAGAAACGAGAATCAGGGGTATAAATACACATTTAAGAGTAGACACTTTACCCAAATATCTTGATACACGAAAGGAAAATCGATAATCAGGGGTGTAACTAAACACCTAAGAGTCTGAATCCTATCACCGAGTCTACCTTTTTCCTTTTAAACGGAAGGAGTTACTCCTAAGTCAGATGGAAACCCCCATCGGTCCGTTTACGAGATGGACGTAGACCCACTCCCACTCCTACTCCACTACGGTTCAACTTACTTTATCTTCCACCCTATACGTGTTGTTTCCACACTTACACCTTCCTATTTCACATAACAATTATGTTTATTACTGTGGTCAGTGGCAGAATAAATTGAAAGTGGTATTGAGAAATCTTCTTCTCTAAAAGTACCAATCAAATGTATACTTCTTGGAATCCGAATTTTTTGTTTTTATTAAACGTCCACCCATCTATTAGTCTTTTTGACTTTTTACGATTAAACCTCTCTACGTACGTGTGGACACAAGTATCGTCATGATAAATGCTGTCGGTCCTCTGCCTTCGTTGGATTCACAAGGAGTCGTTTACTTACCTACTTCTTTTTTTTTTATATATATATATATATATACTTCACTTCACTTCAGTGAGTCAGCACAGGCTATGAAACACTGGGGTACCTGACATCGGATTGTCCGAGGAGGTAAGTACCCTAAAGGGTCCGTTCTTATCACCTCACCCAACGGTAAAGGAAGAGGTCGTCTAGAAGGGTTGGGTCCCTAACTTGGGTCCAGAGGGCGCAACATCCGTCTGCGAAATGGCAGACTCGGTGGTCCCTTCAGTATATATATATATACATTACCTTATAATAATTCGGTATTTTTTATTACTTTAAGACGGTAATCGTCGTTACACCTACCTGGATCCTTTATAATACGAATCACTTTAAACAGTCTGTCTTCTTTTGTTTATGACATACTATAGCGAATATACACCTCAGATTTTATTACTATGTTTGTTTACCTATATCGTTTTGTCTTTGTCTGAGTGTATATCTTCTGTCTCCCTTCTCCCTTATTGAAACATTATTGGATATTACCTCATATATGATATATGATGACCTCGTCCTTCATCGTTGGGTGAGGTCATAAGAACGGACCCTTTAGGGTACCTGTCTCCTCAGACCGTTCGATATCAGGTACCCCAGCGTTTCTCAACCTGTGTTGAAGTATCAACTTGTGTATTGTCGATATACGATATTAAGTTACGTAAAAAATTTTCTTAAAAAAAATTTTTTTTTCCGTTCACTTACCTCTCACACTTGAACTTACGTCTAGACTACAGTCTCGGACCCGACGAACATTGATGTGACTTTCACTTTTAGAGGTACCTCTCCACTGTAAACGCTTCTCTGTGTCCCAAAACTCTACGCTAGGTCCGACAGTCAAGTAAATTTTCTCTCATCACAACACGGAAAATACGGCACGAGGAAGGATCTCCGGACCGTGGACCCCATAGATCACTACCTCTACGAAACTCGACCTCTCTCCTCTCGACCGGGACCCCAGTAAGGGTCAGTGTGTATCTGAGACGAAGACACAGGAGTATGTCTGCCCCCGAGAACCACGGGTACGTGTCGACTTTCTTTTCTACGACTACTTGTCTTCGACGTTGTGGTAGATACAGGACCTGCTGTCCGAGAGTCCACAGAGACCCGACTGTGACTCAAATCTTCCTTTTCCTCACTCCGTTGTCGGACTCTTTAGTTCTTCCTTTTACGGAGATCGACGTCCCGGACCAGAGCTGTCCCTCTGACCCGACTGGGGGTGTACCATACCTCTACGGTACGAGCACAATTGGTCCCCTACACAAGGCGGCCACGTAGACCATCCTCGTCAACAGTCTCGTCGGTGACGGGAGGTCAAAGATTCGACGGGCAAGGGACCGGGCAATCGAACCGGGGAACGGGTCTGGGAGCGTAGGGACATCAGGTACCAGGTACTTAAACACGGACCGTCTCGTCTACCGGTCGTCCTGTGACGAGGAGTGACACGGACCTCACGGAAGGCTAGTCAGCCATGGACAGGTTACCTGTCCCAGGTACGGGATTTCGTGCCAGGTACGGGATTGTGTGTCCTCCGTCCCCAGATTTGTTCCTCCTACTCCGTAGTCTCCTCTCAGGTTCACTCTTACCGGAAGTGACCCCCCAAGTCAAGTCAAGTCAGAGAGTCAGTACAGACCGAGAAACTTTGGGGTACCGGGCGTCGTGGGTTCGAAAGGACAGATAGTGGTCGAGGACCTCGAACGAGTTTGAGTACAGGTAGTTCAGTCACTACGGTAGGTTGGTAGAGTAGGAGACAGTGGGGGAAGAGGACGGAAGTTAGAAACGGTCGTAGTTCCTGAAAAGGTCACTCAGTCAAGAAGAGTAGTCCACTGGTTTTCTAACCTTAAAGTCCAAGTCGTAGTCAGGAAGGTTACTTATAAGTCCTGACTAGAGGAAATCCTACCTGACCAACCTTGAGGAACGTCAGGTTCCCTGAGAGTTCTCAGAAGAGGTTGTGGTGCCAAGTTTTCGTAGTTAAGAAGTCTCGAGTCGAAAGAAATATCAGGTCGAGAGTGTAGGTATGTACTGAGTCCCCATCGAGGTGAGTAAATGTTGAATCCGCCCCCTGTCACCACCCAAGTTGGGAACGTATCTCAACTCCGGACTCTGAAGTCTCTCGAACGACCTGATCAGTCAGAACCGAGTCGGCATCGGGACCTCGACCATAAAACCTCCCTTGAAGCTACAGATACCTTCTCTTTCCGCCTCACTGGTGGGTAAGAATAGATGACTCGTCACGGAGGTCCCCACGGGACTATAAAAGGATCATTCAGAGTTGACGGGGGAGGTAGGTACCAGAGGGTAGTTCCTGGTCCAGTGGAACCCGACCTCTCCCCGAGACGCGAGGAACCTTGTGCGGCCCTGGCACCGACCCGCCCCTGTGACGTCGAGAATGTTTATAGACTAATCGACGTTAACACGATATGAATCAAGAGGACCGCTTCGTATACCGACCCTGTCTACCGAGCCAGTTCTGACTTCGTGTATTTGTCCCGAGAAACGGAGGGTACACGACCCAGAGGACTACTGAAAAATGGTCTTACCCTAAGTCTCAATCTTCTCCCTCGAAACGAAGATGAGAAGAGTTTTTTGGGGTCCGACATACAAAGTTCGTCTGAATCACGGTTGACAAACATTCCCTCGTCCCATCCACACTCACTGTCCAGTAGTACTCCTGTCTCGTCCTTTGTCTCGGTCGAAGGCCCTGGGTCGACGACCTCGGGTCTAGGTCAAGTACAGGTGTTTACAAATACTTTGTGCCGACGGTTCAAGAATCCTTAGCCTAGGGAGTCGGAACCAGTCAGTACGCAAAATATTTATAAACGGGTTGGACCTGTAGTCCTTTTCTCAACGGAGACACGACGTATTTGGGAATGGACCTGACGTTCGGAGGTTTCACCAGTAAATTCCGGCCAAGATGGTATCATTTATTAAATCTAAAATAAAGTTCACACTACCCCCAACTACTTCAGACCAACTCTAAAATATAATTAGTTGATTTCTCATCATTATCATCTTCATCTTTATTTCAAAAGGTACAACAGGTAACTCTCGTCTAATACTTCACTGGGTCTTACCCAAGTAGTCTTGGTGTAAAACTTACGTTTGAGAGTCCTAAACACGTTCTAACTGATGCTCCGACTCCCTCTTTCTCCTTAGCTACTTCTCATCATTCACAAAATGAGAAACACCAATTCAAAAACCCATTCTCTGTGTACACCCTTTGTGTTGGTTGGCTTCCGAGAATAACCTAATACACAAATACCACACCTAGACTGTAGTCTCCTTATTACAGTTCACTCGTTCCCTAGTCCAGACGAACTCTCTCACTACCTCGACCTGAGTCTGTAAACTCCCGGGACTCAAACATCCACCGTATAACCAAACAGAACATAACAAATTAGTGATTCAACACAGACTGAGACCTCTGGGTACCTGACGTCGTGTGGCCGAGGAGACAGGAGGTGGTAGAGGACCTCAACAGAGTTTGATTCCGGTAACCCAGCCACTACGATAAAATGTAGAGTAGGAGACGGTAGGCGAAGAAAACGGAAGTCAGAAAGGGTCGTAGTACCAGAAGAGGTTACTCACCGTATATGTTAGAACTCTTGTCACTCTGGACCTCCCTCCAAATGTTGGGTCTCTGTCTTCCCCGTCCCCTTCGTCCTCTGAGGATCCCCCTCAGTCCTCTACTCTCCCTTTCGTACTTGAATCGACGAAAGTCAGTCGTCCGTCCACCTCACTTTATTCCTCAGAAACAGACAGGTGGGACAACTCAGTCTAGAAATAACAGTAGAAAGCAGACACTTCCTTGATTCCGACCCTCTCGATTGTAGAGTGGCCTCCTGAGGTCGTTCAGATGTCCCTGTAGGGACTGCGAGACAGAAAGGTCCGTAGTGGGTGACGGGACCAGATTCGGGTGAGAGAAGGGTCGTAGTCCTTTGTCAACTCTCCTGAAGGGATTACCAGGTCACCAATTCTGAGGTGCAGAAGTTACGTCCCCTGTACCCAAACTAGGGACCAGTCCCTCGATTCTAGAGTACTCGGAGTGTCGGTTTTTTTGGGGGTTCTTGTCGAGTCTATAATACTTTACGTTACTCTGTAAACAGGGAGACTAGTATTATTTCTAGGTTTGCTTTTTCTTTGTTAATTCCCAAAGGGAAAGTGATGGGGTTCCCAAGACGATCTTCGACGACCTTTAGAGAAGACCTATTACAAAGTAGCAGGATAATCGTTATGGGGGGAGGGGGTAGGTCACCACATAAGTGACGGTAGAGAGGGTACCACCGGATCAGCGAGTCAGTACAGACTGAGAACACTGGGGTGCCTGACACCGGGTGTTCCGAGGAGACAGGAATCCTAAGAGGTCCGTTCGTATGACCTCCCCCAACGGTAAAGGAAGAGGTCCCCTAGAAGGGTTGGGTCCCTAGTTTGGGTCCAGAGGACGTGACGTCTTAGAAATGATTCACTCAATGGTCACTTCGGGGTGGAAGAGAGACACATGGACAATTGTACTGAAATATGTGTCATTAGACCCATAAGTTGGGAGGGATAGGAACTCACTGGTACGTGGACAGTGTCCCCCTCCTGTGGGTCAACGTCTGGTCCATGTAAGGACAATTGTCCACACACTCCACGTGTACTGTCTCCGGGCTCTTTTGGGCGTAGAACCTTGAGAAAGGTAAAGAACAGAAATGTTTTCGTTCTTCCTGTCCCGGTGTCTGACCCGAGATTAATCTTATGTTTACCTTTGTGGACCTGATGTCTCCCAATCCTACCTAGTCTTCCTTCGGGTCGTCCCTTTGGTGACCCACTGACCTTACACAATCTCCACTGGGCGACCAGAAAATGAAGACTTTAATGTATCGTTGTGTGCAATAACCGATTATTTCACAATAGTTCACGACCGGAAAGACCCGAGTAAGATTATCCATCCACTGTTCCCAAATATTAATTCAGTAATTCGGGTGAGTCACAACTACCCTCCTACGAGTACCAATTTAATGTAGTCGTCGGGAACAAGTAAAAGTCCTTAAATTCCCATAAAAAAAGGGGACGTAAGAAACCAAACCAGCGAGAGGAAGACGTCCCTACCTAAAGACGGTCCGGTGCTTGAGACGAAACGTTGAACTCAAAAGAACGTCTGATTCCATCCTCAGTTCACAGGACCGTTGACTCGATCGGAGTTACATCCCTTAGAAGACTTTCGGTAGGGAGAAGTAGGTCGGGGGGGGGGGTAATTATTGATTAACTAACTACCTGAGTCACGTATAAACAAACCTATATTATGAGTTCCGGACGACAAGGTAGTACGATCCTGAAGTCAAGAAAAAGACGTTTTGTCTTCACTCATTGTACAACCTTAAAACACTACCTCATTGTGTTCACGCTACTCTCTTTTTTCTTCAACCTTTTATAACGTAATTTGTACCGTCTGGTAAGGAATGACAACCACATGGTACTGGTCACTGACCGTGACACAGGTCGTAACGGACACCCCAGCAAATCTATGACTCATTTGTTCGAGTCTTTACTTTCTTACCTTTCTTCGTGTACTAAACCTTAGTGGCACCGTAAACGACGACTCCTGCACTCCCGTCCTCCTCTTCCCCGACTGTCTCCTGCTCTGCCAACCTACCGTATTAAAGGAGTCACCTGTACTCAAACTCGTTTGAGACACAATCAGCGAGTCAGCACAGACTGAGAAACACTTGGGTACCTGGTATCGGGTGGTCCGAGGAGACAGGTACCCTAAAAGATTCGCTTTAATGACTTGACACAACGGTAAAGGAAGAGGTCCCATAGAAGGGCTGGGTCCCTAGTTTGGGTTCAGTGGACACTACTTCCATCTAAGAAATGGAAGACTCGATGCTCCCTTCGGGATTGACCCTTTATCACTTCCTATCCCTTCGGGCCGCTCGATGTCTCAACCTGTGTGAATCACTGACTTGTCGTTGTTCGTGTCATATTGTATTGGGATACTGGGACTCAAGGGAGTGTTTCCTTC
Organism: Capra ibex; assembly: GCA_006410555.1. Taxonomy (NCBI): domain Eukaryota; kingdom Metazoa; phylum Chordata; class Mammalia; order Artiodactyla; family Bovidae; genus Capra; species Capra ibex. Next base: position 62,180,265 of record SJYO01049755.1, on the reverse strand, counting down.
ACTTCTTGAGAGTAGGAGTTCCAGTTCACTCTTATAAAGAATAAGAGACCTCTTTGTCACTGGTAGACCAAGTCCGTCGAAAAGAGAAGACGGACAAGAAACTTTGCCAATCTTTGATATTACTTCGACCCGAAGTCCCACTGAAAGACAGGAAGGACAAGGATCTTTACCGGTCGTTTAGTAAATTACATTTGTCAGTAGTAGGAACCGTAGAAGTATTATGGTCCTTTAGACAACCCAAAACTCTTAAAGTGTCAATTTGTGTGTGAAGAAATTAGGAGTAGAGTAGACCTGGACTGTTACTAACACAGTTTATTCGTCCCGTACTGAAAACGGGGAAAATTCGAGGACAAATGACAGGACGGGCTCCGGTGTGTCGCTCTTTCATCGTCCGCACTCAGATCCTGTAGAGACAAACGAAATGACTTCCTCGCGGACAAGATTTGGTATGTTTTAAGTTCGAGTACTGGAACTCAACAAGTATTAGCCTGAACCGAAAATGTTGAAGGGACTTGAGATTACAAGACCTTTCAAGAGGGTACACTTACACAGGACCCAATGTTCTTTATAATACTATTGAAGAATCGTAGAAACAAAAGTTTATCGGATCTGGAGAGGGTCTGTAACAGTCCGGACCTCCCAACCTTCCCAAAGGGGGTCTCAAAACTGACGAATCGTGTCTGGACTAAGAGACCCCCCGAGGACACACGTCCGTCTCAGTACCGGTAGACGAACCTTACCCTCTCCCTCAAGTCCGATGCTCCTACGGGAACTCTCGCAGGACCGAACCTGAGACCCTGTCTCCCAGATACGGTCTAGTCGTCGTGGGTACGAAACATTAGACACGAGAGTCTCGGTACACCCCGACCTCCCTCTAGAGACGTCTCCCTTCCACCAACAAACTCAACATCCGTAAATCTCCGTGTATTACGTTTCATAACTATAGTGAGTAAAACCCCCTTTTCTTTATCGTCTTGGGTTTTCACAAAATGAGAACGAAAGACCAAACCTCAAGGTCTGACTTGATAAACTTTACATAAGAAACCTGTCGCCCTCAGTCACCTTTCGAGGAGAGGAAGTAGATGGACGAGAGAACAAAGATGAGCAAAGGAGAAGGAAGACAAGGGAAGAGACCTAGGTGGGTGGAAGAAAGGTAGTTAGAACAAAGGGGAGTTTCAAGATTGAGAGGAAAATATAGGAGTAGGTACTATAGCTAGAACTGTACATTTTTTATTCTGTGTATGAACCCTTCTGAGATTGCATGTAGAAGAGTAACCTGGTCGCCAAACCAGTGGTTTATACGTTTTTCGTCAGATTTCTATTAGAGATCCAGACAGGTACAACGACGTTTACCGTAGTAAAGTAAGAAAAAATACCGACTCATTATAAGGAAACGCCGAAGAGACCACCAAGTCTCCATCTCTTAGACGGACGTTACGTCCTCTACTCCCAAACTAGGGACCGAGTCCCTCTAAGGGACCTCCTCCTTTGCCGTTGGATTAGATTATAACAACCACCCTTTTAGGGTACCTGTCTCCTTGGACCATCCGGGTCGGGTACCTCAACGTTTCTCAACTTGTACTGACTTGTGCGCACTTTATAAGGTAACATATAAACATGGTATAGAAGAAATAGGTAAGGAGGGAACTACCGGTAAATCCAACGAAGACACTGAACCGTTATCATTTTATTCAGTCTCTTTCTGACGACGACGACGACGACGACGACGATGACGACGATTCAACGAAGTCAACACAGGCTGAGACACGCTGGGGTATCTGCCGTCGGGTGGTCCGAGGGGGCAGGGACCCTAAGAGGTCCGTTCTTGTGACCTCACCCAACGGTAAAGGAAGAGGTTACGTACTTTCACTTTTCACTTTCCCTTCAGCGAGTCAGCACAGGCTGAGATCGCTGGGGTACCTGACGTCGGGTGGTCCGAGGAGACAGGTACCCTAAAAGGTCCGTTCTCATGACCTCACCCCAAGGTAACGGAAGAGGCGTCTCTTTCTGTTTACAGTATATTATAGTAAATATATTTCTTAGATTAAATTTACTCCGTTTACGTGAATAAATATTTTGTATTTGTGTTTAAAACTTTTGTTTGAATACCAATTGTTTCCACTTTGTACCGACCCTCCCTATTTAATCCTCGGACCCTAATTATAAATGATGATATATATTTTACCTATTGGTCACTCTGGATGACAATATCTTACTCCTTGAGTTATAAGATATGATTAGATATACCCTTTTCTTAGACTTTTTCTACTTATATACATATACATACTGTCTTAGTGAAATGACATGTAGACTTTGATTGTGTTGTAACATTTATTTGATATAAGGTTGTTTTAATTCTTTTTTCACTCAGTCTTATAAACTTTATTGTGAACCCTATACGGTTCTGTACAAGAAAAGTGATTACATTTTTATAATTTCGTATCTTTCTCCTTTACTCACAGTAAAGTTGTTGTTGTTTTTTGTCAACTTTCTCTTTACACTGAAAGATGGGTCGTTGATCCTTCCCCGTCGGAGGGTTTTAGACTCGTTCCAGAAAGTCGTGTCTCTCTCGCCCGTGGTGGAAGTGGAGACCCACGGGTCATGGACCACGTACTCTCCCACGCCTCGTGACTCACACTTGCTCGTGGGAGACAGACGGTTCCTTCCAAGACACTTGATCGTTCTCTCGGTTAGTATCTTTTAAGTCCTTCACCGGAACGTCTTCCAGTCCTTCTCCCTCGATCCTATTACTCGTTCCACAGGTTCACACCCAACAGTAACGACTTCTTCCCTCTTAGGACCACCCTTGTTTCGACCGTCCGTGACAGTGTCACTACGGGTGTTCGGGTCTCCCACGGAACACTAGTCACTTGGAAGGAACCGTTCCTCCGTGAACAAATACGGGATCAAGGATCACTACTCTTTTACGGTGTCCAGGGTGTCCCGTAGTCTTTACGGAGCAGGACCCGAATTACCCCGTAGAACCCTACATTCTCAGAGGACATTTATGACGATTCAGGACAAACAGTTAGACGACTTTTTAGTCTCCTCGAGTCAGAGTACATGTATCGGTAACCTTTACGTAAGTTGTCTTTTGACGATGCTGGAAAGAGTTTTGTGTTAACTTTTTAGTAGGATGACATAAAACGTACAGTCGGTGTACGGACCAGAAGTCTAGAACTAAATAAAATAAGAGAAACCAGATACGACTAGTGTCTTCCAGTCACACACCTCTACGGGTAAAAAGTGCACCTTTCGACGAGAATGTTCCTTACTACAGTGAACGGGTTCTTCCGTTCACTAACTTGACAAAACGACCGACAGGGAGGTCCATGATCTGCCGAGACGCAACGAGACTGGAAGTCTCATAAATGAGGTAGGTAGGAGCCGGTACTACAGTCAGACTGAATATCTAGTTGGACCGGAACTGTCACTATCTCTTTCCCGAATACGTCGTTTATTTTTGTCTTTCCGTGAACGTGTGTTCCTAGTAAAGACAAATTTTTGGTGTAGTTAAACTTAGGTTGTCCAGATTTATCCCGACGTAACTCGGTCATTAAAATAAAGGAAGTCCTACTTCACGGTTAGACTCACCGGCACCTTTGTTGGACCCTAAAATGTAAAGAAAAAAAAAGAGGGAGGAGACTTCGCTGTTCCGTCCACACCTCGTAGTGACACGTACCCCACCGTCGTCACTGGTAAACAGGGACAAAGACTCCTTGTCAAACTCGGTCGACCCCTGTAACGTGTTCCGTGAGTTCGACAAAGGGAAACGACCAGCTCGAGTAAAAATTTTTGTAAAAGAACGAAGGAAATCGTTAGCGTCATCAAGTCAAAGAGTTATCTCGTAATGTCTTTTGAATGGAAAACGATCCTTTACCCACAGAAATTTTAATCCATAAATAAGTAAAACCCAACGTGACTCAGAAACAACAACACACCCGAAGTCAACGTCACTCGTCTCCGATGAGACGGTACGCCACGTGTCCGAAGAACAACACCACCGAAGAGCCACGTCTCGTGTTCGAGACCCATACGGTCGAGACCACCAGTGTCGTCCGAGTCAGTAGCGCCGAGAGTCCGAGACGTCGCACCCGAGTCGTCGACACCGTGTGTCCGGGGCAACGGGGCGTCGCACACCTTATGAGGGCCTGGTTCCCGACTCGGACACGGAGGACGTAACCGTCCGTCTGAGGGTAGGTGACACGGTGGTCCCTGCAGACTTTACCCACGTAAAACGAGTAAGTGACCTCTGAAGAGAAGGGTCTACAGTATGTCTATCTAGACTCCTACCCAGGTGTATCATGGAGGAGTATCTTTGGCTACCCTGTGGACGGAGGAGGAGAAACGTGGAACCAGAGGAATAGACACTACTCCTGAATGGGGTCGTTAAAAGACTTTCCCGATTCCTTTCTTTGTGTAAACTTTTTATACAACCTTCGACACTTTATAGTGAACAAACCGGTAATAATACTTGTGTATTACTAACGAAATATATTTATAATTATAATAACTAAAATCTTCTAAAGATATAAAGAGTTTGACACGTCAAATTCACTAAACCTCCTTAAGTGGGTAAAAAGAGAGATATCATTAGGACTAGTCACCTGTGCTCTTCTAGGACTTTAAGTTGACTTGAGACTCAGTCACAAATCCCTAATCCCATGTAAATCTTGGTCAAGATCATAAGAACGGACCCCTTAGGGTACTTGTTTCATCGGACATATCCCAGTACCTGTCTCCTCGAACATATCCTAGCGGTTCTCAGCCTGTGCAGACTCGTGTGTGCGTGTCTTATATAGTCTCCTGTACCTCAACTTGTCCAAGGAATTATTTGACCTACAGATCATATTATTGTATAAATAGATTTCATTTTCTATCTAAAAGGAAGTATAGGACACACCATACTTTCGGTTTGAAAGTCCTCTCTCTAAGACACCCGTGATCCCGTAGAGACCTCTTCTTTCCCGTTAAAGACAGAAATAGAGACACAATAATAAAGAGTCTCTCCCTCTAATTCCTTCTGTAATACCTCCTTCCCCACACATTCGTCCTCTTCTTAAACCGTCCATGATTAAAGATCGGTCCCCGAAGGGACCACTGAGTCTACCATTTCTTAAACGGACGTTACACTCTCTGGGTTCAAACTAGGGTCGTAACTCTTCTAGGGGACCTCTTCCCTTACAGTCGGGTGAGGTCATAAGAACGGACCTCTTAAGGTACCCGTCTCCTCGGACCACCCGACGATAGGTATCCTAACGTGTCTCAACCTGTGTTTACTCGGTGATTGTGAAAGAGCGAAAGTGACAGGTCCGTTCCTCGTGACGGGTACACTACCGTTCACTAAAGCGATTCTAGAATGTTGAATATTTCCTAACTTGTTACAAGAAAGACTCTAAACCACTGGTATTTAGAAGGTGCTACCTCAGCACAAGTAGACATCTGGAACCAGAAACCCTTAACTTTACGTCAAACCCCGGTAACGATCTGAACTCGATCTGACTGTCGGGTCCTCCGACTCCTAGGTCCCGTCCTGCCCTCAAGTACCCGAAGATGGCCAAGAACAAAACGTCTGTCGTCGTCGGGTGTGAGTCGGACACAGGTGCTGTCGTGGTACGTGTCGGCCCAGAAGGTCTAGAATATGTCCTTACTCCTCCACGGGTAGTTACTACGGCACTAGAAGGCTCGAGTAGACGAGAATCTACCACTTTCCCATTCAGGGCTCGGATGGCGGTCGGTGTTCACGACTCAGGAGGACACGGAAAACATGGGTAACGATCCTCGGACGGCTCAGCGAAGTCAATGCGACTGAGAAACGTTGGCATACCTGACATCGGGCGGTCCGAGGAGACACGTACCCTAAGAGGTCCGTTCTTATGACCTCGCCCAACGGTACGGGAGGAGGTCCCCTTAGAAGGACTGGGTCCCTAGTTTGGGTACAGAGAATACAAAGGAAATGACCGTCCACTAAATAAATGGTGACACGGTGGACTCTTCGGGGTGACGACCCTCTTACCCCACGTTCCTTCTACGAGATCCAAACAAGACTTTAGACTGTCTAGCCCTGAGCCCTAAAATCTCGTAAGGACGTGAAAGACTCAATCAGTCAGAACATGAGTACGAAAATAAGTAAATGAACGAATAAAGTGTATGGTTCACTTTGGACACCTGATTGAACGACCCGGAGACAGTCACCCAGTTAGTCGTTCACAAACGACTCATGGATGTAACACTTCCCTACACCTCACCCGGGAGTCTACTACCCGTCCCGACTTCTTCCGTGGTCCTCATGGGGGACTTTCCTACCTACGAAGTAGTCTTTTTCCTGTACGTCTGTTCGTGACGATCGACCTCTTCTGAGAACCCTCAGGGAATCCGATGTTCCTCTAGTTTGGTCAGTTAGGATTCCCCTTAGTTGGGACTTATGAGTACCCTTCCTGACTACGACTTCGACTTCGAGGTTATGAAACCGGTGGATTACACTTCTCGACTGAATAACCTTTTTTGGGGATTACAACCCTTTCTAACTTCCGTTTTCCTCTTTCCCCACCGTCTCCTACTCTACCAATCTATCGTAGTGACTGAGTCACCTGTACTTAAACTCGTTAGAGGTTCACTGTCACTTCCTGTCTCCTCGGATCGCACGACGCCAGGTACCCCGACGTCTCAGTCTGTGCTGAATCGCTGACTTGTCGTTGTTGATCATCGACTTTACGCGATACGGTCGACGTAGACGTCTACTCGTGTCCCGCGACTCCTACCTCTACTTGAGACGTCCTTCTGTAATTACGGAAGTGTTTCTTCGACCAAAACTCTACGGCCCTGATTCTGAAGTAGTCTGATTCTCTTTCTACTTCCTGTAGGACATGTCCCCCTTGTCATACTCAGTTTCGGGTCTCCGGAACCTCGGTCCGTAGGGACCTCCTCCCACGTCGATCTTGTCTCCGGGCTCCATCCTTACCCCTCCACCACTCCTTAGGACACCAATGATTTGGGGTTCCATGGGTCGGTAGTAGTGACCAACGAGAGGGATTCAAGAGGGGTGTGGAAACATTTAGTTGAGACAAATTACTTGACTTAGGTAGCAGATGAAGAAAGGACCTGAGACCACCCATGTCCGGTAAATCCTTTTCTATACCTCCACCAAACCCCCCAAGTCCCTGAGGGCCAATCCGACGTACGGGTTCGAGTCGAAGGGGCTTAAGATGATTCTCTTCCAGTGAACCGAAGAGTACCCGGTAACAGGAAACCGTGTAACTAGAGTCTCTCGAAGGACCCGTCTTACCAATATTAACCTCCGACCCAAAACCTGTACTGAGTCCGAGAGTCAGTAATAAGGTAGACTTAAGGTAGTCTGAGAGAAAGGACGGGGATACTCAAGTTTAGAAAAGTTCCAAACGTGAGTTGTAAGTCCAACTCTAGTGTACTCCAACGGTGTTCGGTACAAGACTCGTACTTGTCCCGTACAAACGGTCGCGACTCAGGACACAAGTAAAACATGTTCTACAACAAGGATACCTTGTAACACAAAAGAAGACGCACCTTTTAGTGAATAGAAATGTTCGATTATTAAATAATAACACAACCCCAATTAGAAATACCGTCGTTTGTCACAATAGTAATTAGTAACGTAGACCTACTCACTGTTAATCTCAATTAACCTATGCAAGTATTTTCGATATAGAGACCTTACCTATATAATCGAGATCCCTTACAGACAAATACCATCGGTTTCGTAACGCTTACCGGTCCTCCGGTCTCAAGCACCAGTGTGTACGTGTGTCAGGACCCACACTCGTCAGCCGCATATGTTACGACTGTGTCAGTCGTGTGTTAACGCACACGATGTCATTTACGTCTTACCGGAAAGAAGTGTGTGAAAATACACGTAAAAGAACGTATCAATGTGTTTTCGTCACTAGATACCTCATTCACACCCGAAGGGGTGACTCACTCGTGTCACCATTTCTTAGACGGACGTCATGTCCTCGGTGACCTTTGAGCCCAAGTCGGAAACCCAACCCTTCTAGGGGACCTCCTCCCGTACCGTTGGGTGAGGTCACAAGAACGGACGTCTTAGGGTACCTGTCTCCTCGGACCGCCCGATGTCAGGTACTCCAACGTTTTCTTAGTCTATACTGAATCGTTGAATCGTACATCCGTTCCTCATTCGTATTAGTAAAATGGGGGTTAAATGTCTGCTTTTTGTTTGAATCCAACCAACCGGGTTCCAGTGTATCTACGATTTTCTGTCTCGTTCTAGACGTAGGTACATCGAACGAAGGTTTCGACGAAAGAATAGGGGAGTCGACACCATGTCGAGTCTTTTCTCCAAGTATTCCCTTCTCTTCTATGTTCTGAATGATAATATTCATCTCAACTCTAGTCAACGGAATCTGACATGTTGGGTGTTGTGTCCAATCTGACTCCCCCTTCTGACTCCTTCACTCCTTGGGAACCGATTTAGACCCGAAACCTGGGTGATTGATCAATTCGGAACCTTCACTGAAAGGACGTGACTCAGAGTTAAAGAAGTAAACATTCACCCCTTTTATACAGAATAAAGTCAATAAAGGTGGAATTTATTCTATCACATACCGTCACCATGCGCAGGATACATCACAGACGATGTATCATTGAGAAGACATTTAGGACCGATCCAATAACAAAGATGCTGACATATTTTGACTGAGGACCACGATCTTTCAGTGGGTGGACCCTTCAACCCCAATTGTCTACATTCTATATATCCTATCTATTTGTTGTTCCAGGACGACATATGTGTCTCTTGATACAGTTATTCGATACTATTTGACATTATTTTTTTACATTTTTTTTCTTACATATACATATATGTAAGAAAAAATATAAAAAATGAATATAACATGAATAGATAAGAAATGTGTAGATACATATATGAGAATGTAAGAAAATTTTACAAAAATACAAGAAATATATAAATACACATATGTGTGTGTATAATATTTAAATATTTGTATGTGTGTATTGACTTAGTGAAGCGATTCATCGTCTTTAATTGTGTTGTAACATTCAGTGGATAAGAAGTTAATTTGCTTTTTTGTGGGAACTTTCCTTCGGTAGAGAAATTGGTCTTATTCTGTCCCGTTACCTTCCCGTTCAAACACACACACACATACACACGTGTGTACGTGTACATTCACACACACAAACCTCTCTCTCCGTCCATTACTTCTTTACTCTCTTCACTTACCAAGTTCTTTGGTCACTGACGGAAGACCTCGTAGAACGTTAATTTCTACATAACCCTAGAGTCACTTCAGTATCGGTCCGAGGTAGATCGCTGTCGACTAGGACGAGGACTTAAAGAGAGAAACGAGGTTTCTCGGAACGTCGTTCAAATTTTGACCTCGGATGGCACTTAAAAACAAGTCATCCGTTTACGTACGAGCCTCCACCAATCCTCCCGACCAAAACGGTCAGAGTGAGGGGTCCTCGACCACTGTTCTCCGACTCAACGAACCCAACACATATATTTCGCCCCACGTACTAATACGTTTTGTTTCGATTCTCTCCTTCAATAAGTATCGAGAGCCTAAGTCGTTTTACACTTGAAACTTTATGAATTAAAAAAAAAGTGTTTAAAATTTTGGGACCCTTCGATTTCTATTTAAGGTAGGTATACAGAGACGGACTCAATACGAATTGGTCCTTGTACGAAGGCTTCTCCGAAAACCCATCCTCTGAAGGTAGGGACGTCTTACTCCCGTAAGAACATTTCTTTGTTGGGTCTCCACCCCCACCTCTTCTCTACGTAAATAAGTACTTACGAGAGATGTCCCCCCCTGTAACAAGGACCTCGACACTTAGGTCTTGCCTAATTCGGATCAGACAGGGAATTACTATGGTCTAATGTCCCCTGTGTTCCGTTCTTTTACCGGTCTCCCCAAATCGGTGTCCGTCTACCTCAAAGAGTCACTCAGGGGTCTCGGTTCACCTCGAAGACTTACGGTCGAGTCGCACCGGTCTAGGCCCCTAACAAAAAAGTCTTCGACCTTTGGACGCTACCTTTACACTTTGACGGACAAAAGACGAACAAGTTTGTTCACAAAAGACGAACAAGTTTTGTGTCATTCTTCACACTACTCCTGATTTGTCCACAGGCGTCGATTATAACAACGACAAGTCAGCGATTCAGTACAGACTGCGAACCGTTTGGGCACCTGACGTCGTGTGGTCCGAGGAGGCAGGAGGGGATAGAGGACCTCAAACGAGTTTAAGTACAGGTAGCTCTTCAATTATAACCCAACCGATTTTTCAAACAAGCCCAAAAATACATGGTACAATACTTGAAGAACCGGTTGGGCTATAAACAGAGTACCCGAACATTGGGGTTTCAATATTTCGACTCTGGTAAAATATCCTTCGTAACTTACGATTCTGTCTTTTGTTGTTGTTGCCCCAAAACGCCAAGTGCCTCCTCTTACCAGGGTAGGTCGGACTCCCGCTCCTCCTCGGCTGGGGTCAGGGACCACACACCATGAATGGACCCAAAGGACTTACCCCCGTAGTCACTCTAGACCAAAAATCGTTCACTGAGGACCCCAGTGGTAGAAAATCTACATGCACTCTTCAACCGTTCATCTTGTTTATCCAAGGGCACGATCAATTACTTATGCCAAAAGATTTTCGACTCTTACCTTTGTCAGTACCCATCCTACACTTTACGACTTCACAGACTTTCGTATTTTCCAATTTACATTACCTAACGTTCTGTTTTTAAGTCCTAGGCGAAAGAACACTTCGACTCAACGGAACCCTTCACTGAAATAAAGGAGGAGGCTTGGACTTCCTATCGTGGTCGGGGAGCTTCCCCGGTGTTCATTACGGTGGAGGTAGTAAAAAGGTTGAGATCGGTTCACCCCAAAGGAGACACCTTTCAGGGACGAAAGTGGAAAGGTTTCGTCCACGGTCTCTTGCGAAGCGGAGACGAGGACTTCTAAGGTCTAGTTTAGAGAAACCCTTTATTCAAAGAGTTGGCAGGACGTTCGATCTTTTGACTGAATTGTAAATAAAAGGACATTTAACTGAAAAGGGTTTTAGACTGATGTATTTAGGGAAGACAAAAGGTACATTATGTCTACAGGACACGGTGGTCTTAAGGTATCTTGTACCTTTAAGGTGAAATGTGTATTTACTATAAATAAAACGTTACTCGAGAAAAAAAAAAAAATTGAAACCCTTTAACTGGTGGAGTCACAAAGGAGAGCTGGTCTAGACTGAGGACGTTAGGAATTTGCGACAAAGAAAAGGTCCACCTTCTTCGCCATTCACTTCAGCTAAAGGTCGAGTTCCACCTAAACGTGAAATGCCTGTCACTTGTTGTCACTCACAGGACCCTTAGGAAGTTCGCACTACCATGGTAAAGGAAACGAGTCGGAAAGAGGTCGAGATCCCATAGAACTATCGGTACTTGGAGTCTTGGAGCGAATCTTTGGACCAAGGACTAGTCGACTTCTTTGCACCTGTTCCTTATACATACACCATTAAAGTTCGACACACGGAAAATCCGTCGAACGAGTCGCCGACGTCCGTGTCTGTCGAGGACTGAAGGGTCGGAATAAGTGATCGTGGAAGAATAGAGGTCGTGAGTGGGGGTATGTGAACGTTACGTCATAATTAATCCAGAAATCTAATTACTGGGATATTCGGCTGTTTGGAGTTCCGGGGAAGACTTAGTCTCCTCTAAGACGGTCCTAGAAGTAGAACTGTGACTTAAAAACGAAATACAAAGTTGAGAGACTTTTAGGTGACTACATATTGGATGACTAAGTCATTCCTTCGTTGGGAGGAAAATAAGTATTGACGAAGGAAATTCGAACAAGACACCGGAGAAGGAAGATGGAATCTCCACTTTATCAGTACAGTGTGGGCAAGAAAGTACAGTATGTATCAAGAAAAAAGTCAATACTTTTTCAGGTCATCTTACATAAGGGGTTTGAGCTAGTAAGTTGTACATTAAAGAAAAGTAGCCGTGACGGAGAACCGAGGTGACGTGGGGTCGAGGCTCTACAGAGTTCCACCCTTTGAGGGTGACACCGTTTTCCCAAACGCCTCGGAGAAAATGTCGAAGGACGGAGGAAGGGGCACCCAACACACCCGGAGAGTCCCAGTCCGTGTCTCTCCTCCCTCCTCTAACGTCTACCGCGACCCCCAGTACGAAGTACCCAAGTCAACGTCCGTCCTGTGAAGTGTCCCATCCACGACCTAGTGACGAAATAGATGAGAACCCCACACGAACACTGAGGAACCTCGATACGGGAAATCGACCAAGGGGAGGGGAGGTTGGGGAAGTCAAGAAACTTTATTAATACGGAGAATACCAACCCAGCAAGTGAGGAACGGTCTTCGAGAAAACCGTCTAAGAAGAGACCCCTGACGTGTAGACCGATAAAGAACCTATTACTAGTGTCGTGAAAGTAGGAGTAGAGTGCGACCACCCCTGAGGGTGGGGTAACACCAAGTGAGAAGGAACCGGCAGGGTCGATGGGAGTCGAAGAGAGGACTCCTGGAAACGTCCTGTGTAGTCCGTGGTCCTGGATACAAGGAAGCTTAGATCCCCTGTGTCCCGTACGGGGGAACTTCTGCGGGGACTAATCCGAATTCCACTTCTACCTCCACGAAGAAAAGGTAAGTAAAATAATCGTGTTAGAGTCGTGTCAGACTGGTGAAAGACGTTTAATTAGGAGTGAAGTCTTGAGGTGTTGGAGAAGTCGTTTACGAAGTGGAAGAGGTCACCCTTTATCTAGTCCACCGGTTCCCCGACTACGACCACCTTGCTAAGGGTTTGGGAAGTGTAAAGTCTCAGAGACAATCTTGAAACGAAGTGAAGAATTCCTGGCAGGGTAGGGACTCTACACAGTCTAACAATTCCCTCAAAAGTATTGTACCCCGTAACTTAATCTCCCTGACACTGATTTTACAACCTTTGGACTGACACAGAGACGAAACTCTTATCTGTGGACGACTACGTATACATCTACCACTACGGCACCGAACCGACCGTCCTCCTGGACAGGTGCCCGAACGGTGACCTAGACACGAGTCGTAGTGTCGAAGGAGTGCGAACAGAAATAGACATGGGGTTCGGGAGACCGGTGGACGAAGAGAGTAGTGAAGACGAATGGAAAACCTCCCTAGCACCTACGAACTCTTTAGAAGAGAAGGAGTGGGGTAGGGGTCCTGAATAACAAGATCGTGGTACACCTTGAGTCTTCGGGGTATACTTCGACAGGAAGAAAGATTCGATATTAGAGTCTTCCCTTCAGGAACAGAGATAACGAGAGTACAAGGGAGAGTTGATAGATCCTAAAGATAGTAAGTGAGTAAAATAATTAAAGTAATTCTGGGGGACTAGATATAAGAATGTGAGAAGGAAGTCTCCACAAGTAGGTATCGAGGGACCGCGTGGAAAGGTAACCTAGTGTCTTGGAACAGTGACTAGGATTTGAGTCGGATCTTCAGTAGGGGATGGCTCGGGAGGTTCCACCCTTTACTAGTCCATAATGGAACAACGGTAGTCTTATCATCAATTGGCTCTCCGACGTACGGTCCCTGACCGGGTTTCGTTTACATTGAGTCGTTACCCGAGACTCGAGGAACTGATACTCTGTGACCCACGTAAAGCCGTGAAAAGATTTAGAGTCTGTCCGAAGTAATGTCCAAGACATGAAGTACCCAGACAATACTCCTAATTCTCTCCCTTATAGATTCGGCCCGGTTCGTGCTCCGGGTCCCTAGGCACAGCAGAAGGAGAGACACCGAAGGATCTACGCACACCCCGTTTAAAGGCACACAGTGAAGGAGGGATATCGTGTTTCGGGAATTATTGGTAGTCTCGTCTCACAAAAGAACCTCATATTCTAATCGATTCTCCTTGTCCTTCGGTCTCCGACCCGTCCTGAACTTTTACGGTATAAAAAATTAAAAGTATTTAACCCAAATCCCTACTGTTTCGTAGAGATAATGTAGGACCCCCATCTGAAGTCCGAAACTTTGTACTGGGTCCGTCAGTCGAAGAAAACCTCGGTAAATCCGGACTCGTCCTAGTTTTGTCTCCTCGTACGGTCCACTACAGCCCCCGTGTTCCCGAGACTTACAGGTGGGGCAGTCACCAAGAGTCCCCTGTTAACACAGGGGGTTCCCTTAAACCGGTTTAGACCTCTGTAAAAGAGTAATAAACTTTTTTAAAAAAAGTGTAAAATTAAAAAAACCGACACGGTATGTCGCACGTACATCCTGGAATCAAGGGACTCGTCCCTAGCTTGGGCTTGGGTACAGGGGACGTAACCCTCGAGTCTCAGAATTGGTGGCCTACCGGTCCTCCAGGGAGACCCCTGTAAAGACTAACAGTGAGACCCGTCCCCCACCCACGAGGACCGAAGATCACCCATCCCAGGTCCCTATCAGGATTTGTAGGGTACTACGTATCCTAACGTGGGGTGAGGGGTCGTCTCGTAACAAGTCGAGGGTTCCCAGACATAGTGACTCCGACCCTTTGGACGAGATCGGACTAGAACGTAAACTTTGACGACGAGACGTTTCCGGGTACTCGTGCATGAACGTGTCCCTACCCCTCGAGTGAAGAGGGGCTGTCTAGGGTGGGACAGGACCTGTCAGGACGGACAGTCCTGTAGGGAGAAATGAAGTTCCATGTGTAGTGGGGACAAACGGAAGGGAGTCAACGAGAGTCCAAGTCAGGAACCTCGACGTGTCTGTGTGTTCTGAGAAATGCGGTAGAGAAGGGGAGGTCAATTTGTGGTCCCGAGAAAGAGACTCAAAACACAAACAAACTAAAAAACCCAACCAAAAATCAAGGAAATATTCTTGGATTCGTAAACGAAGAGTTACGGTAGGTCAAGTAGAGACAAAAGAGGGTGGAACAACAAAACAATAACAAGAAAGCGAGTCAGCACAGACTGGGGTACCCGACGTCGTGTGGTTCGAAGGGACAGGAAGTGAGAGAGGACTTCAAACGAGTCTGAGGACAGGTAACTCAGTCACTACGGTAGGCTGGTAGAGTGGGAGACAGCGGGGGGAGGAGGAGAACGGGAGTTAGAAAGGGTGGGATTCCGACGCACCCTTTCTAACTTCCGTCAAGTCAGGAAAGGATATGACGACGATGACGACGATTCAGTGAAGTCAGCACAGGGTGAGACACGCTGGGGTATCTGTCGTCGGGTGGTCCGAGGGGGCAGCGACCCTAAGAGGTCCGTTCTTGTGACCTCACCCAACGGTAAAGGAAGAGGTTACGTACTTTCACTTCAGTGAGTCAGCACAGGTTGAGAAGCGCTGGTGTACCTGCCGTCGGATGGTCCGAGGAGGTAGGTACCCTAAAAGGTCCGTTCTCATGACCTCACCCCACGGTAAGGATATAACTCTGGGGGGTTTATTGACTTAAGACAGAGGTAGTCAATGTTTTGTGATCTCTCTTCCATCCCCCTTAGGACCTACTTTGACTAGTCTGAGCTAACGAGAAACCTCCAGTAAATAAGTAAGTCAGTGTATAGGGAAAACTATTTGTTTATAGACTGTCTAAAGACGACACACGGGTTAAGACACAAAACACAATCCCTAAGTTGTCACTGAATCAGTGTCAAGAATGGAACTTCTCCATCCTGAGAACATCTTTTGTGTCACCATGGTTCCTTCACGACACGACCCCCGGGTACCCCCTTTATGTTCTCGTGCGACCCCGTACCCTCAGGTCCTCCCGAAGTGACAACCCGGACCTTTTCGTAGACCAGTAGAAAGGTAGTGACGCTCCACTCGAGTCGTAGGCACTATCGTCTTACACCCGGGTCGAGACGGCGTATCGTCGACACACTCCAGGACCCCCAACGAAAGGTAGAGACTCGGAGTCAACGAAGTAAAAGGGTAGTACCGTTTTTTCAAAAATGGATCGTCTCAATAAACGTCCCTCCCTAACCTATTCGGTTACCCGCGTGTCACAAACACACACCCGTTCCAACGGTACACCTGAGAGGACCTCCGTCCCTGTACGGTGGTGGTGAGTACATTTAGTGAACGGACGGAAGGTCCGACTCCCTGTACCCGCCCCAGGGGCACTAGTCGTCGGCACACGACCCGGACGTGAAGGTGGGGGCCTCTCCGGACGTAGTGGTCCACGGGCAGTACAAGCTGATAAAGGTGGACAGCCACTAGAGCCACTGGTAGGTGCGGCGGGACCACCGGGACGTCGTCGGCGACTATTCCATACTCCAATGTGCAGGACCCCAAGACCCCCGTCCCACCGGCGAAGCCCAAGGAACAATGGAACAACGAAGTCAGAGGGTACACCGACTCTACGACTCTCGACGGGTCTCCTGTAGTCGGGTCTGGTCTCTTCGAGGGAATCCGACGTTTAAAGTCGAGACTCGGAGGGACTCCCCGTCTCCTCTCCACCTGTCCCCGGACCCCTCCTGTACCTACCCCTTGGAGTCTCGACTAACCAAAGCTGGACGACGGAAGTCGACTGGACCGAAGAAAGATTGGCACGGAATAAACTTTTCAGTGGATTGTAGAGACTCTAAGTGCCAGAGGCAGAGATTCGGTCCTGTGAGTACCCCCAACAGGTGTATCCAAAGTCTCTCAGAGTGTACTCATGTCACGGGCCGTACGTCAAAAGACGGAGGAGGAGGCCACCGACAAACAGATTCCCATCCTAGTGGACGTCTCTTCCGTTACCGTGGGGTGAGGTCATGAGAACGGACCTTTTAGGGTACCCGCCTCCTCGGACCACCCGACGTCAGGTACCCCAGCACTTCTCAGCCTGTCCTGACTCGCTGCAGTGAAAGTGGAAAGTGAAAGTACGTAACCTCTGCCTTTACCGTTGGGTGAGGTCACAAGAGCGGACCTCTTAGGGTCCCTGCCCCCTCGGACCACCCGACGGCAGACACCCCAGCGTGTCAGCCTGTGCTGACTTCGCTGAATCGTCGTCATCGTCGTCCTGGTGGACTCACCAGGGTACGAAAGAGAAGTCCCTTAACAGGGTCGTAGAGGTACCGGAGTTCCACGCGACTCCAAGATACTTACGGTATTGTCTCCCTGGTTTGATTGTTATTACTCGTACAGGATACTATGGGCCCGTAGAAGTAGGTTTTACGGACCGTCCTGGTCTCCACCGTAGTCGAACGAAGTTTGGAGGGGGTACGCACTCCCAATGTGTACACTCGTCTCTCTATAAATCCCTACCTTAGAACATAAGACGTCAAAGACCTTCCTTTGAAAGGACTACAGGGAAAAGTCCTGTGAAGAGTCACGACCCCCAACTTTACGTCCACCCCCTCTGAGGTCAGAGGTAAGTACCGACCCATTCCCAGTAACGGGACTAGGGGACGACCCCAGTCGCACATCCTTTATTCTAAAACCACCCCACTACACTGGTGCGACACGAAGGGGCCAGTGGTACGGGTAGACGAACGGCTCGAGGCAGGACCTGAGACGGACGATTACCCCGATAAAGTCGCGGAGACGCATCGTTCAAATTGGAAGATTGTCTTTATTAAGAAACGTTCAAACAGACGTCGGCGGAACGGTCTCTCGCCGTGTCTATCTTTAAGTGGTCGTCTCAACTCCGAAGAGGTCCCTACCCCCATTTTTATCTCGACGGAAGACAAGAGACGCAAAACGTCCTTCCTAAGGACACTCAAGTGAGTGTCACCAACCCTTGGGAAATTCTACTACCCTTTATGGACAGTTCATCCCGTTCGAGGTCAAAAAGGTTTTTTCGTCAAAATCGTAGTCAACAATTTAGGTCGGTCCTTCTTCGTCCACACCTTACTTTTAAATTGGAATTTTTTAGGAAGGGACTTTGTCTGAGTCCAGACAAATTGGGAGTCACAAATTGGGAGTTGACCCATGGTGACCTCAAGGAGACTCTTCTGAGTCGTCGAGTTCCAGTGTGACTTCAGTTACTACTCAATAAGATCGCTGATTAAACGTCAGCCAGGAGACTTACACGGTACTCGTAGTGTCGAGTATTGTTTAAGGGGTAAAGATGACGTCACAAGGTAAATAGGTGTAAGATCGATTTGACATCTCAACGAAGTTTAGAGTCAAGATTTGTTAAGGTTCTGTACTAAGATAATCTTACCTAACATAAACACCATAATAGTTGTTATCGATATATTTATCTTACTACCAATACAATCGAAAATACCAAAACACCATAATAACTGTTCTTGAAGATCGTAAATAACTTAGTAACGAGAAACGGTCTGTAACACGAATGTGAACCGATTTGAGTACCCTAGGAGTCTGTTGGGGTGACAATTCCACGACCATAGTTGGAAAAGCTGAATGCTCCTATGTCTCTCCAAATTTTGAAAGGGGTACCCCGACCGTTTACGACGACGACCTTAAATTTGGGACCCTCCGGAGTCACCCATGTCTTCGGTGGACGTCGACGTCCTCTACGTCCTCTGTCCCCAAGTCGGGAACCCAGCCCTTCTGGGGGACCTCCTCCCGTGTCGTTGGGCGAGGTCACAAGAACGGACCTCTTAGGGCATTGTCTTCTCGGACCGCCCGACGTCAGGCACCCTAGTGTTCTTAGCCTGTGCTGAATCGTTGATTTGGTGGTGGTTGAGTGTACCCGAAAAGAGTAGAGGGAACTAGGATTTTGCCTACCAACGGTAGCGAGATACGAGCAACTAGAACACTACTGTACGTCTCGACTCGTCCCAGACATAAAAACAGACACCTTGTCTATGTCTCAAAGATTGATCACAGCTGTGTCACTTTTAGAAACTGTAGGTGCTAGGATACTTTGAAGACACACCAGTACACACCTCCACCTATAACAAAAGGGAAGAGGGCGTCTTCTTGTCTCCAAACCCTCCCCGGATCCCCAACTTCCTGAAGTGAGACCCAACCTGGTTACTGTCCTCATCAACATCCCGAGTATGGCGTAGTCTACCTCGGAGGGTACAGAAAGACTAGTTCTAGGGTACGACGGAAGGGGACACCAATTCAGTGGCGACGGAGGCACGCAGAGTAGTCCGTCCAACACCCGTAAATATCTGTATCGCCCTACACACTGTAGGAACCGGGGTTTCGAGTACACGGTCAATGTAGGTGAGCAGGACCGCCGTAGGTATTTACAGGGTGGGTTCGTAGGGAACCCCCACTCGACACCCCGCACGAGTCAGCGAAGTTAACACAGGCTGAAGCACGGTAAGGTACTTGACATCGGGCGGTCCGAGGAGACAGGTACCCCAAGAGGTCCGTTCTTATAACCTCAACCTAACGGTACGGGAGGAGGTCCCCTAAAAGGACTGGGTCCCTTACTTGGGTGCAGAGACACAGAGGACGTAACTATCCGGCCAAGAAATGAAGATCCTGGTGGACGAGAGAGAAGATTTACCGAATAGAGTATCCGAGGGGTCCTTGTCGCAGTTCCTCCGACTTAATTACCGTGGTAGAAAAGGAAATGTGGGAAACTGTTTTTAATCTGTGTAAAAGTCAAGAAAGTTAAGGGAAGAAATGTCAAAATGAGCGGGCCCTTCTCCGAGGACCGAACCCTTTCCGCCGGGTCTGTGTCCTGGTCTCGTCAGATCGGAAAGGGACCTTTTGGACCAGAAGCCTCGACCTATGACGTTCGGCTGGAGGAGTCTCCATTACAGACGTGTCCCTGTCGTCGGGGTTCTGACGTCTGGAGTGAACCGTTCGACGCAGACAAGACACTCTGAAGACAAGTAAAGTCTACGACGTATATCACAAAGAAACGAGGGAGGTAGGAATAGAGAACAACTGGGTAGGTAAGGAAGAAACCAACCGACGATGTAAATAGTTTGTTTAAGGATTACGGTCCGGGGTCTCATCAACGTCTCTCCTCCCAGAAGTGTACCATGGGGACAGTATACCGGGGAAGTTTTTATACCAAGGTACCTCCAGTACCCTGTACAACATTCCCCGAAGGGGACCTGGTACACCTTGGAGTTTTCGGGAAACTGGTATTCGAGTAAAGTTTTGGACCCAGGTAGGAAGTAAACGAGGGAAGAGACTCGGACAAAAGGGTGGACATCTCACCCCAACGACTATGAATTATTGGAGTGTCCACTCATACACACAAGTAACGACATTATCCATTTTCCAAGGTAGGGACGAGGTCTGGGGGCTTCCGAACTGGCTTCCGAAATAACACTGGTGTAGTGTCGGGTCGGAGCGGGAGACAGGGTACGACGAAGAGTGAGGACGTATACGAGACGGAGACTGTGGAGGGGTCATCTGGGTGGACTTTTAGGGGTCGAATCTGACAAAAGGTCCCTTGTACCAAACCTTGTAGTCCCGTATAGTCCCCAAAATCTAGTCAAGCTACGTAGAAACTGTTGTGAAGGTAGGGGTCTGTCCCCGGAAACGACCCTGGTGTCCTCGTGTCCCATACTGCCACTAGCCCACAGACGGGACTTCCTTGAGGACCCATGGACAGACGTGTAGGAGCTTCCGGGGTAAGTCTACGGTGGGGGGAGACTCTTCGCGAGAGACTAGAGGATCGTTCTTTTATAGGGAGGGTTTACGAAAGAGATGTCAGTTGAGATCCGTAGAGACAGAAAGGAGGTGACCCGAGGTTTGTCGACCCCTGTCTCGGGTCACGGAAGTTGAGGTGTAGGAATCCCGGACCGTGGTACGGGTCGTGTACACCAATTGGGAGTCCTTTACACACAACCTACCTACTGACTAGGTTCATGGACCAGTACAAGTATATCTTGAGACTCGTCACTCTCTCGACTCAGTGTCTCCCCAAGGAACGGAATATGCTACCGTCTGTCGCTCGTCCCCCTCTCGCTCCGTAGCGGTACCTGTGGACCTACCGTTCGCCCCCGGAAAGTCTTCGGGACCTGGACCACACCCCACCCCACTCCTTGTCGTATCTAGTAGAGTCGGACAGACTAAGACAATGTGGACCTCTCCGGCTCGTAGTGGCGTTGCTACTCCGTCTCTCTTCCGATCCGAAAGTTTATAGACGAGACGAGTCATGAAACACTACACCACCAGATATAAGTGGGACATTTTTAAGTCCGAGGAGGTCAGATTTTACCCTGTTATGGATATAGAATCTTTCCTAAAATCATGTCTTTATCCGAGTGTCGCCCGCGTTCTAGAAAAAAAAGGGGAGGTAAGAAAAGAACCGATAAAAACCCCTACACACAGTTTCTTCTGTAGAGACAGAAAGTGTTCTCAGTCTATTTTATCGAATAACCACCCACGAGTCACCACTTGAACGAGTGTCGAGTTACCCGATAAAAGTCCTGGTCAAGGTAAACCCAGGGTAGGCTAATACACCCGAGTCTCGGGGCACGGGTAGGAAATGGAAGGGAGGGTGGGGGACGTTCCGTTCCCGACGGTTCGTTCCTTATTTTAGGTGAGGGGGCGGAGGGAACGACCGACACGGAAGTTCAGGGGCTCTTCGGGTCACGTAATCGTTTATTGTAGTGTTAGGCACCTCTAACGTCGTAGTCGACCTCGCTAATCCCTTGTCCACAAGGGTAGTTTTGTTCGGAAACACACGTCTCGGTACACGTCCTTGATCTCTAAGTGTCGTTTCATTCCAGTAACCGTACTTTTTAGGAGCCCCCCACTCCCAACGGTACTGCACTGTGAGGGGGAAGGGGTCCTCGGGTCCACAGAGACCAAGACGTTGGAACGAGAAAGGACGTCGTAGAATTCGTTTCTCCCAAAGTTTAAATCCCAACTTCGACCTCGAACGTAGGGGAAGGGGAGGGTGGAGGTCTTTGTGGTCGTCGAAACGGGGTCCCCTTGACAAAAGGGAGAGGGTGAGTACCGAATAGACAGTTTCTCCTATGATTACGGACGGAGCGTCCCAACGACTCTTCTAATTTACTTTATTCGCATATTTTAGGACGTCGTCTCTCGAACCGTGTTTTCACGAGTTATTTTAGGAGACGACCAGAATAAAAAGAAACTCAAATAGGTGTATTAATTTAACTTACAATGAGGTTCTCGGAGCACAACAGCACACCCTCCCTGCACCTCCCAGAATCTACAAGGGATACGAACCGAAGACGAGGTCGGGCGACACACTGGGGCTCGGTCTATTAACGGGAGAGACCGGAACCAAAGAGTTGCAGATCTTTCTCTTAACCTACTCTAGTGAGACCTCCGGAGGAAATCAGGAGCGATACGAGAGAATATAACACTATAGGACTATGAAGGAACATGTTGACCCCTGTGAACTGCACACGGACCACATAAGTCTAAGAGGTGTCTTTGTCTTAGTTATCCTATTATTCTAATGTACACGTGTGTGTGTGTGTGTGTGTGTGTGTGTGTGTGCATATTTCTCTGTCTCTCTATCTGAATAAAATTCCTTAACAGAGTACACTTATACTTCCGGTCGTTCAGGTTAAAGACGTCTAGTCCGATCATTCGACCTCTGGGTCCCGTCTCAATGTCAAACTCAGGTTTCCGGTAGACAACTGGCTTGCTGGTTGAAGAAAGAAGAAATCTCACCTTTCCTACCCATTATACACACAGTCAGAAAAAAAAAATTGTGGAAGTTGACTAACCTGCTCCGGGTGGGTGCCACACCACTTATTGGAAATGGGTACTAAGTTTAGTACTAAATTTACACTTAGAGGAGACTTTGTATGAAAGTGTCTTTACAAATCTTATTACGAACTGACAGATAGACCCATGGTACCTACCCGGGATACCTGTGTATTTTAACTGGCAGTCACGAGTCCCAGACTGTCTGAGATGAACTTCCAGTCCTTAGGTCACTGAGTGTCAGCCCTCCTTCGGAAAAAGGGAGCCTTCGACCCCGTGTGAGGGAAAGAAAAGTGACTTTCTTCACCCCAGCAAGGTGACGGGCCCCCTCCTTCTCGGTGTACCGCCTCTCTGCGTCTGGAATCCCGAGGGGAGCAAGAGTCTCGAGACGGAGGAACCCGTCACCCTAGACCCACAAACAATAAAATAGACGATCAGGGAATAAGTCGGGAGGCGAGACGACCGGAGACACACGGCGTCCCTGTTTTTGCTTCCTTTGAGTCAGGAATGGGAGTCACCCAGTACCCTAGATCACACACTCCGTATCCTCATTAACTTTACAAATTTTAGGTACTAATACACTTTACACAGTCAGTCAGTCAAGTCAACAAGTCAACATAGGCTGAGACTCTGGGGTACTTGACGTCGTACGGTCCGGAGGGACAGGTAGCGGTTTCTCAAATGAGTTCGAATACAGGTAGCACAGCCCCTACGGTAGGTTGGTAGAGTGGGAAACAGCAGGGGAAGAGGAGGACGGAAGTTAGAAAGGGTCGTGGTCCCAGAAAAACTTACTCAGTCAAGAAACGTAGTCCAGCGGTTTCCTAACCTCAAAGTCGAAGTCGTAGTCAGGAAGGTTACTTATAAGTCGTGAAATCCTAACTGACCAACCTAGAGGAACGTCAGGCCCCCTGAGAGTTCTCAGAAGAGGTTGTGGTGTTAAGTTGTCGTAGTTAAGAAGCCGTGAGTCGAAAGAAATACCAGGTTGAGAATGTAGGTATGTACTGATGACCTTTTTGGTATCGAAACTGATCTGTCTGGAAACAACCGTTTCATTATAGAGACGAAAAATCATACAACAGATACAACCAGTATTAGAATGAAGGTTCCTCGTGAAAAAAGTGAAAAGGTTCACTTTTCACACTATGAGTAGTAAACTTTAGTACGAAAAAAATGTAAAATAAAAATAAAAAACAGGAGTGACACGTCGTACACCCTAGAATGAAGGGTCTGGTCCCTAACTTGGGTATACGGGACGTCACCTTCGTATCAGAATTGGTGACCTGGTGGTCGTTTCAGGGACTTTAGGGTAAAGACTTACGGACGAAATGTAGTTCTATGAGATAATTTGGTGACTACGTACACCTAAGGTAGGTAAAGGTGTTTTGTCAAAGAATAAAGGAAACTGTCGACTTCTTTGAATCTCTCTCCAATTCGGCATAGACATTTCAGTGTGTCGACCCGTCCCCGGTTCGACAGTAAAATTGAGTCGGACTACGGTTGAGGGGTGGGCAGAAATCGACGACTTTCTCACTTTCCTAATAAACGAGTCAATACAGAGAAACACTGGGGCACCTGGCATCGGGTGGTCCGGGGAGACAGGCACCTTAAGAGGTCCGTTCTTATGACGTCACCTAACGATACGGGAAAAGGTCCCCTAGAAGGACTGAGTCCCTAACTTGGACCCGGAGGACGTAACGTCCGTCTAAGAAATAGTTGACTCGGTGGTCCCTTCGTGGAGCCAATTAGTCGGTGTCTCTTTCCCGAACCCGAACAGACGAGGCGGGTCCGTCCAGTTACAAACTAACCAAGGGCGCCCACGCGGAACGTGTCCCGTGTACAAGTCCTTCCGAAACAACTCACTTACTCACCGACTCTAGGACCTTAGACTCTTATAGTCCTACTTTCTCTAGTTTTCGGGGTCGACCCTCTGCCAATCCGGAGATTGAAAGGGGGTCTAGACAAAGCACGACGACGGGACTCGGAGCGACCAGGACACGAGTGGTCGTCTCTAGTGTCTTCTGTACGACGGACTCGTCTACTGACACGGGGTCTCCTTGTCCGGCCGGCGGTCACACTTTCGGACGGAAGGAGGCGAAGGGAATCTTCCACGAAGGGGTCTGCCTCCTTGCACGCAGGAACTCTCCTTTACGACCGGGGAAAAACAAGCCTAGTGACTCTTCACTTCCCGCCGTAGAAGGAGCTTCCCGCGCCACGAGTGGGTCGTGCTCGTGTGTACACGCTCCAAAACGTCCAGGAAGGTATGACTCGAGACACCGGACTGTCGGGGCGGGAGTGACCACCGTCCGCACACGGACAGCCCCCACCCGTACGCCTCCCTTTGACTCCGTGTCCGGACTGAAGGTGCACCTTTAGAGGGGAGAGGGTCTACGTGACACCAGAAGAAATACAAAAAGGAAGAACGAGGTAAAGACTACCCAAGAAAAGAGACATGGGAAACGAGATTTATGTGGGAACGAGGAACAACAGTCGTAGAAGTCCAGGGAGAACACCCCTAGGTCTCAATACTCCCATTCTGTACCTGCAAACAATAATGATAATTGTGGAGTAATCCTACGGCATTCCTCTCTGTGACGACAACTAAACAAGTGATTAGTCTATTTGTAGTCCGTGGAGGGGACAGAGTCCGAGACGTGTTCCTACCACTACATCCCACCTGTTTTTACCGTCGGAGTTGAGGGTGGAACACCCTACGATAGTAAAGACAACGGGAACCACAGGTAGGTTCAACGACCGTATAGTGTCCACGAGTCAATTACAACCTCCGCGCCAACTCAACTTTACTCTGGAGTGACCTAATAAAAAAAAAATTACAAATAAATGCATAAGTAAACCGACGTAACACAGAATCAACCATAGAAGCAGCAGAGCACGTCCTAGAAAGTAACTCCACGAGCCTGAAGGATCAACAGCATACACCTGAATCAACAAGGCACCGTCCACCCTAAATCAAGGGGCTGGTCCCTAACTTCGGAGGAAGGAGTGTTACGTCCCCTCTCAGAGTTGGTGACCTGGCGGTCCCTTCAGGGGGGTAACCGAGGAACCGAGAGAGATCAACGACGTTCACCCCCGGTGAGAAGGTCGACACCGCACGTCCGAAGCGTGACGTCATCGGCGAGAACGACACCTCGCGTCCGAGATCCCTGTACCCGAAGCATCGACGTCGTGTCCCCGGGTAATCAACACCGAGCACCCGGGCTCTCACACGTCCGGAATCATTAACACCGGTTACCCGAGGCACCAATGCCGGGCGCCCGAGACCTCCCGAGTCGTCAACATCGCGTACTCGGTTCGATGGGGTGTCCCGTACACCCTAGAAGGACCTGGTCCCTAGTTTGGGCACAGGAGACGTAACCGTCCGTCTAAGAGTAGGTGGCACGGTGGTCCCTTCAGGTGGAAGATGATAAAACTCTTAACTCAACCGTTTGCGACAACACAAGAGGGAGAGGGAGAGACGGTTTGTCAAAGTCGTCAGAGTAAATTTACTAATAGATTAAAGGAATTTTAGGACCCCTGATTTATCATCCAACCATTTACCACGGGTCCGATACTACCCGAAAGGTAATGTAGTCAGACGAATACCTACGTTATATTAACATGTCCAATAAAGATTTTCGCCTATATTTAGTCACCTTTACCCGAAAAGCACGTCTTCAGATGTTATAACTAATAAATACGTGGTGGGAAAAGTAATCACTTCTCGACGAAATAAGGTATCATGGACGAAAGTATACGGAACGAGGAGAGGTCTCTCAGTTCCGTACTACGCTCCACAGTCGATCCTTTCCTCTCCCACCATGGGAGGAAGGGTCAGGTGGGACGCAAAGGAGTGACACAGTAGTCCCAGGTTACGTCGTCTGCGAGTTACTTGTGTATGGTTCCCTGAAGGGACCGTCACGTCACCAATTCTTAGACGGAACATCACGTCCCCTACGCCCAAACTAGAACCCAGCCACTGGTTCCTAGGGTGTTGGGTGTCTCGTGGACTCGGGTACACGACACTGAAGACTCGGGTGGTCGGTGTCGACCTCAGGTCCACGGCGTTGTCTCGGTTACGTCGGTTTATTTATTTATAAATTTTTTTTTATTTGTGTATGGCTTACTTATGTCCCACACCGACGTCGTCCAGTATGTCCGTTGTCGTGGTCTAAACCTCCTTCTTTTGGGTCATCCCGATTCCGGTCTAAGAAGGTACCCACTTAACACTCTCGAACCCGTTCGGTCAAGTGGAGAGACTCGACAAAGAAGAACAGAAGACAACAATAAGTCAGTGATTCAGTACAAGCTGAGAAACACTGGGGTACTTGACGTCGTGTAGTCCGAAGGCACAGAAAGTGACCGAGGACTCCAAACGAGTCTGAGTACGAGTAACTCAACCACTACGGTAGGTTGGTAGAGTAGGAGAGAGTAGGGGAAGAGGAGAACGGGAGGTAGAAAGGGTCGTAGTCCCAGAAAAGGTTACACAACCAAGAAGCGTAGTCCTCCGGTTTCATAACCTCGGAGCCGAAGTCGTAGTCAGGAAGGTTACTTATAAGTCCCAACTAAAGAAAATCCTAACTGACCAAACTAGAGAACCGTTAGGTTCCCTGAGAGTAACGAGTGTAACATTTAAGACGAAAACCAAGTCTACCCTCTCCCCTGAGGGGGAGTCGTATGGGGAGAGAGAGATGGTAGAAGAGAGGGCAGGACAAGAGGTCCCTACTACTTTAGTATTGTGGTACTTAGTGTAAACGGAAGATTGTATTAACATGGTCAATTTATATAGTTTATGAAAGGGCACAATCCGAGAATAACCTATAAAAATTATACGACGGAGAGTCGAGGGACGTATCCAAGTGTACGATATCTACTCCTTTGATTTCGAGATTGTTGAAGTCGTTTATCGAGTCGTGGTCCGTCTTCCAGGGCTATCCGGACCGCGTACTTGGGTCCTTACTGACGTAGACTGGGGACGGAAGACAGGTGGACCTTAGTAATAAGTGGAAGAACAGAGGAAATTAGAAGGTCGTTCACTTCCTGGTGTAGACGGTGAGAACCGTAGTTCGTAAGTTGTGTCCATAGAGAATTCTTAGTTATTAATATAATTACAAACTAGGAAAAAACGTTTATTATTATAAAAAACTTCTTGGACTCAACTTCGGTAAGACACACATGAAAAAGTTTGTCACAAAAATCAATTACGAGTTCACACTCCAACTCACTACAGTGGTACTTGTTTAATCGGGGTAGAGATCAGAGTACCTTAAATGTTAGACCGGTCCTTTTATATGACTTTATTATTAAAGTACGTTCTATTTGAAATTCTTTCCCAGTAGATACCACGACATCGAGACGACTTTGTACATTACCCCACCCCCCCCAACCAGGGTTCCTATGACCCCACCCTGAAGGGACTACCAGGTAACCGATTCCGAGATACGAAGGTCACGTCCTCCGGACTAAAGCTAGGGATCAGTCCGTCAATCTAGGACGCACGACTTTGATTCCACCGAGTCTACCCTTTCTCAGACGGATGTCACCTCCTCTGGTCCCAAGTTAGGGACCCAACCCTTCGAAAGGACCTCTTCCTTTACCGTTGGGTGAGGTCATAAGAACGGACCTTTTAGGGTACCTACCTCCTCGGACCATCCGATGTCAGGTACCCCAACGTTTCTCAGCCTGTGTTGACTCGTTGAAGTGAAATTGAAAGTAAATTTTTTTTTACAGTCTGACTAACTCCCGTCCGAAGAGACGTCCTCCTTTAACTTAGACGAACAAGTCGATCTTCCATGAGTCCTACGTTCTGACTTAAATCTAGGTAGAAAACGGTACTGATCACCGGAGAGTTTAGGAGGTAGAAGGTTTCGATCCGTAGTGACAACGACGACGACGATTCAGTGAAGTCAACACAGGTTGAGACACGCTGGGGTATCTACTGTCGGGTGTTCCGAGGGGCAGGGACCCTAAGAGGTCCGTTCTTGTGACCTCACCCAACGGTAAAGGAAGACGTTACGTACTTTCACTTTCACTTCTGCGAGTCAGTACAGACTGAGAATCACTGGGGTACCTGACGTCTGATGGTCAGAGGAGGCGGGTACCCTAAAAGGTCCGTTCTCATGACCTCACCCCACGGTAAGTGATCCCCGGAGGTTTTCGTACACCGGGTAGAAAGAAAAAAACTCTCTTATAGGAAACGGACCTTGAAAATACATAATGAAATAAATCGTACAAAGATTTCTTATGGATAAAAGTAACGGGAGGACTACCTAATCTGCTCGTGTCGGTTCCCTCTCTACTCCTGAGGTACAGTGTTCCCCAGTCAGAAACCGACCCCCAGACGATCCCTCCGTGTTTCCTTCCAGTCCGAAGGGCTTGAGTCTTTGTCAGTGCTTTGGGAAGACTCACTTCACAGACTAGACTCAGTTTTACTCACCTAACAACTAACATCGGCCCTCTCCCCCCCACCCCTCCTCACTATCTTCCCGGTACCCGTCCCTCACTCTCCCGTCCCATGTAGACCCTTGAGGTCCCTCCAGTCACACCTACCTGTACCCCGACCCTGCCAGTGTCACCAGACTAGTAATCCTTGGGACCTTCGATCGAATCGGTGTTTTTATACCGTTCAGCCCCTGACCTTACTGTCCTACCCAACAGTAGGAACGACAATATATCTCCTGAGTAACTTCTTCTCAAACCTCTACTCCGGTCGCTCCGCTCCTACCTCCGATCGTGTCACCAGGTCCTTTCTTGTCTTGTCAATGGACCCGTTACTTCTCCACTCAACTCGTCTCTTCTTTCTATTTACCTACAGTCTTGGCGTTGAGTTCATCTTGCCCCTCTGAACGTTTTATTAACAACCGGTCCCTAGTGACGTTGAACCAACACTCGAACCAAGGATTATTCCTCTCAATCATTTAAACTAAGTGTGAGTTCACACTCACCGACCTTATTAGGTAAAATCCCCTGGGATTGACTGTAAAATCCTTAGTCACTTGATTTTACCTACTCTTACCCGTTTAAATTAAGTCTACTGGTAATATAGATGATCACACCCGTTCTTAGGAAATCTTCTTTACCATCAGTCGTCTTCTGATTATCAGTCGTTTTCTAAGACTTTACATCATGAGCCCACGTCAGAGTTTTTACTGTCTTGCTAGAACCCTAACAAAGGCTCCCTTTGATAAGTTATAGTGTCATTAGGTTCAGATACGGTGTTGATGATTACGGTTTTCTTCAGTTTACTACGATACTTCTGGGTGTTCTGGAATATCTCAATTTTTTCTACAAGAAACGTAGTATCCTCGACACGAATCAGCGAGTCAGTACAGACTGAGAAATGCTGGGGTACCTGACATCGAGCGGTCCGAGAAGACAGGTACCCCTAAGAGGTCCGTTCTTATGACCTCACCCAACGGTACGGGAGGAGGTCTCTTAGAAGGGTTGGGTCCCTAGCTTGGGTACAGAGGGCATAACGTCCACCTAAGAAATGATAAATTTGATTGTCCTTTCGGGGTTGTATCCCCTAACCTCGCGTTTTCATCCTTCGGTTCTCTATGGATCTCATTATCCGTTCAAACCGGAACCTATTTACTTTGTCCCGTTTCCGATGGTCTTAAAACGGCTCTGTTGTGTGACCAGTATCGTTTGTGGGAGAAGACTGTTACGTTCTCTACTGAGATGTGTACCTGTAGGGATCTACCAGTTATGACTTTAGCCTAACCAATATATAAGAAACGTCGGCTTCTACCTCTGTAAGATATGTCAGTCGTTTTTTGTTCTGACCCTCAACTGACATCAAGTCTAGTACTCGAGGAGTAACGTTTTAAGTCCGCAGTCAACTTCTTTCATCCTTTTTGGTGATCGGGTAAGTCCATACTGGATATGGTCTAGAGAATACTAATATGTCATCTCCACTGCTTATCTAAGTTCTCTAATCTAGACTATCTAACGGACTTCTTGACACCTTCATCCCAGTATTGTAACATATTCTCCGTCACTGGTTTTGGTAGGGTTTCTTTTTCTTTACGTTCTTCCGTTTCACCAACAGACTCCTCTTGAATGTCGATCGACCCCTTTCTTCTCTTCGTTTTCCGTTTCCTCTTTCCCCTTCTAAATGAGTGGACTTAAATCCTCAAAGTAAATTTTTCTACTTACAAATAGAGTGTTTTCCCCTATATACGATAAGAGAGACGGGTCTTATAGGAAGAGACTGGGGAGGGGAGTGAGGGAGGTAGGTCTCTTGAGGATCAATCGGAAGTTTTGGGTTAAGTCAGTAATGGAAAATATACTTCGAAAGAAACTGATGGGGTCTATTGGGATTCGACGACTAAACAGGCGGGATGTAAACGTGAAATTCGTATGAAAAGAGTAAAACGTTCTTTCATTATTAACAAATTACTCAGAGAAAACAAGGTAGTAAACTTTCGTAAGGCACTCCCGTATCAGTAAGTAGAGTTATAAGTTTTAATTTAGTCAGGTTCCTGTAAAATGGGAGGAAAGAGTCCCACTTTGGTCCAACGGGGAACTCCTTTGTCTACTGTCTGAACCAGTTATTGGTCTTAAAATTCGTCTTTTCCTTAATTCCTGAGATCCTCACTCGACTGTCACAGGTTTCAGAAACGGAAACAGGAGAAACACCTATATTATTGTCCAGTACCAACCCCCCCCCAGATGTAATTCCTTTGACCCCCGGTTTTCTTTACCTCAGGTTTGCGAACTGGTGACGTTTATGATTACTGGTTTAATCTCTCCTCCTGTGTCAAGGCCGGTGTCTCCGTTAACCGACCCACAACCGAGAGTAAGACGGTCCTATATAAATCGTAACACACTTACACTTTTGTTCCAGACTTGTATTTCGTAAAGTGACGATTACCTAAACACCCTGCGTCAAGAGAGTCGACCAAGAAGTGTCTACTGTTCCCGGACATTGACTGCAACGGGTTGTATCACCAATAAGTAAGCCAAGAAAGAACTGTAGATCGACCCGTCTATAGAAGGTTACCTTCAGAACTACAGTCTCTCTTCCGGCAAAGATAACTGACATCAAAATCACCTTCCCTGCGACTACGTCCTCGGTCTTCGACCTCTTAGATCTTGACTAAAGGGTTCACAGATACGACACTCTGGGGTCGTCTCGGGTGGGGACGTCCTCCCGATTTAGTCCTTTACGGCTTGGAACCTCGACTCACCCCACCTCCAGACCTTCTTTGACGTCTCTACAAGCGTGTATGGGAAATAAGAAAAACATTTAATTAAAAATTAACCTTATATCATCGAAATGTTACAACTCAAACAAAGATGATATATCGTTTTACGTAATCGGTATACAATATGTATGCAGGGAAGAAAAGACTTAAAGGAAGGGTAAGTCCGGTGATGTCTGGGGACTTGTCTCGTCTGCGAGTAATCAGTAGATAACATATGTATCATAACTATCACACACACACAATTAGAGCCAGAGGGTTAAGTAGAGTGGGGAGACAAAGGGTATTTAAAGAAGAGACGTAGACCCAGAGATAAAGACGAGATGTTCATTCTAGTAAATATGGTGAAAAGATCTAAGGTGTACACACACAATTATACGTTATAAACAAAAAGAGAAAGACTGAATTGAAGTGAGACACACTGGCAGAGAGATCCAGGTAGGGACAAAACGTTTACCATGTTAAAGTAAGGAAAAATGACGTAAGAAAATCCGTAGAGACTCCTGACGTAAAGGGTCCGTACGAACCTTAATCTAAATTTGGAATTCTGATCTAAGATCAATTTACCCTTGTCTTCACTATGTCCGGAGAAAGGGGTGAGAATTTTGTAGAACGAACTACCAGAAAGAAAGGAAAGGTACCACTGGAGTCACCGGTGCACAAATTCTCCCGTCACCGTGGTTTGTCTTCTTAAACCTAGATCTCTGTGGGAATCCTCCTCTCGGTGTGTCCTCTAAGAGACTGGAGATAGTCTGAAACCCTTTTGTCTTTCCTTTTTCTATTACAATTCTTTGACTCTACATTTTTTTTTTTTTTTTCTTTCTTTGACTCTACATCGTCAACGAACATATACCAATCATGATTCTCTTTAAACAAGGAAAGGCACAGTCCGTGTCACTTTAGGTTTTCACGTACCGTGACTGGAACCGTTAGGTATTAGATCTTTACCTCTGAAACTACAGTCTTCTACCTGGGCACTCCTGGGTACAAGGTCCACCGTCCTGTAGACCATTTGACAGTGGAGACTCTTAACCTTCCGTCTGGCGTTCGAACGACTGTGCATAGAGACTTCCCTCCAAAGAGTCTGAGTCGTGCAAACTATAAAACCCTGTAAACCCTTGTGACACCCCACCCATTAAGAAGTGGCAAGACACACAACGTCCCAAAACCCGTTATCGGGAACAGAGACGGGTAATCTACGGGAGCATGGACGATGAGTCAACACTGTTGGTTTATATAGGGGTCTGTAACTGTCGACAGGGGGTCCTCCGGTTTAAAGGGGACCAACTCTTGGAGACGAGACCCCTTTCTCCAACCTTTCGTCTTTCAATCGTCGTCGCACGGACATGACGCACACCGAGACAAACCCCTCCACAATGTCCCTTGACCCCTCGAGTCCTCCCTTCATTGACAGAAGGTTTGTGTGTACCTTTCCTTCTTTCTCAGACACGTCTTCAAACCCCTTACCGTTTCGATCTTTTAGAGCAAGAGAAACTTGTGTTTATAATTCTACTACTAAAATTTTTCGTTCGTTTTTGAAACACACTGTCCTTTTGAGTAAATTTATTTCACTGTTACCCGAAAGGACAACCGAGTCACCATTTCTGAAGCGGACGGTTACGTTCTCAGTCCCAAACTAAGGGCCAGGACCTTCTAGGATGCACGGAGTCTCGTTGATTCGGGCACGAGATCTCGGGTCCTTGACGTTGAGTACTTGGGTACACCGTGTTGCTGACTTCGGGTACACGAGGTGTGATTCTCTTCGGTGGCGTTGCTCTTTGGACGTGTGATGTCACTTCTCGCCGGGTGTGAGAGACGTTGATCTCTTTTCGGGCGTGTTGGTACTTCTGGGTCGTGTCGGGTCTATTTATTTATATATTTATTTCACTGTCCCTGACCCCCGTCTTTAGTCTAATTACGAGGTTTAGAGGAGGTATAGCTGGGTCTTTGGAAGTTCAGTTGAAGGTAAATCAAGGATTCTCTTTGGACCTCCGTCTTTTAGTTTCTTTACTTCGTCTAAATTCTCGTGTACCTTCTCTGATCTTCGTCTACGGGGTTGGATTCGACACTACGACTCTCGTGCACCGCCGCACTTGGGTCGCTGGGAGGAAATTCGCTGAAAGAGGTCATTACTTTTACGTGTCGTTGGCCGACTAACTGACCACTGTGACAACGGGTCCACTCACACCACACAAGTGTGTGTGCGTGCACGTGTGTGTGTGTGTGTACGAACGTGTCGGTACACACCAATATAAACGTCTTTTCTACTTCGTCAGGGGGGTTTCAGTGACACGAGACCGAACTTGCACTAGTCGGTTGTTCGTCCCGTCACGTGTGAATAAAAGGGTTCCGGGGCCGAAGACAGAAACCAGACTCTACACACGACCGGGTCCTCCTCGTCCACGACGTCCGTCTACCGACCTCTCTCAGGACCATTGGTCTCCCACTAGTTCCCGGAGAACGACGTTACGTCCGTTTTGAACGTTCGGGTCGATCGGAGAAACAAGGAAGGAGGAAAGGGGTTCCGAGCGGGACCTGACTTCCACGAGAACGTAACTTTTCTTTCTTTCACTTTGACCCTACCCGTTGGGCTCTCGACTGTATGCACCGTGAACGAGGGTCATTTGACCGAGTTCTCACAGGTCGAGTCGAGTCGGACAGTTTGGGTGGAACAATTTACGTCCAGACAGGTGACGATTGTTCGAGGTACCGAAGAATCAAGAGTCAATATAAACAATGGTATCATATCTGTAGTCTTCAAGTCCTATAAACGTGAAAATTTTTTACGTAAATAAATGAACATAAAAACCAACACGACCCCTGAAACAATGACACGCACGCCGAAAAAGATTAACACCATTCGACCCAGATGAGAGATCGACGTTACGAGGTCGGAGAGAATAACGTCTCACGTCCGAGTCATCAACACCTCTTTCCCGAAGTAACGAGGAACTGCATACCTTAGAAGGGTCTGGTCCCTCGTTTGGGTACAGGAGACGTAATCGTCTACATAAGAATTGGAGACCTGGTGGTCCCTTCAGGACAGGTGTGAAGAATCATCGAGTAACCGTCATTTGTTGGAACATATACCATGGTCCAGTGTCCGTCTCTCACGGAAAGGGACCCCGGATATCAACCCCTATCAATAATATAATTGGTCCTCACATGTAGTCTTAGAGGACCCTTCGTGAAGAAAAATTCTACTACAAAGGACTCAGAATGAAGGTCTCTGACACTAGGTCGAGTTAGTCTCACTTCGAATCTCTGGTCATAAAATTTTTTAGAGGGGACTAAGACCACATAGGAACTCACCTCCAGAGGACCTTACTTGGTCTTCCATGTCTGAAACCTCAACCCGAGTGAACCCATGTTTGGGTACTATCCAGTGAGATCAGGAACTCAAGTAGTGGAGAGACTCGAACCTTATTACATATGTGTGTTCACGAGTTAAACCTCCGTTTCTAGTTACTGGAGGGAAAAGTTAACTCTATAAACCAGATCAGGTACTTCTTCCGTTAGGTTCGAAATTGTAGATACTAAGACGTATAAGATTAATCCGAAACAACTAACATCGTAAAGAGGGGAGGTTAAAGGTGAGAAAGGAGACTGGGGTCTAACGTAATCCTCCGGGAAGGACCTGGGGTTGGTAGAAGAACGAGCAAGAGTAACAGTGTCTGAAACATCAACTAACAGTAACGAGTAACAGATCGACCAGAGAGTACTCTGAAGTCGAAGCATTTTCTAACGTTCATAACCCCCGTCAATGATAAGTGACACAGTAAAGTTTGGTTGTCCACGGGGGGCGGGGTCTTCCTTGGGATACACTTGTCGGTAACAGTTTACTGAGAAAATTAATTAATCAACTAAAAACCGACACGGCCCAGAACCAACGGTACACTCGAAAAGACGTCAACGACGTTCGTCCCCGATGGGAGGTCGACACCATACGTCCGAAGAGTGACACCGTCGAAGAGACAACGTCTCGTTTCCGAGATCTCGAGTGTCAGAAGTCACCAACATCGTAAGTTGTTAACGTTGAGGGCCGAGATCTCGTGTCCGAATCATCAACACCGTTCGTTCAAATAAACAAGGCACCGTGTACCTTAGAAGGGTCTGGTCCCTAGCTTGGACACAGAGGACGTAACGGTCCGTCTAAGAAATGGTGACTTGGTGGTCCTCCAGGGTCAGTGTGCCGAGACCTACGAAAGATACGAAATAGGATAAATTACAGGTACTATTGGGAGACTCGATTTAGTAGTGAACATGAAACCTGTGCTCCTTAGACTCCGAATCCAGTGTGTTCACGTTTCGAAGTCTCCTCTTGGGTCACACCGTCTCTCACAGATTGTGGGTACACGAACCGGAACCTTTGACGGGTCCATCCCTGGACCAGGTGTCACGTATTCTTGGAGTACAAGTACCGTCGTCGAACGGTGGAACGGTGTGGAACGGGTAGGGTAACGAAGTGGGAGTGGACGTCGAAATATCTTACAAAGAAGGAGAATTTATATCGTCCTTACGAGGGACTTGGAGAGACATAAGTATTAACGAGGTAGACTCTTTTATTTTTGACATTAAACTTGTATTGATGAGTAACTCCTCAATTTCTGAACCGTTCTGAATGACTTTTCTTACTAAAATACAAGACCGAGAATCCGTACGGGACCTGAGCCTCAATTCTTTAGGTATTAATTTAACCTGCGACTGGAAATAATCGAAAACAAGAACTCATACAGTCACTTGGAAGACTCTAAGTCTCGGGACCAGTCCTTTCATTGTCATTATGAACAAGAAAAAAAGAAATTGTATTAGTCATTGAGTCGGTAGAGTGGTATAAGGACATAGACCAGTAAAAATCACTCTGACGTCAATTGGTGCACAAGAGGAAGACAGTGTCTGTTCGTCCTGTGATCACCTCATATATAAAATTTATTTATTAATATAGTAATTGACAGTTCACACAATCAAAGAGTCAGTACAGACTGAGAAACGTTGGGGTACCTGACGTCGAGTGGTCCGAGGAGACAGGTACCTTAAGAGGTCCGTTCTTATGATCTCACCCAACAGTAAAGGAAGAGGTCCCCTAGAAGGACTGGGTCCCTAAATTGGGTCCAGAGGACGTAATGTCCGTCAAAGAAATAGTAGACTCGGTGGTCCCTTCGGGTAATATAATAATTTAGTATGTAATATTAACACTACTCTCAATTTTTACTCATCTCGTTCACCAACGAGAAGATAAGAGAGACACAGTACAAATACAGGACAAATCCTACTGAGTTGAGACACGGTCTCTTGAGAACAATATACACTAGTAGAAACCCTTTGGGATCGTAAAGTTACCGTGGGGTGAGGTCCTGAGAACGGACCTTTTAGGGTATCTGCCGTCTCGGACCTTCCGACGGCAGGTACCCCAGCGAATCCCCAGCCTGTGCTGACTCGCTGAAGGGAAAGTCAAAAGTGAAAGTACGTAACCTCTTCCTTTACCGTTGGGTGAGGTCACAAGAACGGACCTCTTAGGGTCCCTACCCCCTCGGACCACCCGACGGCAGACACCCCATCGTGTCTCAGCCTGTGCTGACTTCGCTGAATCGTCGTCGTCGTCGTCGTAAAGTTTTATATATGGACAAATTCATAGATGTCATAGACGGTACTTGGGACCTGAGACCTAGGTCCAACGTTTACAACGTAAGAACTGAGAGACGCACTCTCACACACACACACACACACACACACACACACACACACACACACACACACACACACAAATTAAAGTCTGTCCAGTGGATAAGAGAGATATGGACTCAATTTGAGTAGACATTTTATATTTATTATGATTATACCTTTTACATATCCAAACCTTACTCTTTAGTCACACAATTATGTAATTTCGAACACTGTATCGTGTTCCATGTTCTAGTTGGAAGGCATTCAGCGATGTGTACATGATCAAGGATGATTGTTGAATGGTGCTCGTGTACGCATGGACACACGGACAGTGGACTCCCGAGGATCTCCCTTTCTCACTTTGTCCACTTGTTCGTCTCCCCGGAACGTTATTAGGTCCTTTCTTGGACGGGGGTCCATCAATGGGGTCCTTTACCCCCCTCCTCACATTTCCCACTCTCCTTAAAACCTCCCTCTTACTTATCTAGACCCACTCCCTCTTTTTTTAAGTTTCTGTTGAGACCAAAACAAAAACCGATTAACCCTTACCATATATATCGAAAAGAGTAAATAAGGGAATTTGAGAAAAAACCATAAAAGAATTAGAAGTGGAGGTCCCAAATTGGTCTAGACTACGAAAAATGGCATAATAACGACTCACATAAGGGACTCAAATGTCCGAGACTTGGCAGTAACCATGGACCACCCAAAAATATTGTACTGACTTCCGTCCTCAAGTTCGGGTACTACTTTCGACGGATCCAGTCCAAGGTCCGAGTCGTCAAGATCTTTAATGTCCTTTTGACCTGTAACACTACAAAGGGGGGGCGGGTGTATAGTCGGACAAGATTAGTCACAGGGAAAAAAGAGTGACTTTTTACTCGTTCTGGTTACCTTATAAGATTTTGAGGTATGAAAGATAGAGGTCACAATACGTATTAACTTATATAAACTATCAAAGATAGTAGAACTTTTTAGTGAAAAGTTTATAATTTTATTATTTTCTAGGTAGTTTCTTGTCACCACACTATAATGGAAGACAAGGGTACCTCTGGTTTAGTGGTCACAAGTCGACGCACTAATAATCACCGTAGACGAGTATATTCCGTGTGACTCACTCGAACCATTCATTCGTTTACTATAAATAGTAGTGGACGTTACACAAGTTGAGTAAAGTTGAATACAAACAGTAACCCTAAAATATTTACCAAAATAAAAGATCAAACTAAGGTAAATTAAAAAAACTTCCCGTACAACGGCCACAAACCATTCTATAAAGAACCACTACAACGAATCAGAATACTCTTTGTAAAATAAACACATACACACATATACATAAACAAACCCCCTCCGTACAGTAACTTGTCCTAAAGACCTCACATCTGAGTTGATATCATATCATGTGATATCCCTCGTTCTTTAGGTCATTTTGACCTCTCCCTAAAAATAACTCGTTCATGACATACCACATGTCTTACAAGTTAAAAACGTTTGTCCA
The DNA here is from genome assembly GCA_006410555.1 of Capra ibex. Lineage (NCBI taxonomy): Eukaryota > Metazoa > Chordata > Mammalia > Artiodactyla > Bovidae > Capra > Capra ibex. Next base: position 62,141,358 of record SJYO01049755.1, on the reverse strand, counting down.
AGAGAAGACTCTGAACATTCTAGGTACTTGTAAAGTGTAATACTTAGGGTAAGATATCTACTTCTATGATTCTTAGACTCTCCGGTTTGCAAAAAGGATTCCCGTGAATAAACTTTGTATTAAGATTTGGTGGACATACGTCAAAACTCCACTAACGAAAAGAAACACAAAACGTGATTTGATTTAACACCAAGACTCGTATTACGACCGGGGGCACCCAACAAGAGGTCCAATCACATAAATTTTACTACCCGTGTACCGGTGACAACTCACTTACCATAACCCAACCGGTTCCACCCCCTCGTTCTGGTATGGAGAGTGAAATTGTCTCAGACGAGGTGATTATTGACAACCTTGACTTAGAGTAAGGAGCGACTGAAGACGGTAGGAGAGACGGAGTAACCGACGACGGAGACCCATCGTGTCTCTCAGGACAAGGTATAACTAGAGTAACAGAAAGGGTTCTCTTGAAAGTTACTTTTACTACGGACGAACACCGACGGTCCTATAATCGACCTCCGAACTCCCTCGTGAGGTTGGAACCGAGTCGGGACGACCATCCGAGACTATGTAAGTACCCTCCCTCCCTCCCTCCCTCCCAACCTCCCACCTCTCGGGGACTCTTGAAGGGTGTCACGGAATCGATGTGAAGAACTCTGAATGGTAACTACGAAACTCAGAACCGTGGCACTAGGAACTCATGGTATCACACGAGAGACAGGGTTTCGGGAAAGTAGGACAAAATGAATTGTCGGTCAGTGTGGGGAAACTAAGGCCTCGAGGAAAGTATCTGTCCCTGGGACTTCGGGACTCTCCCCTTCACTAAGCGGATGCTGACAGGTAGACCATTTGAAGTCTACAACTTAAATTCTGACGTAAGTCACAAGACAGACGATACGTTCAACAGAACCACTAGTACCGTCCCTTAAGTATCTCGACATTCCTCAAAACGAGGCACTGATTCTAAGTCTAGTCTGAGACATGAAAGACACTTAATTATCTTATTATAATCGATTTTATATGATTATTATAATTGATTTTATAGAAAAGGTCCGTGACAGAATTCGGAAACGTATGTGAGAGACTACATGAGAAACGAACTTGGGATACTTCTTCGACGGACAATAAAGGGAACAAAATGTCTGTTCCGTTGACTTCGTATGTCTTTATTCGTTGGCCGGGTTCAGGTCCATCTGACACTCACTATCACGACCTTAAAGTCGGGTGCGACCACCTGAGATCTCTAAACGAGAATCGGTAATGTAGACAAGTCGACCCCAGTAGAAGGCCCCTGGGTTTGTGTAAAAGACACAACGAATAGACTCACTCAGTGGCCTTTGGAGTTTTAGTGGATACTAAGGAAGAGGGAAGGTAGGAGTAGTCACTGACTAAGGAAATTTGAGGTCCTCAGAATCAAACATGGGGAGTGAGGAAATAGGGAGAAGATGACGGACTCGTCTACGGGAAAATGGACCTTTTACGTGTCGAAGGGGTAAACAGGGAGTAGAAGACTAGGAGAAGGAAGATGAGTAGAGTGGGTCCGACTAAACTCTACTACTTGGCATTCACATAGTAGTACTGTTTGTTCTCTCCTACAGTATAAGTGAATAAAATGCAGAAATTTAGACGCGAGTAGAAGTCGAAAGAGGGGTGTACACGTGACACGGTTTTAACACAAAAGAAAAAAGTGAAGACGGTTTCCAAAAGGAAAAGAACTCGAAAGTGTATGTACGGACCTTAAAAGTAGGAGGAAATTTTTTTATATACTGATACAGAAAATTTAATATCCCAGTGAAGAATGTACCGAAAAAAAGAACTGAACGGGTTCTTGCTATGTCTATGGGAGACACACACACACACACACACACACACACACACACACACACAACGACATCGTAAATATATATTTAAATAGTGTCGTAAATGGTTCGACACGGTTTTGGTAAATAGACACACAACGGAGCGTGTGAGTTGATGTTCCCTGAACTTAGGTCTTTAATACATGGTTATTAGAAAAATTTAAAAGATTGTTGTAAGACGAATCATGAATCGGGTCTTTGTTGTGGGTTTTTTTACTAAGAACTTCTTTGCTATATGCACTAACTAAACCCGTGGTGCGACTTATAAAATGCATACATATAAGATGAAACCCAAAGGGACCACCAGGTCAACCATTTATCTGGAGGACTTTACGTCCTCTGGACCCAAACTGGGGACCCAGTCCTTCTAGGGGACCTCTTCCTTTACCGTTGGGTGAGGTCATAAGAGCGGATCTTTTGAGGCACCTGTCTCCCGGAAACCGTCCGATGTCAGGGACTCCAGCGTTACTCAACCTATATTAAATCGTTGTTTCTGGTCTGCACAAGAAGAAGTAAGACTCTATTACCGAGGAACATTATTATAGTCGGTATTAATCCCAATTCTGGTGGGTTTTGAGAAGAGCTGTCAAAGAGAACAGACCCACATCTTCGTAATGATTTTCATTGTAAATAAACGTATTCCCTTTACCACCTCATCAAACATTTTTCTCTTGTCGAGAGTAAATAATCCTAGTTTACCGTTGGGTGAGGTCATGAGAACGGACCTTTTAGGGTACCTACCTCCTCGGACCATTCGATATCAGGACACCCGGTGTTTCTCAGCCTGTACTGACTCGTTGAAGTGAAAGAAAGAAAGATAACTCTTCGTCGTTCACCGGTCGGGATCCCGTAGACACTGAACCCAAACCACTCCACTTCAATATATCTACGACCGTCCACCCCTATCCTCTGACCTAAGTCCCAGTCTTGTCCGACCACAGACCTGTTAACTTCAGTCCCGTTCCCCTTTGGTACCCGTCTCCCGGGTCCGAAACCAGAGACTTAATCTCACCGAAAGTATTGTTGGGTCCCCCGGGTGAACAGTTCAATGACACTCACTCGAACTTTCGGTCCGCAGGTCGGTGACCAGAGGTCCCGACTACTCCCTAAGTATGGGTAGTTCGGGAGGACAAGACATACCACGGAGGAACCACGGTTGGAGACGTACCCAAGGTCGGGTCACCTCGACCACCGAAAGAGAGACGACGAATAGCTCGAGTCGTTTGAAAGGGAGGAAACGTGAGATAAAGGAAAGTGGAGAACGAGATGGGAAGAAAACGAATTTAGGTGTTTGTCGTTAAAAGTTCCCTCTATTTGGAGGAGTCATAAACTAGGACCTGTTCGATTTTAGGCTAAGGGTTTTCTACAAGTACGGTCTCGTCTCTCAGTTCAGAAATTCTTAGTTTCCGTAGTTCACTTTGTTTTTTTCTTAATATACTTTAGTCTTTATTACGGGTTTCACCTTGACTGGAGAGGGTAACGAAGGTGACGGACGAAGGACATTGGGAACTCACACTAGACTAATACTCCTCTTTACTCTACTATAATATAATTGTGATTTTATAATAATTATTTTTATTATCTTAATCGACACTATCACTATTGTCAGTAGTAATAATAAATAAGTAACATGGATGATAAATACCTCACCGGTAGACCATATGAATTATAGATGGTCCGAGAACTAAATAACGTATTGATTTTAGACAGTAGTTAGAACATAATACCTACCGTAGAGTAAGGTTTTAAAAAGATTGTCTATCTAAGTCGCTAAAGTATACGTTTCACCTCGGTACTACTCCAATTTTAGACGATGTGGTTGTACAGTTAAGTCTAACTGGGACTGTTACCTCCCGTACGAGTAAAGTGAGTTGTGCACCAGAGAGCACAAAAATTTTATAGTGTGTATCGTTGACAAACCCTTAAAAATTTCTCGAAATTATATGTAGGTTAACGTAACTACCTATCAATAAATCAATTCAGTCTCGGAAGGAAGTTTGATCTGAAATTTTTTTTCTGTAGGTAGTCTTTCCACAAACCCCAAAAATACTACTAGACTGTTGATTTAACGAACAAGTCAAACTCAACACATTACAACGAGAGTTAATCTAATTTATAATTCGTAGGTCAAACGGTCGACGACCGTTTTAACGACTTGCAATGTGTGTCAAACCCCTTGACGAAAATTACTTCTTGTTTACCTTCATTTTATGATCTTTTACTTTCACAGTTTCGATATTTACAAAATTACCTCTCTAAGTCGTAAAAGTTTACAACCTATAAAGTCCTATAAGACGTAACATTACTACACATAACTGAGGTCAATGGAATTAATTTCTTAGACGACACGCGTCTTAGGAGCAATCATGGGTATCAAAAGTTCACCGGCTAAGTATAGTAAACTTCCGAGACAGACATTATGACTTTTAGTTTTAGTGGGCATAAATCCCTGAAGGAACCACCACGTTACCAATTCTGAGGTGTTAAAGTCACAGTCCTCGTACCCAAGTTAGGGACCAGTCCTACGACCTGTTACATCGGTTTTTGTGTGTGTGTTTTATTTTGGTCATAATGAGTAGGGGAGTTTGCTTCAGACATTATTTGAAATTTTAATTTTAAATTTTTTTAGTGGACATAAACCTTCTCTCGTCCCTGCACCCTAAGACCAAGTGGAGGGTAAAGATACGGAACTAGAGAAACCGTGCCTCTTTTCCCTCTGTCACAGACATGTCACACCAATGGTCATGTCACCGGTGACCGTAGTACGACCGAAGACCCGAGAGACCGGACAGGAGAGACACGCTCGACCCTGAGACAGTAGACAGGAGGGTGTAGATGCTTCACCATATGCACGTGGAAAAGACATAACGACATTATGTTCGGGAACAATAAACACTCTACAAGTAAGAACCGGTCTATAAGAAGATTCATGAGTCGAAGACAAAGGACAGAGCCAATAAGGAGTGATATAAAGAACCACCATTAACAAGAATGATAAGAACACAACACCTACTCCATAATTAGTGTGTAAGTCTGACCCGATATAACAGTATGTCTTCCACGAGTGGTATAAGTTGTCTCATTATCGTTTATTATACGTCAGTTATGCATGTCCACCAACCTATCGTAATGGTGGAGTCACCTGTACTTTAACCCGTTTAAGACCCTCTATCATTCTCTGTCCCTCCGGACCACACGAAGTCAGATACCTCAGTGTTTCTCAATCGTTACTTTGTTACTACTCATATCTGGTCGTATTTTTATTCAGTTGACGGGATCGGAGTCAATTCTTCACAACGTTATAATTACGACAGTGAAATCACCGGAATGTAAATTTTCAAGTCGATTCCTTTTACGTCGATGTATTTGACGTGTCGTTATAAACTTACGTGGCACCGGCGCCTGTGTTAGGTCTAAAATGAATTGCACAATTCTAATAATAACCAGATATTTACAATTATCATAAAATATCTTTCGAGAAGAAGTTATGGACTGTGAAACAGAAAAATAGATATTTTACTCCTATTATTACTGTGTAGGAAGTATCCTAACTAAATTTTCGAGATCAATATGATACTGAACAATACGTTTGTGAGAATAAAACCAAAGACGTTATCAATATTAGTAAGGTTATTTTCGGTCTTCATAAGACTCGACCAAAGAATGTCTTCATTTGTAAGATTTTACTGTTATAACCACGTCACCGGAGGGCAAACGGAATTATTAGAGAGTCTTGTCGTACTAGATAAAAGACGTCTCCGTTTCTCTCTTGGTCACAAACGAGGTCTCTCCGACCTTAACAACCACCAATCCTTTCACCCGAGACCCTAATCAATGTACAGTAAGGTCGGTATCGGTACTGGACATGGGAGGTACACTGTAACTCGGTCGGTAGGGGGTGGAGTGAATCTTTACTGAGACTTACGACACATAGAGTCTATTCCAAATATTCCTCGGTGTACCCACCACAAATATACAAACGATAGTCTTGTATCTAAGAAAGAAAGGTACAACGGGATAAGACCAGAAGAAAGGACCAAGGGGTATCTTACTCGACACATATTATCTTTCAGGTGGACTTCATGATCCCTCTTTCTATTCCTGGGTTAAATGTGTCCTCTGAATCCTGAGATTTTATTCTCTCAATAATAACTACGACTGAGATAAGACTGAATTAAGATCACGGTTGATTTCCTTAAATTATGGAAACTATTAATGTCAGTGTTTCCGTATCTTAAAATGTAGAAATTCTCTGACATTACTTGGGGAGGTCGTAAGATTCATCTTTGTAAATGATACCAATGGTATAAGGTTCCACGACTCTGACTGACGAGTGAATAAGACGTCTATACAGACCCAAAGACTAGACATTTGATCAGGGAACCCTACCTTTATAATTAACGAACTGGGAATTGTGCGATGTATTAATTGGGTCACATAGACTACCGGTAAAGCGGAATGAAGACGGTAAAAATAACAGAGACAAGAACGACAGAATAGGAGTCAACTCTTCTACAACAAAGACCACTTAAATCTTATCCTGGGTCACCTTCTTGTCTCGTTCCGACACGACGAAACCTTAGGACCTGAACAGAAAATCATTAATACCTTGGAGTCCGATCAATGAATTGTAGAGACCCTGACAAGGTAAAAACGTATAAATGTAGTACTAAAGTTGAAGGGACTTACAAACCTCCCGGTCTACGTTACTGATTACTCTTCGGTCAGTATCTTGTCCCGATTTGTACATAGAAGGGTAGGGGGTGACTACCCGTATGGTCGGTACATAACAGGTAAAGAATGTACAGAGAAACACGGCCCCTTGACAAAAAACTAGGGAACCTTCTCCCGTACCGTTGGGTGAGGTTAAGAACGGACCTCTTAGGACACCTGTCTCCTCGGGACTCCACCCCGATGTCAGGTATCGTAGTGTTTCTCGACCTGTACTGACTTCGTTGGATCGTGTGTGTGTGTTGTACTATACAGACGGGGAGGCACTAGTCTGAGGTCCGAGACAGGGCTTAGTAGAGGACGAACAAAGAGGACTAAGTAAATGGAATCGTCGTTTCATGACTAATATAAAGGGACGTGAAATAATTAAACAAGGGAGTGACGGAAACAAATACTGACAAGACCACGGGAGGGAGTAGGCACCAGATGGGTGGATCGGTAAACTCTAAGTTGACGTCGTGGCGAAGAAGGTCCTTCGAATGGGATCGACGAGGAAAGGTGTGTGAGTAGCGTAGGGTTCCAAAACAGATCATACGAACGGTACAACGTGCTGTTAAAACGTAAGTACAGGGACCAAGGAGGTCGAACTCTGATAAAGGAAGGTCCTCCTCCTCCCGTCACACACGATTACAGACCTCGAGTTCACGATTCGTGTTACTATCCGTGTGTCCTTCGGGGCTTGTATCTCATTAATCGTAGTACTACTAGTGGGTCTACCTTGACTGGGATGACTACACTACTTCTGTGGGTTACCCTGGAGGTTGGTATCATGAAGATTATATTCCTGTGTCAAGAGACTTCAGTTCACCTAGGTTTTGTTGTCATATACGTAAACGGGTTTAATGAATCATCCGTAATTCCTTTGAAACTTCTATCGATACTTAATAAGTCTCAGTTATACAGTAGAGTCGATTATTGGTTACTCAATAATGAAAAATTTGAAGATAAATAAATAAATAAAAATAAAAATGAAATCAAATGAAATGTCATGGCATAACCAAAACGGTCTGTAACTGTACTTAGGTGGTGCCCACATGTACTCAAGAGTTAGGACTTGGGTGGAGGGTGGAGGGTGGGGTATAGTAGAGAGACCTAGTAGGTGCACGTGGTCGGGTTTCGTAGGACATAGGACATAGCTTGTATCTGACCGCTAAGCAAAGAATGTACTATCATATGGACAAAGTCACGGTAAGAGGGTTTAGTAGGGTGGGAGAGGGAGAGGGAGTCTCAGGTTTTCAGGTAAGATATGTAGACACAGAGAAAATGACAGAGCGTATGTCCCAATAGTAATGGTAGAAAGATTTAAGGTATATATACACAATCATATGACATAACCACAAAAAGAAAGACCGAATGAAGTGAGACATATTAACCGAGGTCAAAGTAGGTAGAGTAATCTTGACTAAGTTTACATAAGAAAAATTGCCGACTCATTATGAGGTAACACATATACATGGTGTCGAAAGAATAGGTAAGTAGACGACTACCTGTAGATCCAACGAAGGTACAGGACCGATAATATTTGTCACGACGCTACTTGTAACCCCATGTACNTCACCACGCTACTTGTAACCCCATGTACACAGAGAAAGTTAAGACCAAAGGAGCCACACATACGCGACGTCACCCTAACGACCCAGTATTCCGTTAAGATAAACGTTAAAAAATTCCTTAGAGGTACGACAAGAGGTATCACCGACATGATCAAACGTAAGGGTGGTTGTCACATTCTCTCAAGGGAAAAGAGGTGTGGGAGAGGTCGTAAATAACGAACGTCTGAAAACCCAACGTCGGTAAGACTGACCACACTTTACCATGGAGTAACACCAGAACAAAAGGTAAAGAGACTATTACTCACTACAACTCGTAGTAAAGTACACAAACAATCGGTAGGTATACAGAAGAAACCTCTTTACAGATAAATCAAGAAACCGGGTAAAAAACTAACCCAGCAAATAAAAAGACCTTAACTCGACGTCTTCAACGAACATATAAAAACTCTAATCAACAAACAGTCAACGAAGTAAACGATAATAAAAGAGGGTAAGTCTTCCGACAGAAAAGTGGAACGAATATAAAAGGAAACAACACGTCTTCGAAAATTAAAATTAATCTAGGGTAAACAAATAAAAACGAAAATAAAGGTCTTAAGACCCTCCACCTAGTATCTCCTAGGACGACACTAAATACAGACTCTCACAAAACGGATACAAGAGGAGATCCTCAAAATATCAATGACCAGAATGTAAATCTAGAAATTAGGTATAACTGAAATAAAAACACACACCACAATCTTTCACTAGATCAAAGTAGGAAAATGTTCACCAACTGGATAAAGGGGTCGTGGTGAACAATTTCTCTAACAGAAATGAGGTAACATATAAGAACGAAGGAAACAGTTTCTATTCCACAGGTATCCACACACCTAAATAGAGACCCGAAAGATAAAACAAGGTAACTAGATATAAAGACAGAAACACGGTCATGGCATGATAGAACTACTGACACCGAAACATCATCTCGGACTTCAGTCCGTTCAACTAAGGAGGTCAAGGTAAGAAGAAAGAGTTCTAACGAAACCGATAAGCTCCAAAAAACATAAAGGTATGTTTAACACTTTAATAAACAAGATCGAGACACTTTTTATGGTAACCATCGAACTATCCCAAACGTAACTTAGATATCTAACGAAACAAACAAACAAAAAGGAAATGAGGGCAAAAATGAAAAAATAAAAAAAAAAATTAAAAATAAAAATGAAATAAAATGAAATGTTATGACATACCAAAAGGTTATGTAACTGTACTTAGGTGGTGACCACATGTACGCTAGGGTTAGGACTTGGGGGGAGGGTGGAGGGAGGGGTGTTGTAGGGAGACCCAGTAGGGGCACGTGGTCGGGGTTCGTACGACATAGGACGTAACCTGTATCTGACCACTAAACTAAGAATGTACTATCATATGTACAAAGTTACGGTAAGAGGGTTTAGTAGGGTGGGAGAGGGAGAGGGACACTCAGGTCTTCAGGCGATATGTGTAGACACAGAAAAAACGACAGAACGTATGTCCCAGTAGTAACGGTAGAAAGATTTAAGGTATATATACACAATCATATGACATAACCACAAAAAGAAAGACCGAATGAAGTGAGACATATTAGCCGAGGTCAAAGTAGGTAGAGTAGTCTTGACTAAGTTTACTTAAGAAAAATTGCCGACTCATTATGAGGTAACACATATACATGGTGTCGAAAGAATAGGTAAGTAGACGACTACCTGTAGATCCAACAAAGGTACAGGACCGATAATATTTGTCACGACGCTACTTGTAACCCCATGTACACAGAGAAAGTTAAGACCAAAGGAGCCACACATACGGGTCGTCACCCTAACGACCCAGTATTCCGTCAAGATAAACGTTAAAAAATTCCTTAGAGATGTGACAAAAGGTATCACCAACATGATCAAACGTAAGGGTGGTTGTCACATTCTCCCAAGGGAAAAGAGGTGTGGGAGAGGTCGTAAATAACGAACGTCTAAAAACCTAGCGTCTGTAAGACTGACCACACTTTACCATGGAGTAACACCAAAACTACACGTAAAGAGATTATTACTCACTACAACTCGTAGTAAAGTACACAAACAATCGGTAGGTATACAGAAGAAACCTCTTTACAGATAAATCAAGAAACCGGGTAAAAAACTAACCCAGCAAATAAAAAGACCTTAACTCGACGTCTTCAACGAACATATAAAAACTCTAATCAACAAACAGTCAACGAAGTAAACGATAATAAAAGAGGGTAAGTCTTCCGACAGAAAAGTGGAACGAATATAAAAGGAAACAACACGTCTTCGAAAATTAAAATTAATCTAGGGTAAACAAATAAAAACGAAAATAAAGGTTATAAGACCCTCCACGTAGTATCTCCTCGGATGACACTAAATACAACCTCTCACAAAACGGATACAAGAGGAGATCCTCAAAATATCAAAGACCAGAATGTAAATCTAGAAATTAGGTAAAACTCAAATAAAAATACACGCCACAATCTTTCACTAGATCAAAGTAAGAAAATGTTCATCAACTGGTCAAAAGGGTCGTGGTGAACAATTTCTCTAACAGAAATGAGGTAACATATAAGAACGGAGGAAACAGTTTCTATTCCACAGGTATACACACACCTAAATAGAGACCCGAAAGATAAAACAAGGTAACTAGATATACAGACAGAAACACGGTCATGGTATGACAGAACTACTGACACCGAAACATCATCTCGGACTTCAGTCCGTTCAACTAAGGAGGTCAAGGTAAGAAGAAAGAGTTCTAACGAAACCGATAAGCTCCAAAAAACATAAAGGTATGTTTAGAACTTTAATAAACAAGATCAAAACACTTTGTATAGTGACCATCAAACTATCCCTAACGTAACTTAAACATTTAACGATACCCACCACATGAGTAAAAGTGACATAACTAAGAAGACTACGTACTTGTACCATATAAAGAGGTAGATAATCACAGGAGAAACTAAAGAAAGTAGTTACAAAATATCAAAAGATATATATCCAGAAATCAAAGAAATCCATCTATATAAGGATTCATAAAATAAGAAAAGTAACGTTACCACTTACCTTAACAAAGGAATTAAAGAAATAGATGAAAGAGTAATAATTACATATCCTTACGTTCCCTAAAGACACACAACTAAAATATAGGACATTGAAATGATATAAGTAACTAATCGAGATCATTAAAAGACCACCTCAGAAATCCCAAAAGATACATCTCCTAGTACAGTAGACGTTTGTCACTCTCAAAATGAAGAAGAAAAGGTTAAATCTAAGGAAAATAAAGAAAAAGATGAGACTGACGACACCGGTGTTGAAGGTTTTGATACAACTTATCATCACCACTTTCACCCGTGGGAACAGAACAAAGACTGAAATCCCCTTTACGAAAGTTAAAAAGTGGTAACTCCTATTACAAACGACACCCAAACAGTATATGTCGAAAATAATACAACTCCATACAAGGAAGATAAGGACGAAAGACCTCTAAAAAATAGTATTGACCTACAACTTAAAACAGTTTCCGGAAGAGACGTAGATAACTCTATTAGGATACCGGAAATAAAAAGTTAAACAATTACACCACTTAATGTAACTAACTAAACGCCTATATCTTCTTAGGAACGTAGGGACCCTATTTCGGGTGAACCAGTACCATATACGAGAAAAATTACACAACAACCTAAGACTAACGATCTTAAAACAACTCCTAAAAACGTAGATACAAGTAGTCACTATAACCGGACATCAAAAGAAAAAAACACCGTAGAAACAGTCCAAAACCATAATCCCACTACCACCGGAGTATCTTACTCAAACCTTCAAATGGAAAGAGACGTTAAAAGACCTCCTCAAACTCATCCTATCCACAATCGAGAAGAGCTTTAAAAACCATCTTAAGTCGACACTTCGGCAGACCTGGACCCGAAGAGAAACAACCTTCTAAAGACTAATGTCAAAGTTAAAGGCACGGACACTACCCAGACAATTCTAAAAGATAAAGAAGGACCAAGTCAAAACCTTTCAACATGAAAAGATTCTTAAACAGGTAAAGAAGGTGCAACAGGTAAAATAACCGTATATTAACGACTATAATCAGAGAATACTAGGAAACATAAAGACACAACAGACAACACTAGAGAGGCAAAAGTAAAGATTAAAATAACTAAACTAAAAAGAGAAACAAAGAACTACTCAGACCGATTACCAAACAGTTAAAATAAATAAGAAAGTTTCTTGGTCGAAAACCGAAACAACTAAAAACGATACCACAGAAAACAAAACGTAAATAAAGACGGGATTAAAAATTCTAAAGAAAGGAAGATGATTGAGACCCCAAGAGGTAAAAAAGGAAAAGATCAACGAAATCCACATCTAATCCAATAAATAAACTGAAAAAAGAACAAAGAACTCCGTACGGACATAACGATACTTGAAAAGAGAATCGTGACGAAAATATCACAGGGTGTCCAAAACCCAACAACACAAAAGTAAAAGTAAACAAAGATACGTATAAAAATAAAGAAGACACTAAACAACCAATAAGTCTTCGCACAACAAGTCGGAGGTATACAACCTTAAAAATTATCAGAAAGAGGACATTAACTCTAGATTAGAATTACGTAATTCCAGTCTTTTCTACCAACCTTACTAAAACTGAAAAAACTTAAATAGTTCCAATCTAAATACCGGGTCCTACACTAGATAGGACCTCTTCCAAGGTACGCGGAAACTCTTTTTCCACTTTAAATAGCAAAACCCCACTTTACAGGATATCTATAGTTAATCCAGATTGACCAGATAACATAGTAAATTTCAAACGTAAAGAAACAATTAAAAGACAAATCAACTAGACAGGTATCCACACTCACCCCATAATTTCAGAGGGTGACAATAACACAATGACAATTAAAGGGGAAAGTATGAACAATCGTAAACAGAATGTATAACACCACGATACAACCCACGTATATATAAATATTAACAATATAGAAGAAGAACCTAACTAGGAAACTAGTAATACATCACCGGAAACAGAGAAAAGTGTCGGAAACAAAATTTCAGATAAAATAGTCTATACTCATAACGATGAGGATGAAAGAAAACCAGAGACAAACGCACCTTATAGAAAAAGGTCGGGAAGTGAAAGTCAGACATACACAGGGAACAAAACTCCACCCAGAGAACATCCGTCGTATATATTCCTAGAACAAAAACATAGATAAGTCGGTCAGAAACGGAAAACCAACCCCGTAAGTTGGGTAAATACAAATTCCATTAATAACTATTCATACTAGGGCAATGGTAAATGAAATGACAAAACCCAAACCCAAATATGCGGGAAAAACACAAAGGACAGATCTCTTATAGGAAATCGTAAACAACCTCTCGACCAAACCACCACGACTTAAGAGAATCGAAAACGAACAGATATTTCAAAAAATAAAGAGGAAGTATAAACTTACTCTAGGAACGACCTATGTCATTAGACCCGACATCCAATAAAAGAAAGTAGTGAAATTCATACAGAACGGTAAGGGAGGACCGGACTTCTCAAAGATAACTTTCTAGTCGACAATAGGAATACCCTTAGGGGAACACACAATAAACAACAAAAAGGGAACGACGAAAATTATAAACAAGAAACACAAACTAGAAACAATTAAACTAATTATACACAGAACCCCACAAAGCGGAACCCAAATAGGATAAACCTTGAGAGACACAAAGAACCTGAACCCACTAATAAAGGAAGGGGTAAAATCCCTTCAAAAGTTGATAATAGAGGAGTTCCTAAAAGAGTACTAGAAAGAAAGACAGAAGAAGAAGACCCTGAGGATATTAAGCTTACAACCTCGTAAAGTATAACAGTCCCTCCAGAGACTCTAACAGGAGTAAAGAAAATTAAGTAAAAAGAAAAAAGGAGAGACTAAGTAAATAAAGATGGTAAGATAGAAGATAAAGTGATTAGGATAGAAGACGGAGGCAATAAGATGATAAACAACGGAGGTCTCACAAAGATTAGAGTAAATAACGTAATAAGTAATATATAACTGAGAAAAAATAAAGAAGATCCAGGAAAAATTTGGAAAGAACGTAGAAGAGTTAGGAACAGAGGTCCGATGAATAGACACTAAGGTAAAACTAAAGTTCTAAAACCTAGTAAAAGTGAGAGTTATAAACCTTAAGAAAGAGTCCATCTAAGGTATAGAGAAGGAGAAAACAAACCAAACCACCCGTAAAGAGGACAAGGAAATGGACGACCCATAAGGAGACAGAGAAGAAGAACCAATATAACGACGTAAACCCCACCGGAAAGATATAAGACCCTTAAACACCTCAAGAGAAATAATACCTCAAAGGAGCGACACCCGTCCCAACATAGTCACCGAACAGTTCCAAAGAACCAATCCCTCCGAACACAACCTCAAGACCACCCACCTCGACCTAAAGAAGAGAGACCTCACGTTACTTCACTGGTCATTACCCGATACTCTACAGTCACCAAAACCTCCTTGAAACTCGACGGACATATAACTTCGAGTCCCCACACAAGGACGCAACGACCTCTTAAACGTACCATACAGAACGAGACCTCGAACAACCGGGAACCCACCACGAACCAAAGTCACATCCATACTTCCGCAAACTACTTGAGGATAACTAATTACAAGGGACCTAAGTCCTCAAGAGACTACAAGAGTCCTAAACCTGAATTCGGAGGACGAAGACCAAAAGTCAAAATAAAAATGTCATAGGAGTTCTGAAGAGGTAGATATGTTGTGGTTACTATTTTGTGGATCCAATTTCTACTTTTCAAAGAGGTGTAACTCCCTGTGGGTCTCTCCAAGTGACTCAATGTACCTCTTCTCTTCTCCCTCCCCAATCAATCTCCACTGACCTTACTCTATTCCACCCTAGTTTTCTCCTCTCTCGTTGGATCGGTCATTAGTGAAGGAATACACGTGAGGTGTCAGACCTAACGAGTCTCTACAAGTGCCTCAATATGTCCCTTCTCCTCTCCCTCCTTCATCTGTCTCCACCGGTCCTCCTATTTTCTCCCTTTACTTTTCCTCTCTCTGTCTAGGTCGGTCATTGGTCAAGGGATTCACAAGAGGTGGTAGACCTTGTGTGTCTCTAAGTGTCTCAACCCATCTCTTCTCTTCCCCCTCCCTTCTCTGTCTCCGGTGGACCACCTCTTTTTCCTCTCAGGTTTCCTCTTCTCTCACCAGTTCGGTCATTAGAACGAAAGTCCATTTTAACCCATGACTTCTAACCCAAAAATTTACATGTTTTAACTATTGTTTATGGTTTTTCGTTTCTAATTTTTAGATCTTATCTCCAACCTAAAAGTTTTTATGTTATAATTTCTTTTCTTCTTCTTCTTCCTCTTCTTTCTTTTTTTTTTTCGTGTTTCGGTCTTCTTAATAATTTTTCGTTGTTGTTGGTGTTTTTCATATATGCCGTAAACGAAATTTTTATCCCAGAAAAAAAATTCATTATCATCCAATATTTTTATTTTTAATTTCCTTTTTATCTCCTGAATTTTTAATTTTTTCCAATTTTTTCTTCTCCTTTTTCTTTTCTCTTTTGTTAGTGTGTTGTCATAGTTGTTGTTGTTTTTTTCTTACTAACATCTTTATCGTTTCTATATAGACCGGGAAAGAGACCACAACACCCGTCACACCCCAGTGAAGGTTCCGCCAAGGGAGACAAATTGAAGAAGACAAACGACCAGAGAAGTCGCAGACTAAAGACGGGACAGTGCCCCCCCGTCACCACCTGTGAAAAAAAAAAAAAATTCCGAGTGAACAGGTCAGCGCGACACCCCTCCCTCCCTACGACGTTTGTTCATTGTGACCACACACGAACGTCACAGAGTCGGGGCGACCCGGACGGGGACGACCGCCGCGTGTGGCGAGTCCGAGATGTAACGAGGCGGCCTTAGCAGACTCCGGACGGGATCCGACGTACGTGGAGGGGCCAGATTCGGCGAGTCCGAACCACGAGTCCATCGGGAGTCTCCGCGTCTAAGCTAACCCGTACGTAAAACACGCGAAGGGTCCAGACTCATCGAGTCCACAAACCGCTCGCGTCAGTGACGTTGTATAGTGGAAAGGGCAGAGACGACGAGTCAAAAGACCCACATAACGACCGCAGGGAAGAGACCGCCGACTACTGACAGGTCTTGGGGGTCTTCAGAATCAATCGTTTCTTCGGACGAACGTATAACCATCCATTACAGAGAGAACCCGACGCTAACGGGGGAAGGTCGGGAATACCGAGACCGACGGACAGTGGCCTCCCCCTACCACACGTCGGCCGGTAAAGACAAGGTAGGAAACAAGACACTCGCCAGGACCACCACAGATTACAACCTCGAAAAACGCACCATCGGTAGGGTGTCAGACCAAACGATCGGGTTCAATCAAGTGAGACCAATGCGTACCCCGTAAGACCGGGCTTAGAATGTTTCGTGACGTCGGGCGCGGAGGGCGCGCAGGGACGGGACGGGGGTGAACGATCACCGCCTACGTCCGCAGACGCGACGAAGAGGTGACCCCCTCAATGACAACCCGAACATTCGACAACCAAAATTAATAAAGAAATAAAAAGGAAGGACAATACAACGGGAGACACGAAGGTTCCGAGCGGTGTCTGAGCCGTCGCTCTCACAAAGGACCACAAACCTTTGGAAAGAAGAATTCTAGGGGAAGGGGCCTGCCTCGAGGGAGGGGTGGAGGAAACAGAGGAAAAAGCAGAAAATATAAAAAAGGATGGACAAAAACTTCGGTTACTAGACGAAAAGACCAACGGACTACAGGAGACGGGCGTAAGTCTTCAACAAAACACCTTAAATGAGTCTCAACTTTACAAGAAAACTACTTAAACACTCCCTCTTTCACCAGAGGGACAGGATAAGGAGGCGGTAGAATCCTGGTGGGGGGGATTTGAAAATTTATTCAGTGTTAGAGAACCACTATATCTCTGACTTTTTTTAATAATTTCTTTTATAGCAGGGAAGTCACGTAGTCACCCTCTTAAGTATACCTCAAGAATGGTTATGACTAATCTTCTGATTACCCGACCACAAACAACACGAAATCCTTTCTTCTGTTTCTCGTAAAAAGGAAATAGGGGTGTGAATAGGTTACTCCGGTCAGTGGATGACAGTCTCCACGACTTCAACCACTCGTCGTTTTTGTCCTAACATTGGGGAGTCCCAAAAGAATTAAAAACACCCCATTTCGTTGTCTCAAGGTATTTTTAAGTGACTTGAACCTTAATGTCTTTATTGGACCCCAGTAAAGAAAGGAAAATTTTTGAAANGGACAAAAACTTCGGTTACTAGACGAAAAGACCAACGGACTACAGGAGACGGGCGTAAGTCTTCAACAAAACACCTTAAATGAGTCTCAACTTTACAAGAAAACTACTTAAACACTCCCTCTTTCACCAGAGGGACAGGATAAGGAGGTGGTAGAATCCTGGTGGGGGGGATTTGAAAATTTACAGTGTTAGAGAACCACTATATCTCTGACTTTTTTTAATAATTTCTTTTATAGTAGGGAAGTCACGTAGTCACCCTCTTAAGTATACCTCAAGAATGGTTATTACTAATCTTCTGATTACCCGACCACAAACAACACGAAATCCTTTCTTCTGTTTCTCGTAAAAAGGAAATAGGGGTGTGAATAGGTTACTCCGGTTATTGGATGACAGTCTCCACGACTTCAACCACTCGTCGTTTTTGTCCTAACATTGGGGAGTCCCAAAAGAATTAAAAACACCCCATTTCGTTGTCTCAAGGTATTTTTAAGTGACTTGAACCTTAATGTCTTTATTGGACCCCAGTAAAGAAAGGAAAATTTTTGAAATTTTTCAGAAAATTTTTGACGACAAAATTCTGTCCGTCACACTCATTTCTTCTTTCTTTTGTTATTGACTCTTAGTCCTTCAATTTGTTATTTGTTGTTTCTGACAACTCCAGACTAAAAGTCGGTGTGTTAAATCCGAACAGGAGACCTGGTGTTATCTTGTCAACTCGTGAGTCCCCGTAATCGAAACACGTCACTAAAAGTTTAAAATAAATAAATAAAAATTTGATTCCTGAAGAAAAAGTTTACTTACGGATCCGTCTCAGGTTGTATTTTGACAACACTTGTCTTTTCGAGACTACTTCACCCCCGGAGTGGGTTGGACGGAGAAACGACGACGACACCATCGGGGTACTGAAGAGTTTTATCGCTGACTTTAGGTGACCAGATAAGATTGGGAGGTCGGTTGTGACTGGTTGAGAAGACAAATGTGGGACACAAGGACTCGTGGGGTCCATTATACTGTGTCCCTTCTTAGTCACAGTAGTGTCCTCTAGTCTCGACGATCCACACCTCTCTTTGACGATGTGTTATAGAATAAGGGGGGTTGACTTACGACACGGTTAACCTTTTATTCTGTTTTATTATTCTGTCTAATCTTAATTTTACTTCTACACTCTAGTGAACCAAGTATATAAACTAGTTCCTCCAAGGGTCTAGAACTTGAGGTCTTAGTTGACGAATGAATTAGTCTATGTCGGTACGATCTATTTACGTCCGGGGGGAACTTCTGGAAGAGTAGATGGTCCGAAGGGGGTCCCGACTCTCACCTGAACGATGACTCTCTCCCTCTCAGGTTCCTTCTTTCAGTAAAGAATAGGTCTTGAGTGGACAACGAGTTATTCACCCACCTCTCCTCGACCTTCATACCTCGATCACCTACAGGGAGGTGTGACGTGTGTGTAGCTCTCATCTCCTTCTCACAAGAGTAGGTATCACACCCGGAAATCCTGATACTAGGTAACCGACATCGAGGGGAGTCACCCTGTAACACGGTATCGACGGGGAAGGTGGCGGCACTATGAGGAAACGTCGCGTAGGGAAGTAAAAGGGATGACTGAAGTAAAAAAGATTTAAAGGGAAGTCAGTCGGTGTACCTACCTTTCATACACTTTCACCGACCCTACTCTTCTACTTATTATAAGACAAGGACTAAAGGTCCTCCCCTCCACCCCCATGTTGATCGAACGTCTCCCTCTCTTTCTGTTTTGGGTTAAATAAGGAAAATACCGATCTCGGTATATCTAGAGGGACCCTGACAAGTTCTCAGTAAGCCTACTAGCAAGTCAGGACCTCGGCGCACTACGACCTCCCGTCGTTCATGTACGTACGTTTGACCTCGTCTACGGATCCACCCTTATACGGGATCCGAACTCTGGTATTCAAGGAAAGGGGCGTAGTACGGACGAGTAGACAGGTTCGGACCGCTGAGAGGAAGGGGAAACGAGGACGATTTCCTTGAAGACACTTAATGGTCATTCTCCCACTATCCTTACTGAAACTTAGACACTAAAGATATACAATTGGTAAAACCCATTCTTTAAGTACATTGAGTTGGGTATCGATCAGTGGTACTAGGTCACACAACCCTGTGTTTTTAACCCTGGACAATTGATTCCATCGTCACTACACAACACACACATGGGATAGTGAGTCAGTACAGGTTGAGAGACGCTGGGGTACCTGGCATCAGGGGGTCCAAAGAGACAGGTACCCCAATGGGTCCGTTCTTATGACCTCGTTGGACGGTAAAGGAGGAGATCTCCTAGAAAGGTTGGGTCCCTAGTTTGGGCTCAGAAGACACAGAGGACGTAACCGTCCGTCTAAGAAATGGTGAACCCTTCGGGTCGTAGTCACACGACGACTGTTAATTTTCCCGTCGTCAATTTTGACAAAAGGACCTTAATGTCGATCAATCAATGTTTCACTTCCGATCGTGTACCTCCAAACCTAAGGAGAACTTTAGATATCTCGATCAAAGGAAACTTTTAACTCCGAAATTGACCTTAATCTTCGAATTGAGAAGACGGAGGACCTACACACTTGTGTCTGAGAAAGTTGAGGGACTTCGAGTTTAGTTTCTAATTTGAGTCGTAATTCTGATCCTTACACACCAAAAGTCACAGTCTGACACAGACGTAACGACCGCATACAAAATATACGGTACTCTGGACGTTTGTTCAATAAACCATAAATGGTAAGACCTCGAGTCGAAGGGTTAGATATTTTACCCCTATTTATTAACACGAATAAAGTAACCCAACCGTATACTTAATTTCTTAACTATGGATATTTTATGAATAACGGACTGTAAATTATCTCAATTTATTATTCACAATCGACACATAATTACTACAACGTTAATAATAACAATAAAAAAATAACCAATTTTGTTTCTATCACCACTTTTTGATCGATTTAGTGGTTCTTCTCCTTAAGTCCCTGGTCTTTTGTCATGGTCCGTGTGTCGTCCGTATGTTACTTGTTAACAACAAGTCGTCGATTCAGTACAGATTGAGAAACTCTGGGGTACCTGACATCGTGTGGTCCGAAGAGACAGGAAGTGATAGAGGACCTCGAACGAGTTTGAGTACAGATAACTTAACCACTACAGTAGGGTGGTAGAGTAGGGAGACAGTGGGAGAAAAGGACGGGAGTTAGAACAGATCGTAGTCTCAGAAAAGGTCACCCGGTCGAAAAGAGCAGTTCACCGGTTTCGTAACCTCGAAGTCGAAGTCATAGTCAGGAAGGTCACTTGTAAGTCCCAACTAAAGGAAATCCTAACTGACTAAACTAGAGTAACGTCAGGTCCCTTGAGAGGTCTCAGAAGCGGTCGTGGTGTCAAACTTTCGTAGTCAAGAAATACATTCACAAAGTCCAAGTTTCTGTATCGTGTAGCAGATTGGAGTTTCACACGTACCTCCAAACCTCTCTCTTGAAATTCTTTATTGACACCAGATTACTCCATACACATTCCCTGGGCTCTCCTCCCCCATCAACCTTTTCGAAGTGTTCCCTGTCCTATAACTAGACTAAGAAACACCACTCAAAGTTCGTCGTTCCCCTGTCCGAAAATTTTCTTCCTTACCGTTGATCACCCAAGACCTCACTTTGTTCTCCGTCGACGACTGGGACCTCAACACTGACCCCGAGCTCCGGAACCTACGACCAGATTCCTTATACTTGAGCCAGAACATCTGTCACAGACACGCGAGTGAGCGAGTCAGTACAGACTAAGAAACGTTGGGGCACCTCACATCGGACGGTCTGAAGAGACGGGTACCTTAAAAAAGTCCGTTCCTATGACCTCACCCAACGGTAAATGAAGAGGTCCCCTAGAAGAGTTGGGTCCCTACCTTGGACACAGAGAAAACAGAGGACGTAACCGTCCACCCAAGAAATGGTGCTCGCGGTGGACCCTTCAGTCACCCCTGTGAGATTTGGTTGAACGCATGTCACGACGACGTCTGTTTTCCACCATGGACCCGTCACTCTTACTGATCTTCCTACACCATCGTTAATTTCATTCGATATCTCTTTTCCGTCCCGTCTCCGTTCTCACCAAAGTTTGAAAGTTCTGAATCTAAGAACT
Organism: Capra ibex; assembly: GCA_006410555.1. Classification (NCBI taxonomy): domain Eukaryota; kingdom Metazoa; phylum Chordata; class Mammalia; order Artiodactyla; family Bovidae; genus Capra; species Capra ibex. Next base: position 62,119,725 of record SJYO01049755.1, on the reverse strand, counting down.
CTACTCTCTCCAGACCTCTGATCTCCTTGAGGAACCGAAGGAACTCACAACCCGTTCCATCCAGGTAAATGTTTCTGGTCTCCCTTCTCTTCCTAGTCCATTCTTCCTGTTCCTATTCGAGGAAAAAATTTTTTTTTAATTTTAAAATTAACCTCCTATTAACGAAATGTTACACAACCAAAGACGACATCTTGTTACACTTAGTTGATATTCCTATGTATACAGGGGAGACCGAACTCGGCGGAAGAGTGGAGGGGGGTAGCGTGGGGAGATCCAGTAGTGTCTCGTGGTCCGACTCGAAGGACACGGTACGTCGTCGAAGCATGATCGATAGACGGAATGCGTACCAGTGCGTATATACCGTTACGATGACAGAGTTAAGTAGGGTGGGAGAGGAACGGGGCGACACAGGTGTTTAGACAAGAGATATAGACGCAGGGATAAGGACGAGACGTCTATCTAAGTAGTCATGGTAAAAAGATCTAAGGTAAATAAAAACAAGTCAACGAGTCAGTGCAGAAAAACGTTGAGGTACCTGACTTCGTGCGGTCCGAAAGGACAAGAAACGGTAGAGGGCCTCGAACGAGTTTGAGTGCAGGTAACTTATTTACTACGGTAGGATGGTAGAGCAGGAGACAGTAGGGGAGGAGGACGGAAGTTAGAAAAGGTTGTAGTCCCAGAAAAGATTACTCAGTCAATAAATGTAGTTCACAGATTTGATAACCTCGAAATCGAAGTCGTAGTCAGGGAAGTTACATACATGCAATTATACTATAAAAAGAGAAAGACTGAATGAAGTGAGACATATTGTTCATAAAACTCTACGGAAACACTGTTGTCCGTTCGATAGGTTAGTCGTCAAACCTTATCCCTAGATCTCTAGTCTCGTCCCTAATCTACGGCTTTACATCCAAACTCTCCGTACGTATATTTCCAGACTAAACTACCTTTCGAATCGATAGAAGTAATCCATTATTTACTTCCTCTTTCTTCTTGAAGGATTGATTGTAAATTGTCTATGGATTATATTTGGTCTGTGACATGATTTGTTAACTTGAAATAATAGGGGTGAAAGGTACAAACCTTTGACTGTAAAGTCTGTAACCTCCTGATTGAATCTGTGCACCTATCATACGTTCGTTCCTTATCTGGGATAAACTGAAACCTCAGACACAAGGTTGGTTTGAAATAGGGACGTGTCGAGGGACTTCTGAAGGGAATTCAATTTCAGGTGAACAGCCAAAGTTGGAGGACCAACTGGTACCTCCACGCTCGACGAATTAACTATCACAAAAGTCTCCGGTAGTTACCCATACAGGATCAAAATTTTAAAGGAAAACCACATGGAACTGTAACGTGACTCGGTAGTATATTCAGACACGAAATGGGTTCACCAAAACAAATTAGGAATTGGGATTATCTGGTATGATACCAGTGAAGGAAATACATGTACAACATGTCTACCAGGGTGCCCCCACCCGGGACCGGTCCTCACGGAAGGTAACACCAAGACGTGTGTCAGAGTACAAACCGAGTGGGACGTACTTAGGACAACATAATAAATCCCAAAGGTAAGGTCTAACAACTAGTCCTCCCGCCGATTTTTCAAGAAGGAAACATGACCCCTCTAACCCGTTCCAAAAAGTAAGGTGAAGAACGTCAAGATAATCCCCGTATCCAAGTAGGTACGACCGAGACGCCCGGACCTCCCAGTCACTTACCCTAAAAGATACCGTTTAGTGAGTGAAAGGTTTATACGTCAACTCAGGATTACCTTTATGGTAAAGAAAACAAATATTATTATCCGTATATTATAGGTCCGTATAAAATGATCCTAAAGAGAAACCCAATCGTAAGACCGAAGTATAATAGAGTCATTAGTGTAACTTAGTCGGAAGACTTCCAAGAGGTCGTAAGAGACAACCTCTTATTCTAAGCACATTCTTATTCTAAGTATATTCTAAGTACAGATCAGACTTTTCACCTTGAATTATTACCTGAAATATCTAGATATCTGAAATATCTGAAACGGAGTAGGTACCCAGGACCTCGTGAAAGTTTTCCTCCGGAACCACTATTCTTTTACGTCAACACTCGTCCTGACCTTTTCCCTCCCAAAACCCCGACAACCTTCGTTTGTTCGACCCTTGAGTCTCTAGGCTACGGAAACAATTAGGAGACAGCGAAAATAAAGACGAATCAGTACCGACTCCCTCCGTTACGTCCCGAACATAAGTCCGGAGACAGTGTCAATTCGCCTCGTCGACAGGAGACGGTCGCACCAAGGGTCTCCGTGTACACCGTCCACTCGCTCCTGACGGAAGCGACTCGGGGACTTGAACTCTTAGGAAGGACGACGCCCGTCTTTGCGTCACCCTGGGACGAGTCGAGTGACATAAGAAACTCGGTGTCGGAAATTGGACGTTTTACCCTTAACCTAAAGATAGTGAATAAACCAGACTCTTCTTTCTTGAAGTTCCGTATTCACTATTTTTATTCATTGTCTCTTTACAGGGTCTTGTAGAAGGTTGTACTCAGACAGACAAAAGCTTTTATGTACGTACATTCACGTGTATGTATATGTACCCATACATACATATACCTTCGAAGTGTCTTCCCGCATGTTCTTTCAATAAGGGAGACCCCTTTTCCCTTGACATATAACACAAAGGAAACCATTATGACTCTAAAAAAAAAAAAATGGTATAGACATAATATAAAACTTTTAGTTTCACTTTTATAGACGGACTATCCCACGAACAATTCCTAGGTCACTCTATGTCACACTACCCTTGCAGATCTACCAAGTACTTGTCACTTAATAAAGAACGAGGTATCTGGACCTCTCACGTCATGTGTGCGTGGGACGATACGTGTTTGAAACGAACAGAAGGGTGTCGACATGACGAAGACTAGCATCATATTATCCTTTCTACTCTTCATCCTTATAAGTCTAATGGGACCCGGGGACCACTGATGTCCACAGGACGGACCCCAAAGACGAACTACTTTACGTCTTCGGAAAGTTACGGTTTCGAATAACTTACAGAAAGAAGTCAAGTTTAGTCATCCCTGGAGCAATCCGTTTCGGTCCCAATTAAACTCCACGACCCCTCACTTCCTACGACGACCCTGAAAGGTGTCCCTTAAGACACTACGGGTCAAAGGTGGAAATCTGGACTTAGCGAGAAAGGACGAGACGGTTCCTGTTACCACCGGTTGTCGTCCACCGGTTCAGGGCGAGACCTCCGACGAGACAGACTCTCTCGACGACTGGTTCCAGTGTGGAGGAGGGACCCACTGGTCATTGTCAGTTACGTACTCATGTTTCCGGACCGGTCTCTCGAGACGTCCAGGTCTCGAAGGGGACCCTAACGGACTCCAGAGACACGTCACCCGAGGAGGGAGACGGGGTGAGGGAAGGGTACTTTCAACGAGAGGTCTCGTGTCCGGTGTTAGAAGGACGTCCGATTACAGACAGCACGTCAGAAAATGGTCCCTTAAGTTTTTCGCTAAGTTTTCGAAAACTTAACACCGTGACCTCTTCTGAGAGCTCTTAGGGAACCTGACGTTCCTCTAGTTTGGTCAGTTAAGATTTCCTTTGGTTAGGACTTAAAAGTGACCTTCCTAACTACGACTTTGGGGTTATGAAACCGGTGGACTACACTTCTCGGTTGTGTAATCTTTTCTGAGACTACGATCTGTTCTAACTCCCGTTCTTTGCCTCCACTGTCTCCTACTCTACTAACCTACCGTAGTGACTGAGTCACCTGTACTTATACTCGTTTGAGGCCCTCTATCGCTTCCTGGCCCTTCGGACCGCACGATATCAAGTACCCTAACTTTTCTCAGTCTGTACTCAATCACTGACTTTATTTTGTTGTTCCTTAATTGGATTTTGACTGAGTCTTTCTCCACTGCCGTCTGGACTGACTCTGAAGGTAGGTCCAAAGGATTAAACACAGTGAAACGTAAGGTACTGGGTCGTTAGTACTACATCACTGCTCTCACGTTTGTTAACGTGGGTGGAAGCACTGCGGTAACCCTCATCTCCTCCAAGGCTACCGACGACTGGGGACAGTCTGGACAGGACGGGGTGACGGGGCTGAGTCGGGAGAATCTTCCTCCGTTCCCTCTTCCTCTGTTTCTCCCGTCCTTCGACGGAGTACCTGTCGCACGTTCAGTTGAGTGTCCTCGGTTCTCCTACATCAAGACTGTTGTAAAATGGACCTCAAAGTGGGTCGTCCTGTCCGATCCTTCGTGCTCTCCCACTTTTCTATAAACGAACGAGGGGAGTATCGGTGTGTCCGGTATCTAAGGATGGGGGCACCTTAAGAGGTCGAGTCATGAACCACACACACCCACACACAAGTCAGCGTAGGTCGAGAAGCACTGGGGTACCTGATATCGGACGGTCCGAGGAGACAGGTACCCTGAGAGGTCCGTTCTTACGACCTCATCCAACGGTAAAGGAGGAGGTCCCCTAGAAGGGCTGGGTCCCTAGTTTGGGTACAGAGTGAAAAGAGTGTAACCATACACCTAAGAAATGGTGACCGTGGTGGAACCTTCGGGTGTCATGAGTCATGGAGAGAAAAGACAGGTTTGGGTAGAGACTCTTAGGAAAGAGAGTAAAAATTCAGGAAGGACTTTAAGTGGGCTTCAGTAGGAAGAGACCGTCCCAACGTTCTTTAAGTCTTGACAGGACCCGGAGGAGGTAGCACAGAGCCGGATGTTCATGGAACACCTGAGTCCGTAGAAAAGGAGAATCCTACTGAATACTACACATTACTACCCACATTACACAGAGTGTGGATGTTTGTGTCATACCTCGTAAGAGTTCGAGGTACCAGTGTGGGTGTCGGAGACTGTGAAAGTTGTGACTCTCGACTTTGAGTGGCTGAAGAAGGACAAAATGTCGTTTCGTAAAAAGAGGAAGAGTCGTGACACGAGAAGTAGGTGGCTATGTCTCCAGTAAAGATTTACGGACACTTTTCCTCAGGGGAGAGAGCCAGTGTACCGAAGAAGAATGTCGCCGTTCTCTTTCTCAGAATGTTCTCCCCCGCTGTAAGTGAACGGGGTTTGGACACTCCAGGCACCGGAGTAGTACCAGTAGTGGTAGTAGATTACAACAATAATGATAGTAATAACAAAATTAAACTTTTAATATTCTGCCTCCGAACCGGTCAAAGTCACCCAAAGGGTACGTCTTCCCATCCCTCCTCTAAGGTTGAAAAACGACGTCAGAACTGGTAGAAGGGGTCAAAGGAGTCCTGGTCCGGTGGGTGTCCCTACCAGGAGTCGAAGACGGAGACAAAGGGGGGTGTCCCCTCGAAGATGCACGGGAGACTCTTGACGTACGTGGTGCGAATGTTCACCGTGGCCCTCGACACGGAGGACGAGAACGTGCGGATGGCCCCTGACGCGCGGATGAAGGACTGGTAGGACTCCCTGTAGGGGCTCGACGGTGCGTACCTCGACCCATTCCCCGACCCTTGATCCCTGCCCCCTCTGAGTGGGGTCGTCGACCGGGAGACGGGAGTCCTCAGTCGTACGAGAACATTTACAGTGTCATCGCTCGTGGTAAAGTCCATCCAAGCTAAACCACAACCAAAACCACAAAACCGTAAAATGTAGGAAGGTCGTCCTCCTGTAGAACCCGTACGGTTGCGTCCTTCTTTTCCGTGTCCACGGAGAGCAGTAGTGCAAGTCAATGAGAAAGTACGAAAGTAGGTGGTTCAATAAGTCAAATAACTTGTACATAACTTGTGGATGGGACCCGTGTGTTACACTTCAACGAAAGATTCCCTTTTACGGACAAATGCGGGAAAAAGAATTACTCCGACATCGATGCCCTAACTTTGAATGTTCTCACACTTTGTCAGGTTCTTTATGGATTTACATACACAAATTACCCACTGATCTCTTTCGAGAGTCATCAGTAGTAGAAACCGAAAGGCCCCTACTGAACGAAGAACATGTAGCGGTCTCTAGTACTAGTAACCCGGGGCAGGAAGAACTGACTGTCTACCACCCTGACGTCGAGTCTCTCCACTTTACTGGTGAGTCCCAGTGTGTCGGTACACACCGTCCTACTCCACCCTCGTGTCTCCACGACACGAACCCCGAAGAAAATATAACCAGTGTGAGTAAGTGGCGTCCAATAACAAGACGAGCTTCAGGGGATTTCTCCGGGAAACAGGAATCTTGTCTTCGGTCCGGGAGTTGGACACGTACGAATCAGCGAAGTCAACACAGACTGAGAGACGCTGGGGTACCTGGTACCGGACGGTCCGAAGAGACGGGTACCCTAAGAGGTCCGTTCTTGTCACGTCACCCAACGGTAAAGGACGAGGTTGAGTCGGACCATAAGTGCCAATTATTGTCAGGACGACACCCCTTGGAGTCGTAGAGAGGGACTCGGGACTCTAGAGTGGACACCTCGCTCAGCATCGTAACCACCCTAGTCACCGGAACACACACAGACAATAATGAGACTTGTGTGGTGTGTTGTTAGGACATAAACGTATAAAGAGAAGGGGTGATCTGACCCCCAGAAATGCCCGTCTTCGGTCTAGACTCGGGTCTGGGGAGTGTGGGTCACGAACCACACGTCTTACTTCTTCATCCGTGTCGTAACAACAACGGAACTGGAGACCGCGGGAGAATGGTCGACCCAAAACAGTCGAGATTCCGGGAGAAAACTTTTTTTTAACATAAACCACCGTGGCGTACCCTATTCCCTAGAAACAAGAACTTTGGGCAGAAGGGACGTGACCCTCGCGTCAGAAGAATTGACGGCTGATGGTTCCTTCAGGGAGACTACGGGAGAAACTTCGTGTACTAGAACCTCAACTTTAAAAAGTCCAGTCTACGTGATTTCCTCTGGGTGTGTCGAGCCCCGGTCAAATCGAGTCCGCCTTTCACTTCGGTGACAGGACATCGACCGAAGAACGAAGTTGAAAAAAAAAAAAAATTGATTCTTTTCTTGACTTAAATAAACAAGTAAGTGAGTGAGGGGTACAAAAATAACTTACAAATGACACATGGTCCGTAACACGGTCTGGGGCTCACGTGTCGGTACCTGTGACTGGTTCCGGACAAGACGGAGTACCCCCCGTCTCCCGTCGACGGTCCATCCGTCCACACACGGATGGACACTCCTGGCAGCCTCGACTTCCAAAGGAACGTGAGTGGAAAAGTTGCTACGAAATTCATTTTGAGTACGTCGTCGGTGGGCGTTCCAGAATGGTGTCGACGTACTTTGATCCCTCTCAAACTTGTGTCCGTTTTGACACTTCGGTGTTTACCGGTCTCAGGTGGGTCAAGGTTGACTCTTCTGCCGTTCCAACGTCCGAGGAGAGGACGGACGTACCTTCCAGCACTACTCCACCACCACGACTCGTCCTCCGATCCGACACGTCAGGGTGCAAGGACCTGAAGACTTGTAGGTGGACACACTTCCTCTAGATCTAGATCCAGGGTCTGCAGTCCTGGGCCAACACACACACACACACACACACACACGTGTATGGGTGTTTTCGTGTCGTCTTACACCCTAACGAAACCTGGTGTGTTTCACTTGAACCCCTAGAAGACAAAGAGTCTTTACGTAGTGTACCTTGTACAACTGAAATTGGGTCCCACTGTCGTGTATCGAAGTTTAGTACCAAGAATATTTGCCCTAGAAAATCTGTGTTCTCTACTGTCCTCAGGTGTCTCGGACATAAAAAAAGACACTACAGTTACGGCTGAACTTTAGACACGAAGAATGGAGGGTAATTGTTAAGGTGTCGAGCAATACACAGACAAAGTGACACAAAAAAAAAAAAAGAAAGATCTCAGTGAACGACAACTTCTTTGTGAGAGAGTCGACACGAGTCTCGACGTCCATTAGTCCCTCGCTTGAGGAACCAAGACTTGTCGCCATCAATATACCCCGTGGTAACGAACGAACCACATCTCTAGTCCCTACTTTTCTGTGCTGACCATTGGAGGACAATGTAGAAGTTACTTCTTTGTGAGAGCGTAGGGTGACGGGATTTAGAGACCCAGAGAATCTGCAGATAACGCACGGGCCGGTGTACGACCGATAAAACTTTTTGTGGTTTGTCCAATTGTCCAGAGCCAAAGGGACTGTGAATGTGATAAATAACCCGAAGGGGTCACCGGGTCGCCATTTCTTAAAGGGACGTTACGTCCTCGGTGTCCTCTGCACTCAAAGTAGAGACCCAGTCCTTCTAGGGGACCTCCTCCCGTACCGTTGGGTGAGGTCATAAAAACGGACCTCTTAGGGTACCTGTCTCCTCGGACCGTCCGATATCAGGTCTCCCAGCGTTTCAGCCTGCACTGACTTCGTTGGATCGTGAGTGTGAAAAACAACAGGCAATAGGTAAGTGGATTTGCAAACAACTGAAACCTAATACACGAAGAGTACCTCCCACTGTCTTTAGAACGCCGAACCGAGTCTGTCGAGTGTGTATAGTACTCCGATCGAAGTCACTACCGCTACTACAACTTTGTCACTCCACATAAACGGTTTACAAGTAGTTCGCACATGATTCCCAAACACGAATTATTCATGAGTCGGCTACGTTCGTCAACAAAGGTCAGAGACCTCGTGACAGTGTAGGGTACCACAACCGTCCAGACCCACTCGTTCCAATAGGAGTACATTACTCTCCGTGTACTCCACCTTCCGTCGTACGTGAAGTCCCAACCACTGTACGATTAGGTACAGACCCGTCCTGAACTCTACCAGAGTAACGTTTGATCGTAAAGACGGAAAATTTGGTCACAAAGAATAGGGACCGGAAAGTCATCTTCATGTGAACCTGAAATTTCTTTGTAGAACTGGACCCAGGGTCGATTTGACCAACTTTGTTTCCTCTACCCTCATCTCACCTCGAGTACCCAAACGTACAAATTAATTTTCGAGAGGTCTATAATTATTTAGTTTTGACGTTACTCCATAGTGGAGTGTGAACAATCTTACACGACACGACACGAATCAGTGAGCCAACACAGACTGAGAAACACTCGGATATCTGACATCGGGAGGTCCGTGGATACAGGTATCCCTAAGAGGTCCGTTCTTATAACCTCATTCAACGGTACGGAAGGAGGTCTCCTAGAAGCGTTGGGTCCCTGACTTGGGTCCAGAGAGTGTGACGTCCGTTTAAGAAATGGTAGGTGGTCCTTTCGGGTGGACAATCTCATCGAGAGTAGTTTTTCTGTTCTTTTTACACGGCCGTTCTTATACCTCTTTTCTCCTGGGAACACGGGACAACCACCCTTACATTTAACTACGTCTGTGATACCTTTTGTCATAGCTCCAAGGGGGTTTTTTAATTTTGATCTTGATGGTATGTTAGATCGTTAAGGTTGAAGACCCATAAATAAGTTTCCTTTACTTTAGTGCTTCTCTATAGACGTGGGGGTATAAGTAACATTGCAATACAAGGGTTCTGTACCCTTATGGGACTCACAGTTGGACTTACGTATTCGTTCTCCATGACACAGATACACGTCACCTTATAATATGTCGGTATTTTTCTTCCTTTAGCAATATAAACACTGTTGTACCTACTTTGAACTACCGTACAACGACTTACTTTATTCAGTAAATCTTTTTCTGTTTACGATATAATAGAGTAAATATACACCTTAGAATTTTTTCTTTTTTTTTTCCGAGTATCCTTTTCTCTGGTGTAACCACCAGAAGGTAACATTCATTGAAGACCCCGACATTATATGTCAGACCACTAATATTGATTGTGAAGACATAATATGTAAGTTTAAATAGTCTTCTCATCTAGAATCTTCACGAGTAGTGTTCTTTTTGATAAAATCGAGATACCCCACTATCCACATAATTTATTCAAATAACACCGTCAGTACAACAATGGTTGATCCCAAGAACCGGAAGAATCAGTTATCTTTAACTAGTCTCCGGTTTGTCCCTTAAGTCCGTTCCGAAATGACCCCAGGGACGACGTCACCCTCCCTCACTCTCGTTCATTGTGAACGAGTGAACGAACGAGTGAGTGAACGAACGAGTGAGGAGTTCCACCCCTGGTCGACCAAGAAATATACTCCACTCCCATCCCATACAGGTCCCGGTCCCCTTCCCGAATCCACGACACGGGTGGGGAATCCTCTACAGAACACGTCCCCCGTACGAAAACGAGGTCCGAGAAGTTTTGACCGTCAACCCAGAACCAGACAAACATAGAAAACGGGTCTTAAACAAAGTTCAGAGGTACGTGGGCCAATAAACATCAGAGTGTGTCAAAGAAACATAGACAACGACCTCCTCTCCCCACAGGTCTACGTCTGTAACCTCGTGACGACGTCTCCCAGGGTCCAGGGTCGGACACGGCCCCAGTGTCAGACACCTGTGTAGTAGTACGACACGCGGACTTTACGTGTGTACGGGGTCCAGAACGGGGGTGCCGTCGGGGTACTTACGGACCCCAACCCCCCTGTGTCCACACAGGGGTAAGTAAAACGTGTCTCCTTTTACGACCAGGGACTTGGTGATTCCCCACCCGGACCCCGGACTTGGGTTCCGGTAGACCCTCGGTGGCGTCATAAGTACGTAGACCAGGGGCGTCACCAAGTCCGTTGTTGAGTCCGACGATCTGTATAAAGTACTTTTCGGTCACCCAACGGACAGACGAAACCGTGCCTCAGGTGTTTGACGTCCCTTTACCCAGGACCAAAACTCACTGTCACAACGGCGTCTGAAATTAGACCAAGTCTCATTGGTCTAATCGACGTCTCTCCCTTCGTCGACCCACAGTCCCTGGCTTTTAACCTTAACCCCACACGTGGTCCGACGAGACACCAAACAACTTCCCGACCGGGTGACAACCCTCACTTTCTTTGTCTCGACGGAGGGGTCTTGGAAGGATTTTCCGTGTAGTGACGGGTGTCCCACAAATCTCCGTCCCGTAGCGGTGGTTCACCAGTTGGTTCGTGAACCAGTGTTTTCGTAGACAGAGTTCCCACCTGAGGCTTCACCTTTGACAAAACCCACTAAATTCTGTTAAACTTTTGTATCTCGAGATGTCAGTTCCTCGTTAAGTGGACGTGAAATAAAATTTTAAATAAAAATAAAAAACTCACACGGTGCGTCGTACATCCTAGAATCAAGGGGTTGGTGCCTAGCTTGGACAATAGGGCCGTTGCCTAGGCACTCAAGAATTGGCGACCTGACGGTCCCGGTAGGGACGTGAAAATGAGATACACTTAGAATAAGTGTAGCAAATTCGTGGATGATGCACGGTCGATGAGACAACCTTATGTTGTTCGTGTTTCTACCGTCTCTCGAAGGGTCCTGATTGTCGGGTGTACTCCGTCCTCGACAGTGACTTCCTGGTCCGTATTCTACCCCCCGTCCCGAAATCCTCGTGTCCGCCGAGAGTCACTCCAGTCCTCTCTCCGTCCCTCCCTGGTGGCACGTTTTGGTCCCGCTCTGACCTGGACTACCTCACGGTGCCCACGAACCCTGGACCCTACCGAAGTCCCCCGCGTAAACTTCGACCGACACCCTCCGACCCGACCCTTCCACTCAACCTCGTCGACCAGTCCCACGACACGTCACACGAAATTCTTTTCTGCTCAACACGAGAGACATTGGCTACCTTTCCAAGATCACTTTGAGTCGGTGCACGAAGCCATGTCGTCTGTCCCAGTCTAGTATGTCACAGTTGGTCTGTCGGCAACTTTTAAAGACTATAAACCCAGGATGGAAGTCTCTATTCGGGTTTGGGACACTAAGTCAAACCCCGAAGTCCACCACGATCACCATTTCTTAGACGGACGGTCACGTTCTCTGAATCCTCCACACCCAAGCTATGAACCCAACCCTTCTAGGGAACCTCCTCCCGAACCGTCGACTGAGGTCATAAGAACGGACCTCTTAGGGTACCTGTCTCCTCGGACCACCCGATACCAGGTATCCCATCGTTTCTTAGTCTGTGCTGACTTCGCTGAATCGTCTACTAAGTCAAACGTCGGTCCTGACTCTGGGCACTACTCTCTAGTGTCGATTGAGTCCCCTCTTTTTCGTCCGAAAGAGGTGGACTGGGGACGAATGGAACTTCTACGTTACGATGGAAGTAGAGGTCCTTCGAAAGGTACTGAAAAAAATGTCATGAGTCTTAGGTAAAGAAAGTATCGTGAAACATCCAAATTGACACCTCTATCTATCGATAGAGCACGGAGAAGGTCCTGATGTTCATACATAGAAACCGAGGGGTCCCGAGTCGTAGGAGGTTCGAGTGTTCTCTGTAGTCATTTGGTGTGTTCCCCAAACCCCACCCCCGTGCTAACTCGTTTCCTCGAACCGACCCGGGTTCACTTTTCGCACTCCCGTCAGCGTTCCACCTCGCCGACACACAAAACGTCCGTTGAAGGGGGACTTTACAGTGACCCAGGTTCTACGGAGGAACAATCGTCCTTCCTGAAGAGAAAAAGAGTGGTCTCTCCGGGAAGGTACGGGTAGTAGACATTAACTTGTCCGGGTCCGGAGGCACTCCCATCCTTTCAGGAGAACACCGAATTAATCTTCGAAAGAATTACAATAGACCTCGGTAAAGACAGTAGTTGATCCCCTTTTTTATTAAGAGGGTTTCTGTGTAAATTACTTGTCGAAACGGAATGGAGAGACCACCGACTCGAGTCTTAAGTACGACGCAAACGGTCATAACGACTTTACCTCCCACCCCTCCCGACCCCACAACCCTATTCTTCGGGTCACTCCCTTCAGGTCAACGACTCCGGGTCTACGGAGAGTTGTCTACGTCTTAGTGTACAAATGAGTCCTTTCTTGACGACTCAAAAGTAGTAGGTAGTCGGTGCCTCTTCTATGACTCTTATAACTTTTCCTATGTGGAGTCACACGTCCGGTCCGTCCCGTGACTCGTTATGGACCGTTCACCACGGGACTCTCACCAGACACGTTCCTCTCCTCCCGATCAGAGTGTGAACTTTGTGTCGTCTTCAAAGCTTTTTTGGCAGTCTTCGTTCCGTCTGGCTACACACATATACATACCGACTACGCAGAACGGTATGTCAACTTTGATTGTGTTTAGTATTTCGTCAACATCACGGGGTCGGGGTTCGTAGGTCATAGTACGTAGCTTGGACCTGACCGTTAAGCAAAGTATATACTATAATATGTACAAAGTTACGGTAAGAGGGTTTAGTAGGGTGGGATACCCCTCCCTCCACCCTCCCCCCAAGTCCTACCCCTTGTGCACATATGGACACCACCTAAGTACACCTACATACCGTTTTGGTTATGTTATAACATTTCATTAATTGGAGGTTAATTTTATTTATTTAAATATAAAAAAATTTTTTCTTTCGTCAAGATTGTTTTTAATTAAACTTTTCTTTCTTTGTTCCGTTTGACGTGACCGAGACCTTTGTCAAGGGACCATCTCTTGTCTGTTCAGGCTTCACCACTTCTCTGCTCCCTTCCTCTAACCTTCTACCCTCCTCGGGAAGGTTCCTCTCCACGTTCGGCTAGGTCCCAGACCACGAACGCTTCTCGACACACAGGTCCAACTACACCGACCTCGGTACCCATCGGGGTCCGGTCTCCATGTCGACCCTTGTACTAGTCCCGTTTTTTCACAAAACGTGACTATGTCCTCGAACCACAGGTAATCACTCCCATTGTCCACCCTCTTAAATTTCTATTCGGTGATCATCAGGTAGATTTTCGAAATGAGAGGTCGGACCTCCAAAAGGTCACCGACTGGGACAGGGGGTGGGAGGGTCAGGAAGGAAAAGACTGGGAATTGTGAAACCCGGTACCTAATACCCGGACTTAGTTCTGACTTGTAGGGCAAAAGAGGGACTGAGGGTTGTCTTGACCACTACCTTGGTTACGAAGGTACTCTTCTTTCATTCCCAGTAAGAAAGCAAAACCTCAAAACGTGGAATACAGAAGTAGTCTCTGTATAGAAAGGGGAACCTTCTTCGTCGAATCTCTACGATGCCAACTCACTACGAACCATAGACCTTCGATCAGTAATTAATGTTTCGTAGTTATGGGTTGTTCATTTCTCGGAACGACCCACAGTCTAAAGAAGAACAGACAAAAAGAGCGAGAGTCTACGAAGCGAGGTGGGAGACACGTAAAACGATCACAGTCGACAATCAGGTTCTTCTCACTTCTCTGGAAAGTCACAAAGTCCGATCCGAAACCTGTAGTAATGCAGGTTATTTGTCAATAAACGAAACGTGGAAGTAAAACGTCTACTCTTTGACTCCGTGTGTCGTTTCTTCCTCGAGTCTCTACTCAAACTTTACCGGTACCAATACATAGAAACGTAGTAGAAGGTCCCGTCTATCTAGGGATTTGAAACAAAAAAAAGTTACAAGAACTCAAGTACAAATTGGTATAGAATTCCTATTCCTATGATATGTGTAAACATAACTTCATAACAACTTAATATTATAATGTAACCAAAGTCCACATGTTGTATTAGAAACTATAAAATATCTAATATGTTGTAAATTTCAATAAGATTTTATTACCGATATGAGAAGAACCATTTGAGTGGAAGGATGGAGGAGGTGACCTACTCCGAGAGACATCCGTCTCTGTGAGAGAATAAGTAGAAGTACAGGGGTGTATAAGATTCATACTCGGACCCAGAACCCTCTACCTGAAATTTAATAACCAGCTATTTACTACTTCGGATCCTAAATCACAATCCGAACCTGGTGACCAAGAGACCGACAGGAGTCTCTACATTAGAGAGAAGTGTGGAGAGGTCTTATTTTCAGTGGGGGTTCGTCCACCGAGAGGATCGAAATTTGACTTCGATCGGGCTCCAAGGAGGTTCTCGAGATTCCGGGAAAGATCCGACTCAGGAAGTTCGAAAGTAATTCCGTCGGAACCTAAGATGAATCCTTTATACTTCAGCACCGTCGTTCTACCACGACCCAGACATCTTTAGTACACCTTTAGTGGATCACTCAAACTACGACAGACACTTCAATATTTCTAAAGTAGTAAAGAGTCTACAAAAGGTCGTGGATGAGACCTTTCCGTCGTACCACGGGACCGAAACACCCCCCTACTAGAATGTCGAATTAGGGTCGAAAAACACTGAAACCCATACGAGATAAATTAAGAGAGTAAAATAAAAACACATTTTACTATCAATGTTATTAAGATTGTTTCCAAGTAACATCTCTAATTCATCAAGTACACATATAAATTTTTCTGCGAAGCACAAAATGAATGGTTCATCATTGAATTATTAACCTTCGATAGTACTACCGGTCTATGACTCAAGTCTTGCATTACCCGATATCTCCTCTCAGACCTCTCTCCCTAAGTAATGTTCGTCTCTTCGGTTCTTTCCGAAGTCTCCTTCTGCCGTCACCGACGTACCTCGTCTCCAGGAAGTGACGTTGGAAAACGGAGGGGTCTACAACTTATTAGGTCTCTTCTATCGACTCGTCTATTCATTCCTAGAACGGACCGACCGGAGGGTGGACTACCGGGACACCTGGGTCAAGGACCTGTGTCACTGCGACGTGAGGGTTCACTGGTGAATAGAGTGGGTCCTCGTAGTGTGGGACGCCCATTCCCCAGTTTGTCATATTCAAGACTTCAGTGTACCGTCTCTATAGAGTTCCTTCGAAAAGTTGTCGACCAAGTAACCCGTCTTATTTTCAGTCCTAACCGACGACAGTTAGGTTCACGATCAGGACTGGGTGGTACTTGAACGTCTCTTTGAGACACTTGAAGGAAACCAAGAGTCAAGAAACGAGACTTTCAACGAGTCAGCACAGGCTGAGAAACGCTGGGGGACCTGAGATGTCAGGTACCTTAAGAGGGCCCGGTCTTATGAGCTCACACTCATCGGAAAGGGATGAGGTCCCCTAGAAGGGCTGAGTTCTTAGTTTGGTCCCAGAGGACGTAACGTCCGTCTAAGAAATGGTTGACTCGGTGTTCCCTTCGGGTAAACAAGATTCCTTCAAGAAACGAGAAGACAAGTATTTCATGGTCAGAACCGATGGTTCACTACCGCTCGACTATAATTTCCTATACTACTTCACGAAACTTTCATAAAACTTCTTCACAGAAGTGTACAATAGGTAACAAGAATTCCGGTATAAAAAAAAAAAAAAACGGTGGTCCACCTTCACGTGTCCCCCACCCCTGCGTACATATTATTTTCTACAACCAGGAGAGTAAAGGTCGTTCTCCTGTTTATCGACTCAGAGGCCTGCGTGAATGTACTGACTCAAACGTGCAAGATTAAGTAGACGTAAATAAATACCGGAGACAAAAGTTCACAGAAAATAAGATCATCTTCTTTATTCTGGNAAGTGTACAATAGGTAACAAGAATTCCGGTATAAAAAAAAAAAAAAACGGTGGTCCACCTTCACGTGTCCCCCACCCCTACGTACGTATTATTTTCTACAACCAGGAGAGTAAAGGTCGTTCTCCTGTTTATCGACTCAGAGGCCTGCGTGAATGTACTGACTCAAACGTGCAAGATTAAGTAGACGTAAATAAATACCGGAGACAAAAGTTCACAGAAAATAAGATCATCTTCTTTATTCTGGATTTAAAATTTTTTACTGTCTTACGTTTTGTTCTCGTCTAGTTATTTGTACACAAGTTAACACAGGTATTTAGTCTAAACACCATTCTTGATCTTTACTCTCTCCCGTTGACACCTCCCATCTTTCCACAAAGCCTTGGAGACCCAACACCCGAGTCGAGAGAAGAATAAGTATATACAATGAAGGGAGTGACTCGGAATTAAAGGAAAATCTTTTACTTCCGTTTGGGTGGGTTACTCAGTGCGACAAATATGACAAAATAAGAAGTCCAGGCTTCCAAAAGACTCCGGAAGAAAATATACCTCGTGGTTTTTGAACGTCAGGACTGAAAAGTCCTTTTAGACATTCATTGGTTACCGTACAGGTGCAGTGTGGTACTCGCGGTTCCTGTAAGAACAAGTTTCAATCGAGAAGGGAAGTAGGGACTAATACTTGCTCTCTCAGACGGGTAGAGAAATGTAAGTCCACGTAAAAGAGACTTCCGTTCTCGGTCTGTCTAACGTCTCCAACCTCGACCGTCCACCGTCTCTTCCAGTTGTCGGTCTCAAAAACGACAACAACTCATAGTACTACCAAGACATCTGTCTAAGTTCTGAAGGATCCAGGGACTTCTGTAGACACGACTCAGGAAAAACGTTTTACTTTATCCTCGTCCACCATACCGGTGTTCGATACAGTCCCTTTTTCTTTTTCGGGTATCTTAAGTGGACTCTGAAACATCGTCGATACTTTACGTAACTCGTATTCTTAATTATGACTTGGTGGATTAATCCTCCTATCTACCCTTTTTTACATTTTTATGTGTCTTTTCAGTCTCCCAACTGACTTCTCCTCTAGTAACAGAGAGCATCTAAAGGGACCACCCGTCTCAGTCACGAAGGACGAAGGAGGTACCGTAAACCAGAACCGATGTGTTCAAATACCCAAAGAAAGACAAAGACTTATCATACAAACAGAGGTTTTATTTAAACCCACCTTATTACAAACTCTACGGGGTCATTTAGGTCGTCCTTTTTGTGACTTTAAGTAGATAGTGAATCCTGTCTGGACTTCTAGAAAAGTGAAAGTAGAAAAAATGTGAACATTTTGGACATACATCAGTACACACCTACACTCTCAATCTGGTATTTATTCAGACTCACGGTTTCTTAACTACGAAAGTTTAATACCACAACCTCTTCTAAGAACTCAGAGAACCTGACGTCACTCTAGTTTGGTCAGTTAGGATTTCCTTTAGTTGGGACGTATAAGTAACCTTCCTAACTACGACTTCGACTTCAAGGTTATGAAACCGATGGACTACGTTTCTTGGTTAAGTACCTTTATAACTACGACCCTTTATAACTTCCGTCCTCCTCTTCCCCTACTGTCTCCTACTCTACCAACCTACCGTAGTGGCTGAGTTACCCGTACTCAAACTCGTTCGAGACCCTCTACCACTTCCTGTCCTTTCGGACCACACGATGTCAGGTATTTCACCGTTTCTAAGTCTGTGTTGACTCGTTGACTTCTTGTTGGACATACAGTTATATTATACCGCTTTCGTAATGAATCTCCAATCCTTACAAAACCGGTTTCACTATTTTATGGTGAAAAGACTCCCACATCGTAACCTCGTCTCTGACCTAATATGATCTTGAGGTCCAGACCTTCAACCACTACCTGTCCTTTCGGACCACACGACGTTAGGTACCCCAGTGTTTCTCAGCCTCCGCTGACTCGTTGACTTCACTTAACCCCAATATTATTCAGTATAGGACTATACTGTCTTCTGACAACTCAGTCTCCCCTATCGACCACATTTCTAAAGAATATACCCTTGTATGCCACAAACTTTCGAAGTTTTTTGTTCGTATCGATGTGACCTCACTCGTTCATCCTCTTCAGCCCATCCTGGCTTGGACACACCCTTGAATACGGGGTCCTATTTCTTTAGTGTGAAGTACGATACTATAAATATTGATTGCAGAATTTTTGACCGTTCACTGATACCACCTTTCTGGAACCTAAATTTTAGAGTATATGTACAAAACTTTAAAACTAGGACCTTGAATATGAAGAACACTGTAGACTGATCAATGACTTGGAAAGAGACACGAATCCACATTTTCCGTCTAAGGAAGTAAGTTGTTCCCGGATAAATCACAACTGACATACGGTCTATGATAAAACCCGTAACCTATAGGTCGTCACTTGGTTTGTCTGTGCAAGAGTACCTCGAGTATAAAATCATTACCTTTGTATAAATTTGTATTTATTTATTTATACTATACGGTTTACATCATTTACGACACCTCTTTATCTAGTCACACTGTCCGACATCGTCCACGATAAAGTATCTATATAGTCTCTGCCCGAGGGACTCCTCTGTAAACTCGTCTCGAGATTTCGTCCGCTCCCAGACTCGGGACGTCTATGGATTCACTAATATATTAAACAGGGCATCACATTGAAGTCTACAATCCCTTTAACTAATGGTAAACTAATCATCATCTATAATCGGATATTATTTCTCGTATGTGATCCCATCGTTGCTACGATCCATCCTCCTCCGTTTAAATCTTCTGAGAACTCTCAGGGAACCTGTCGTCCCTGTGGTTTGGTCAGTTAGGATTCCCTTTAGTTGGGACTTATAAGTAGCCTTCCTGTCTACAACTTCGACTTCGCGGTTATAAAACCGGTGGACTACGCTTCTCGGTTGAGTGACCTTTTCTGGGACTACGACCCTTTCTAACTCCTGTCCTCCTCTTCCCCGGCTGTCCCCTACTTTACCAATCTATAGTAGTGACTGAGTTACCTGTACTTAAACGCGTTTGAGACCCTCTATCATTTCCTGTCCCCTCGGACCCCACGACGTCAGGTACCCCAGGGTTTCTCAGTCTGTACTGAATCACTCATTTCTTGTTGTTGTCTTGAAAATTAATCCAGTAATGCTTATTCGTGACATAGGATTTCCCCACCCTACCTCCCCACCCTCCCTCCGAGTTCTCCATCCCCTCTATACATACGAATATGACGTGTAACAACATGTCGTCTTTGGTCACGTTGTAACATTTCGACAATAGGAGGTTGATTTTCATTTAAAATTTTTTATTTTCTTATTCTTGATATCTTAACTCTCCCTTTAAGATAAAGTCTAACTCTTTTAATGGTTTCCTGTCCAGGAGTCACGACACTTGTCTTACTTTGGAATCTGACTCTATCACTTGTACCCGAGACACTACGACCGTTGTTTCGGATAAGTGTCCGTAAGAGTAGATCTCAGTCTCCGTCTCCCCTCCCTCCGGTACCACGAACGCAGTCTCTTTCTTGGTAGGAGGGTTTAGTCCCACCTGTTCACTTTGAGTCGACAGTTCCGGACAGAACAAGTTCGTGTCTGATCTCACACAAAGAGTTCATTATCCAATATCGGTAAACCACCTGATACTTAAACAGAAGTACCGAAATCTTGTTGCGAAAATTTTACTTTATTCTATTCTATCCATCATCATTCTTCTTCATAAAGACTTCGAAAACAAAGTCGTACTCACAAAGACCCTCACACACACTAACAGGACCCGCCGGTACCTTTTACTTCCCGTAAAGAACGGTACCCAACGTGATAAATTTTTCACCAATTTCCACTGCATCTTGACCAAAAAACGTTCCCATACAAAATAGTGGAGAGAAGGACAAACTGGTCACGGTCGGTCAAGAAAAGTGTATCCTTCCTTCACAAGTCACTGTCAAACAACTTACTTACTTACACTTTTACAACTATACTTTTGGATATCGGTCCCGAAACCCCCGACCTATCCATCGACCCCTCTTTCCTTCCCACCTATCTGTCTACCGTTAACAATAACAGATGACATGTGGAAGATTTACGACAGAACCCTACTCTCCCTTCCCCGTCGTTCTTATTTTGGAAATTTAGAGGGAACCTACGAGTGGCCCAGGTACAAGGGGTCCTAGGTCTGGGTGTCGGTCGACAGGGACCTATAGGCCTTAAGCCTCATGGAGTGGTGGTACGGGGGCGACGGACGTCTCACGAACCTGTAACTGCCTCTGACCTTGTGGGACGGGCAATAGAAGCTCCTGTCTATACACCTGACGGGTCGGTGTCCACACAGAAAAATCAAAACCTTTTTGAGTTCTCAACCTTAATGGTAACCCAAGGGTAGTCGACGAGACGAATGGAGGGTTGTCGGTACCCTTGTTTAGTCACTCCACAAAACAGTCAAGTGCCTCCTTTTCGCCCTCGATTCTAATTCGAACAACAACCTTTACTGAAGAGGGACCACTTACCAGTTTAAGTACCTTGAGTCCCTGTCAATGTCCTTTCTGGGCGAAGACCTGAGGACCCCACCCTACACCCTCCCTCCAAGTTCTCCCTCCCCTGTAACACATATCGATACCGACTAAGTACAACTACATGTCGTCTTTGGTTGTGTGTTAACATTCCGTTAATAGGTGGTTAATTTTGCATTTTCAGATCCACTGAAAACTTTTGTCATGTCGCAAAGTTTGTTTTGTACAATAAACCAAAAGTCAATCAACATGGGACTGTAGATCACAGATGTGACACGTACTGTCGAATTTACACATATTCGAGGTCTCTATCGTCGGTTGGGTCGACGAGTTTTGTTCACGTTTTGTAACCGAACACACACACACACTCACGTATGTGTGGACGTGTACATGCACACACATATATATATATACGATTATATACAATATACATACAATTAGAAGAAATATAAATACACCAACTTGATGTCTTTTAAAGTTGTCAACCTTTTCTATAAATTTTATTCACGGTGACAGATAGTCTTAGGTTGTACTCATTGACTGTGGGAAACAATAGTAAATCAACAAATCAGTGCCGGCTGAGAAACGTCGGGGTGCCCGACATAGGACAGTCCGAGGAGCCAGGTACCCTAAAGGGTCCGTTCTTATGACCTCACGTAACGGTACGGGAAGAGGTCCCCTAGAAGGACTGGGTCCCTAGCTTGAACGTAGAGGATGTAACCGTCCACCTAAGAAATGGTGACTCGGTGGTCCTTTCGGAAAGAAAGAACACTTTAAAGTTCTTAAATCTCCAATAGAGAGTCCTAGTTCCTTTTCTCACGTCTGTTTGAGAAATAATATGTCAGTCCACCTAGTAAAAACTTACACCTAAGACTTCTCATATTGTGTAAAAAGAAAGAAAGAACAAAAGAAAGACATCCTACATTAAACTTATAAATGGGATTAAAACTACAAGGTCGTTGTTCAGGTCGTTGTTATTTGGATTTATTGTCTCTCCTCTTGGAACAACATTTATCTTTTAGTGGAGACTCCCTTTTGGATCAGAACCGGAGGTACTTTGGTGGGGGGTGCCTGAGACTACTCCTCCAAGAATCCACAGGTCCCGGGTCATTCTTACAGCGGTGTGGGTCAGTATACCTGCATACGAGACTTAGAGTCCATATAGACTGTCAACCACTTAAGGTCTCGTTCCGTCCACACGGACTTCAACCGGTAGTCTGACCGGGTTCCAGACTACAACCCCCCGTAGGCGACCGTCTACTCCTGGACGGGTCCTCCTCGGGACCAGGTCTCCTACCGGTCCGGGGTCGTGACTGGATGTAACTGCACTTTAGATCGTTATTCTTGGGGAAGTCTCGTCTTGGGTGTCACGAGTGACCACGGGTCGTACTCTCACCCACGAGGTCTCTGTTCGTGCCTAATCCGTCTTGACTCGCTTGGTTTCCCCATCGTCCACCTCCAGTAGTGTCACGACAGAGAAGTCTCTTTTGGTGGGACGTACTCAATTCATCAGATCCTTTCCCCCATCTGGTTCCCTCGTTCCACCACGACGACTCAGACTTCCAGTGGGGGAGTCTCGGGACGCTCGGGGACTTGAGAAGAAACTCCCTGGGGAACCTGTAGTTCCCAAGCGGTTTCCTGGGAGTCCGTCTCCTCTTCCTCCTGCACACACAGGAGAGACCCCAGTAGTTCTCTAGACGAAGGTAGTAGAGGCTGAGTCCGTAACTCTCGCTCGGTTCGAGGCAACGGACCAGGCTCCGAGCGTCGTCTTGGGACCTCGATGGGTCACTGTCCCTGAAGAACGTGGTCGACCAGGCTTCTGTGCGGGACGTGTCTTTGAGGGACCTCCCCCCCGTGTGGCTCTCGTTGTGCTCGAACGGCTCGCCCTAGGTCCGGAGGGAGTGCAGGTAATCGAGAAACGGAAAGCTCCTCCTCCTCGCCCTTGACCGTGAGTGCTTCGACTGGTTCAGTCACAGGCGCGGGGTCTAGTCATCGGGGCTCCTCAGACGACTTCTACGCCTGAGGTGTGTCGTATCCCCTCCAGGGAGACTTTGAAGTCGGCACGGGTGGCTCTCGTGGTCGGGGAGTCCTGCGACGGAAGCTGGGTCGCTACCGGGGCGTTAGGTCCTTCGGCCCCAGTTGGTACGGGAACACCTCCTTCAGAGTCTACGACTGTTGGACGTCCCGGGGCCAATGTATCTATAGGGGTTTCCAGTTCTCCTAGCCAAACTGGGGGTTCCGGGGACAACAGACCTACCGTCCTGACTGTTGGGAGGTCCACAACTTTGGTTTCCAGACCCAAATTTTTATGGTGCGGAGGAGCCTGAACGTAGTGGACCCGTGTCTCGAAACGGGTCTCTTGAACACCTCTGAGGTTTTCCGTACGGACCTCTGGGGCTACGTCCCTGTTCTCGAGGAGAGCTGTCGTCGTACAACCTACAACTCTCAAAGTGGGTGGGGTTCCACGGACTTCACTCGACACGTGGTAGGTAGCTACACCTAAGACGTCCACTCGTTTCGTCGAGGGAACCACAGTACCTCCTATGTCGTGGCTCGTCTCCCCGACTGTGGAAGAGTCTCCTACTGGCACTTCGTCCGTGCCCGAGACGGCACTGAGTCAGGTAAGGGAGGGGCCAATGCCCCTTGGTCCTCGGGTCCGGTCCGTGGAGGTAGTACGACAGGGTGCACTGGAGACGTCTCTGGAAGAGAGACCTGTCGGACTTTCGACAGCTCCAGCAGTTGGACAGACACAGAACGTGACGGTGGACAGAGGGAAAGAGCAGACACGGGTTCCTCTGGGGACGGTCCCGACCTAAGAGAAGGTTTGTCTGGGGTAAGGGGTAGTGAGTAGTTGGAGACCCAAGGAAACCTCAGCAAGGATTGGTAAGGTCTTTCGACCTCCTCCTTCAGTCGCTTTCCTACAAGTCCATCCAAACGACTACCGATTGGATAGGGTCGTAGTAGAAAGTCCGAAAGGGTGTATAAAGAGTCAAAGTACGTATGACAACGTCCTAACGCATGGTCCATAAAAGACTAAATTTATTTCATTCTACGAGGATAACATGTTCAGTCCTTACATCTTATCATTTTCCTTCATTTTTACTAGTTATTGGAGTAGAGAGTTTATATCGGGTACACATTCATGAAGATATAAAAAAGGATACACGTAAGAATACATACATAACAACAAGAAGAAATGAGTGATTCAGCACAGGTTGAGAAACACTGAGGTACCTGATGTCGGTAGGTTCGAGGAGACAGGTACCCTAAAGGGTCCGTTCTTGTAACCTCACCCAACGGTAAAGGAAGAGGTTACATATATAATAATTAAACGTTTTCATTCTATTAAAAATGTTTGAGGTTCAAAAAAGGTCAAAGTATATAACCTTTGTAGAAAGATGCAAATATTTAGACAAAAGGTAATAGTAACATCACAAATTTATTACAAGGTAACATATTTACATGGTACTTAATAATTGTTTTAGGAAATCTCTATTTGACATTTACAAAAAAGTCAAAAAGAATACTACTTGTTGGAGACAGAAACGTGTTAAGGAAATTCTCGGTAAACTCTTATCCTGATTAAGTAGTCTGAAAGAAGGATTTATGGAGAACACACTAATAATTCAAATAGTAAGGAAAACTTTACGGTCTTAGGTAGGGAAATAGGAACAGAACCCTAACATAAGTGTCATCAGGAAGGGGATATTTGATACGTAAACTAATTTATATCATAACTTAGTAAATTGGTTTTATAGGGTAAAGTGAGTGAACAAGTTTTTTCGCAACTTGTCAATGTATAATTGTTATAGAGGCTTTCTTTACCGTGTCTGTCCATTTAAAACCTAGGGTACAAAAGACTTCCGATAAGTTATGGATAATATACGGGTACAGTAGTCAAAGTAATTATGTACCGTCTGTGACAGGTCATGACCGATCACAAGACCCGAGAGTCAGATTCTTCCTCCACCTCTCTACTGTCTTCGTCTACTCTCGTCGACTCATGTGCCCCACCAAGTACACACGTGCCGACTCGGTCTATTTCGTCCTGGATTAAAAAGACACCTCGTCAGTCACACCTACCTTTACCTACCACCGGTCCTCTTCGAGAAATCTCTACTGCGGATTCACCTCCTCTTTGATACTCTGTGGTACAACTACTGTTACTACCACTACTACTATTCCGACCATTATCTAAAGTAGAAAAATAAAGTGATAAATGAGACAAGGTTCATGATAAACTTCGTAAAACGTAACTAATATAGTGAAGTATGTGTTTTGTCTCTGTGGAAATACTTAAGTTACTCCCACACTAAGGAGAGTCAAAAGTGTTTACTCCTTTGTTACGACCCGCCAATGATCAACCGGGTGTCCACCACCAACAACGACAAATCAGTGATTCAACACAGATTGAGAAGTGGTGGGGTCCCTGACATCGGGTGGTCCTAGAAGGTAGGTACCCTAAAGGGTCCGTTCTTGTGACCTCACCCAACGACAAAGGAAGAGGTCCCCTAGAAGGGTTGGGTCCCTACCTTGGGTGCAGAGGACGTAACTGTCCGTCTAAGAAATGATGACTCGGTGATCCCTTTGGGGGTCCATCGTTCACAGTTTCGACTCTAACACTGGAACCCCAAGACTGAGGACACAAGTACGAAAGTTAGTGGTGGACCGGTCCATCGGTCCGTTTCTTCTACTATTGGTCCACCCTTTCCGTAAAGTCCGTCTATCTGGGCTTACGTCTTGAGTACCTTCATTTCTATTCTCTGTATTAAGTACGTCCCTTACTTTATAGAAGAGGTTGACAAGAAAGACCCCCGATCCCCTACTACGACCTCTTCATCCACCTCCGGTCCCATTATTTGAAAGTAAGGACCTTGTGACGAATTTCTAACATACCCAGGAACTTCGACCTATCTTAGAGACTCCAAGACAAGTAACGTCCTTGGTGTAAACGTCTTTGGTTGAGTTCGATCGGAAACAAAAAGGACCTAACGAAAGAACGGAGGAAGTCTTGGTTCGGAGGAAGTGATCGGAGAGGGAACTCCATGGTATAAGTCGGAAACGGCGAACCGTCTCTGAAGGAATATCTACAAGTAGTGAGGACGAAGAGTCGAGTTGAGTAGGGGACAAGTTGCACCTCGTGTGTCGAGCCGAACACTAATTAACCACATAAGAGGTCAAAAATAGTCCGGTTTCTCTTTAAATTTTTTCTCGACTTCTAACTACCTAAAGACATGTCACTGAATAGACATGATCGAAGACTGTATGGCATAAAGGGTGGTCTCCTTCTCCTTCTTTTAAACCTTCTACCCTAAGTGGACCATCAGACACAGGTACCGGACCTACCACTCAAGATTGTCCAAAGGAGGAGTTTTACACTATATCTGTGTAATAGTGTAAATACCAACTGAGATCCAGTCCCTGAACAAGTTGTTTACAAGGTATCCGCTGACACCTTACTCTCATTCACATGACCTAGATCCTTTTACCGTACCGGAACGAGGGTCTCCTTTCTAGAGAAACCGGTTCTTATGCAAACTCAATTACTTTATGGGTTTACTTACTTAATTACGTTACCTCCCTATTTATTCAGTATAGGTGAAATATACCCTAGATTGTTTATTGATTCCCAGTCTCTTTACTTTCCCGAAGAGATCCCGAAGCGACAACGACTCGTCGTTTTGGACACCAGCGTATGAAGAATACTATTGGTTTATCCCTCACCGCTACTGAAGTGAAGGCACTGTGTGAGAACAATTATAGGAATTAAAAAGAGTGAGAACCCCGATTACGTAAATTAACAGACATAGGTCAGGACCGATATACGTAACGTATGGTCTTGCGACTCAGTTATCCAGATAAACCACTTCACAGGTTCTTAGGTCACCGTCTAGTGGGTAACTAATACCGCCACCACCATCACTACTACTTCTGGTCCAACATATGCAGTGAGTGGTACCAGGGTCTCGGAAGAATCTACGAATTATATATAATTACAACAACTAGGACTGTTCTCGGGACGTCTCATCGACGATAATAGACGGGAGAAATATTTCCCCCTTTGACTCATTCTCCCGTCGATTCATTGAACATATTCCAGGGTGTCGATGACGTCAACTGAACGGTACCACCAGATCACCAACTCTGAAACGGAAGATCACGTCCTCGACCCCAAAGTTAGGGACCAGTGCCTTGATTTAGGCTGGACGGAGTACCGGTTTTTTGGTTTTGTATTTTGTCCTTGTTTAAGTTGTTTAACATCGTTTAAGTTATTTCTGAAATTTTAACCAGGTGTAGCTTGTTGTTGTTTTTTTTCAATAGTTACGCCCTCCCTTATATATATACATAAACGTCGACTAGACACGACAATGTCGTCTTTGGTTGTGTTGTAACATTTCATTAATAGGAGGTTAATTTTATTTATTTAAATTTAAAATTTTTTACATCCTTACCTTTTTTTTTTAAAATTTTTTTGTCGATATTCCGACCCAAAACGACGAATAGTTGTCGTGAACGTCTTACAGGACTTATTTGTCTTGACAGCTTCTTCCCCCTCCGTCGCACAGAGGTTGACAAGGACCTGGCCGTACAAGTGTTCGGTCTTTGACTATCTAGCCCCTTATTAGGGTCACTCTCTCCCGACGGTCCCACCGGGACTCGGACACACCTACCCTCCTCCCCCGTCGTGTCCCTGGTCACCTGACCTGTACACAATCAACGAAAAGAATACCTGAATTACTTTTCACTCTTTATCCTTCCTCTCCTCCCTTTATTCTTTATTTAGGAATCACACAGTCTACAGTGTACTAAGTTACACCCAGATACACCCCAGTAGAGAGGAGAAATCCCTTGTCACGTCTGGAGGCCGACCATTTCTGAAAGTATCTTGACCCCGAGGGACCTCCTTTTGACCTAAAGGAGTACAGACTCTTCTTAGTCCATACTGTTGTTTTTGTAGACTTGACTTTGTTGGGGACTGAATGCAGAATCTACTCGGAGGATTTCAGTGACACTACCAACACCGGTGTGTCCACCCTCCCTCAAAACGGTCCACTGGGACCGGTCCACGAGTCCAGACCTCTCGAGGAAAAGGAACCCCTCCTCCTTTATCATTCCTCCCCCTTGTACACTCAGTCCACTGACCGGGAGAGCTGGAGTGTCCAGCATCCAACCGACTGTCGAAACCTCGTATTTATTATCCCGTAGACGCCCAGACAGACCCCTTCTCCAAACAGTGACCACAACCACATTGGCCACCTCGACCTAGTACTGGAAAAGTAGTGGTCTCCCTTTGATACCTCGGAAACGGTAAAGTCCCGGCCTCGAAATAACCCCACAGTTCCATCTGCTCTGAACGTTCTCAGGTACTGGTTCTCCACCCCAACCCACAACAGTGACTAAGGGTCGGGTCCCCTGAACTCTACCTACTGCGATTCATAGGAGACCTCCGTCTCTTGCCGAACATTGACCTCCCAGAGTACCGGTGCCTTGTACCCTCGGTATGTCTCTTATCAGTTGTTCGCTTGTGACCTACAATCAGAGTAACGAGGGGAGAATCACCAGCCAGGAAAGCGGAAAAGAGACTGTGGACGAGACATGTTCCGGTACATGAGACGTCCCACTTCTCTGTCTGTACACTCCTTCTCCTTTCTCTTATTAAAGTTCGCAGAAGCTACGAAACGTGGACAAACGAGAAAATTAGAAGTGTTGGAAAGAAACTTCGCACCTGGGACAACAAAGGGGTTCCTTCTCCCTTGGGTATCAGTCAGGTTAGACCTTTCGGGGTCAACTCCCGAAAAAAAGAACTACGACTTAGGATTAAACATCGGGCTTCCAGTCCGTACCCGTATCGGGGTCCTACACGGGACTCCGAACCACCTCCTTTTGCCCGAACACGCGTCTCGGACCGGAACAACGTTGACGGGGGAGCCATGGGCAAAGCAGAGAGAGGAAGGTCTACCTGTGAAAACGCCTAAAACTATGGTACTGGCTAGCCAATGACCTACTTTAGTAAGTCGTGTAGGTCAACATGTTGGAGAGGTATAGCTCTTAATCCATTTTCCTTTGGTGTCCATCAATTACGACCCCCCTCGCCACGGTAAAAATTCACAAACGACACATACTCAAGTCGTGCTACGGTAGTCTTATGGTCTGACCCTAATCAATTGAATCCCGAAAGTTCCCTGATCTAATGAAAGTCTCGTCGACACCCAGGGTCCGGACGAACTGTGTGGGTACAGACCGTATCGACGACACATCCTCGGATGTCGAACACGTCGAGTCATGTTTCTCTTGACCCGAATTTATACACACAAGGGACACGAGTCAGCACAGATTGAGAAACACTAGGAAACCTGGGTCCTAAAAAAGTCCGTTCTTATGACCTCACCCATCGGTAAGGGAAGAGGTCCCTAGAAGGGCTGGGTCTGTAGTTTGGACGTAGGGACGTAAAGGATGTAACGTCTGTCTAAGAAATGGACGACTCGGTAGCCCCTTTCGGAATTTGTTTATGAGATCCAAAATTTAGGAATAAGAAAACTGTCAATGTTCAAACACAGGCGTAAGATGGTACTTGTTCGAAAGATGTAGAGAGTAGGAGACAAAGGGGTAGATAATTCACCCTGGTCGGGCTCCCCCAAGTAATCGACGGCGTATTTTCCCGAAGTAAGTCGTGATTAACACTGGAATGTCACATAATCTGTTGACCCACAGTTACAACTTTCCTAATTCCCCTATCAGGTATCGTACAGGGAGTCCATGAACGGTTACACCTTTGTAGACCTTTACTCGGGAGCTATAGGTGCTAGGGTAAATCCGGAACCCCTACTAGATAGTGAAGAAATAAGGTGTTTACTCCTAAGCCTCCGGATGTCTCAATCCAGTTTTATCTTCCTGTACCCTTAAGGGACCTCCGGGTCACCAATCCCGAGGTATGAGTGACGGTCCCGGACCCAAGCTAGAGATCAGTCCCTTGATTTTAGGGTGTTCGACGTGTCGTGTCAGTCTGTCTGTCTGATAGTTGTTTGACTTTTTAAGTACCCTTAAGGGACCACCAGATAAACAATCCTGAACCACGGAAGTGACGGTTTCTGGACCCAAGTTAGGGACCAACCCAATGATTCTAGGACGTTCGGGGCGTCACGTCTGTTTTAATTATTACTATTACGATTTTTCATTCCTATGGTCCCGAAGGGACCACCAAGTCTACCATTTCTTAGACGGACGTTACGTCCTCTGGGTCCAAACTAGGGAGTCAACCCTTCTAGGGACCTCTTCCCTTACCGTTGGCTGAGGTCATAAGAACGGACCTCTTAGGGTACCTGTCTCCTCGGACCATCAGATATCAGGTACCTCAGCGTTTGTCAGCCTGTCCTGACTCGTTGATTGTGAAAGTGCATTTGAAAAGTTCTCCTATGGGTACTTTTCTCGATCCCTCGTAACTGAGAGTAGATCAACCCAAAGATGTTTATTGATAAATACGACTTTCACGACTACACACTCTAGGTGTCTAGAGTCTCGTCACCTCGTCGGCCTCGTCTCGTACACACCCCCCGACTCACCCCACTGCCTCCCGCCTCACCAGGACCTCTCCGTCCACCTTCACCCGGTCCGACTCTTCGGCCCTGAACTGGGATACTTACTGGTCCTCCCAAGTACGGGGTACACATAAGGTCTTTCCTGGGGGTTCAGGGGACTCTCTCCGCATCTCTGGTCTTGACCCACCTCCCCGATGAGATTATTGTGTGTCACCCTGCCACAGGTATGAACACTAGTGTGACCCGGGTCCCAGAGGTAGTGTTTCCGAGGTAGGACCCGAGGTGCATAGGTCGCAAACCTTTGGGTTACCCCTACTTAATAACGAGGGGAGTGAAGTGGGGCGTACAGGGGGATTTAGGACTCCCTCGACCTCCGACCGAGTGTGGAGCCAAGCGGACCACGTCGTAGAAGACCCGACGACGACAGGAGCGAGCGAGTGCACCTGGGAAGGGTAGAGAGGCATCGAAGTAGCCGGTAAGAGAGCCGTTGTAGTAGTAGGCTAGCCAGGAGTGCGCCGGAGCCAAGGCCATAATGGAGTTGTTTGAGGTATGGAAGGACAGTGACAGACCCGGGGTGGACCCCTGGGACATGTTGTTATCACGGGACCAGTCGTGTCCATTCTACGGTGGTCGTAGCCGTGAGGAGTCGTAGTACGTCCCGGGTCCCCTCCCGTTTCGTCTCTACCTCCGAGAAGGACTACCTCGGAGGACCGAAACCTCGGTCGGAGAAGTTTCACCACCGCGACCGACAGACTGTGACAGGGGCGTGGGTATGGACGGACGGGAGTCCCACCTGACCCGACGAACTACAGGAGTGTCCTCCACCGAGTCTAGGCAAACGAAAGTGCAATAATGTCTTGTATTCGACCCTTGTACCCGATAAGATCTGTAGTTATATATTCTTTACTTCAAGAAAGGAAACAGTTCGACAGAAGGGAGTGTTAGGTTCCTTCGGTCAAAACTTGTCTTTGTTTACTAAATCTGGTGTAAAAGGGGTTATCATTAAAACGTTACGATCACTTTACAGAGAGACTTTTTACTCTGTAAGGGTTATTAGGAAGAGTAGATCGTATAAATCTCACTAAGACGTACCGAGCGAGAGGAATATAAACGTAAGTACGTGTAAACGCACCGTCATTCAGAAGGGTCCACCGAGTCCCCATTTCTTGGGCGGACGGTTACGTCCTCTGTACCCAAACTAGGGACCCAACCTTTCTAGGGACCTCATCCTTTACCGTCTGGTGAGGTCATAAGAACGAACCTTTTAGGGTGTCACTCTCCTCAGACCGTCCGATGTCAGGTACGCCAGTGTTTCTCAGTCTGTGTTGACTCGTACGTGTAGTAGTGCAGTGAGTATTATACATGTGTGGGACACAGAATGAATAAAGGAACATAAAAATAGTTTAAGCACATAAACACGTACACTGTATTATGAGTAGGTACAATAACAGTCGTATTGGTCTCATTTATCGACCTGAAGTTTTACTTTCCAACTAAAAGTGAAAAGACATAGGATTTACCTAGACAAGTCAAGTCAATGAGTGAGTACAGGCTGAGAAACGTTGGGGTACCTGACGTCGTGTGGTCCGAAGGGACAGGTAGTGGTTTAGGGTCTCGAACGAGTTTGAGTACACGTAACTCAGTCACTACGGCAGGTTGGTAGGATAGGAAACCGTAGGGGAAGAGGGGGACGGAAGTCAGAAAGGGTCGTAGTCCCAGAAAAGGTTACTCAGTCAAGAAGTGTAATCCATCGGTTTCATAACCTCGAAGTCGAAATCGTAGTCAAGAAGGTTACTGATAAGTCCTGACTAAAGGAAATCTTACCTGACCCACCTAGAGGAACGTCAGGTTTCCTGAGAGTTCTCAGAAGAGATTGTGATGTCAAGTTTTCGTAGTTAAGAAGACGTGAGTCGAAAGAAATATCAGGTTGAGAGTGTAGGTATGTACTGATGTCCTTTTTTGTATCGAAACTGATCTACCTGGAAACAACCGTTTCATTACAGAGACGAAAAATTATACGACAAATCCAACCAGTATCGAAAAGAAGGTTTCTCGTTCGCAGAAAATTAAAGTACAGACATTAGTAGTAGACGTCACTAAAACCTCCGGTTCCTTTATTTCAAACAGTAACAAAGGTAACAAGGAGGTGGATAAACGGTACTTCACTACCAGACCTACAGTACTAGAATCACAAGACTTACAACTCAAAATTCCGTCGAAAAAGTGAGAGGAGAAAGCAGTTCTCTAAGAAATCAAAGAGAAACGAAAGACGGTATCGCCACCTCAGTAGACGTATGACTCCAATAACTATAAAGAGGGTCGTTAGAACAAAGGTCGAACACGAAGTAGGTCGGGTCGTAAAGTGTACTACATGAGACGTATATTCAATTTATTCGTCCTACTGTAATATGTCGGAACTGTATAAGGAAACAGTTAAACCTTGGTCAGACAACAAGGTACAAGTCAAGATTGACAACGAAGAACAGGACGTATGTCCAAAGAGTCCTCCGTCCAGTCCACCAGACCATAAGGGTAGAGAAATTCTTAAAGGGTGTCAAACGACACTAGGTGTGTCAGTTTCCGAAACCGCATCAGTTATTTCGTCTTCATTTACAAAAAGATCTTGAGAGAAAGAAAAAGATACTAGGTCACCTACAACCGTTAAACTAGAGACCAAAGAGACGGAAAAGATTTAGGTGGAACTTGTAGATCTTCAAGAATCAAGTATATGACAACTTTAGACCGAACCTCTTAAAACTCGTAATGAAATGATCACACGCTCTACTCACGTTGACACGCCATCAAACTCGTAAGAAACCGTAACGGAAAGAAACCCTAACCTTACTTTTGACTGGAAAAGACTCGGACACCGGTGACGACTCAAAAGGTTTAAACGACCGTATAACTCGCGTTGTGAAAGTGTCGTAGTAGAAAATCCTAAACTTTGTCGAGGTGACCTTAAGGTAGTGGAGGTGATCGAAATAAGGGTCACAACGAAGGCTTCCGGGTGAACTGAAACGTGAGGTCCTACAAACCGAGAGTAATTCTAGAGAAAACATATCAAGACACATAAGAACGGCGGAAAAGAATTGTAGAAGACGAAGAGAATCTAGGCATGGTAAAGACAGGAAATAGCTCGGGTAGAAACGTACTTTACAAGGGAACCATAGAGACTAAAAAAATTTCTCTAGAGATCAGAAAGGGTAAGATAACAAAAGGAGATAAAGAAAAGTGACTAGTGACTCCTTCCGAAAGAATAGAGAGGAACCATAAGGAACCTTGAGACGTAAGTCTACCCATATACAAAGGAAAAGCGGAAACTGAAAGTGAAGAGAAGAAAAGAGTTGATAAAGATTGCGGAGGAGTCTGTTGGTAAAACGGAAAAACGTAAAGAAAAAGAACCCCTACTAGAACTAGTGACGGAGGGCATGCCACAGTGCTTGGAGACAGGTATCAAGAAGTCCGTGAGACAGATAGTTTAGATTAGGAAACTTAGATAAACAGTGAAGGTGATATATTAACATTACTTAAACTAATTCCAATATGAAGTTACCAGACCACCAAAAGGGATGAAAGAAGTTAAATTGAGACTTAAACCGTTATTCCTCAAGTACTAGACTCGGTGTCATTCAAGGGTCAGAACAAAAACGACTGACATATCTCGAAGAGGTAGAAACCGACGTTTCTTATATTAGTTAGACTAAAACCATAACTGGTATACCACTACAGGTACACATCTTAGCAGAGAACACAACAACCTTCTCCCACAAACGATACTGGTCAAACAAGAGAACCGTTTTGAGACATTCCTCGCAGATACACACACACACACACACACACACACACACACACACATACACATACATATATATATATATATATACATACATACATACATACATAAAGTGTGACAAAGGAATCCGATCTAAATACCTTTCCCTAACTTTTTAGTTTCCCAAACCAATTAAAGTACTGAGGACTTCGGACAGAGTATTCTAAAATAGAGACGAAGGTCTTATATTGTTATGTTTACATGGAGCTTGAAGGGCTCCTAAACGATTTAACGTGTGTGAGGAAAAAATTCAATTGATTTTCGGTGTCAACTTACAATTAAAAAGGGGATAAGAAAAAACGAAAAAAAAAAAAAACCAACCTACACAAACTACACCCAGGCCAAACCAACAGTAGAAAGATCCGAACACCGAGTACGTCTTTGACTTCTTTAGACCCAGCGAAAACGTCGACTGGAAGTCCCTATTACGACTAGACGCGTTTACAAAGGAGATGGTTGATTCGGTTTTCTGTCCACTCACCTAAGGGGTCGACGTGGGACTCCACCGTTACTCACCCTCGACCTCTCGGTTTGGAACTCTGGGTTTAATCTAAGTTTCAACGTAATTAAGTGAGTGTCTTCCTACGGTAGTCCTCGACGTCACACTGTATCGAAGGAGTCAAGTGTCTCTCGGGTCGTCGATGGGTTCTTGATCGACGGGGAACTGGCGGAGGGAGTGTCGGACCCCCGGTCTCCGTCCCCAGACGTCACAGGAGATGGGATCTCAACGTCGTAGGTGAAGGGTGGTTCGAAAATTACAGGGGTCCAGACACACGGTTGGTTGTCGAGGAAATGGGTCCACGTCTAAGGGGATGGTTTTCCCGTCCATCTGTGACAGGTAGAGACAACTGTCCCGTCCCCCTGTACCCTCACGGATTCTAGTGTGGAAGTGGGTGTGAACGTTACTCCTTCGTGTATGTCCACAACTTCTGAGATGGACGGTTGCCTCACTCGTTTCGTCTCGTCACTGGAGTACAGTGACTCCCTCGTCTCTCCAACTGGTCAACAGGGTGACTCAGGAAGGGTCGTTCGACCGGACCGGGTCCCAGACAGGGTACCGAGTGTTAGAAGGTAGTCACAGTCTTGTGACTAACACTACGATAGAGACGGAGGGACCTACACTCGGACCACATCGGGACCTGTTCAAGGTCCCGAACTATTGGAACCTGTTCAAGGAATGGGTACAGACAGAGACACACGATGGTACTATCGATGTGGGGGTACCCCTTCCCTCCCTTCGTCCGAACCCGTCTCCTCGTCAACCTAGTGTTGCACCGGGGAGGTGTCAATAGGACGTCTCCCTTCTCCAGACCATAGACGGGGGACGCCTAGTGACTCTCAACCGGTTGGGGTCGAACACCAGAACCCGACTATAGACCCTACTTTTCCGAGTAAAGTAACCTCCGTAGGGGGTGTCCCAGGGACCCGACTTTCGTCAAACTACCCCCTGGACCCATCTCGTGGTATCACGGCCCTATAGGGACCATTCGAGCCCCTGACTTTCTTATCCGACACTATGAAGTTGACCCTATAGGGAGACGGAGTCTCGTCCGACTAAGTTCCTCCACTCCACTGGACGTCTCGCTACTCCGACAAAAGGAGGTCGTCCACTACGATGACCCCGACCTTGCGTCCCTTGGTACCCCAACCCCTCCTCCTCGTCGTTTATGATCTAAATAAAGGAATGCCTGAGGAGTGACAAGGGTCGGGTCTTTCCGTAAGAACAGTGAATGGACAATAAATAGAAGGTGACGAGTCCCAGCACTAGAAGAATCAAAGACGCCGACTACATCAGTTTCGGCGGGGAGGTGGGATTGAACGTCTCGAAGAAAGGGGGAGGATCTGGGTTTCTTGGAGTAAGTTACTGAGGTGACCACACAGACCACAGAAGGACGAAAAGGAAAGAGGGTCTGTTCAAACACTTTACACATGTTTCGTCTCCGACACCCAACTTCGACGGACTCGTTTTGTCGTGGGTGGGCCAAATAACGTCCAGACGTCATAAAATTTTTACAACACGACCAACGAAGAGGGGTTCTGGCGATACACGGGAAAGTAAGTCGGTCCTAGCTCTACACATTTTGGCGGGAGTCTCTGTCTGTGTGTCCATTCGGTGTAAGGGAAAGGAAAAAAGAGGAAAGAGAGGAAGGGAAGGACAAAGAGGAGGTAGAGGGAGAAGAAAAAGAAGAGGGGCGGGGGAAGAGGAGGAGGAAGAAAGGAGAAGGAAGAAGAAGTAAAGGCACTGAAAGACTGAACCTTTCGTTTTCCTTTAGTACTGCTTCCATTGAGACGGATCATCCCGTGTAGTCTATAAGACGGTTCCTGATCCTCGGGTTGTGTGTGGACCACAAAAAGAAATCTAAGGTGACGACTTGAAAACGGGGGTGCAGAGTAGGTAGAAGGGAGGAGGGTCCGGGACAAATGCGCCTTTACTAGTTGTTGGATGAGGCGGGGGACCACCTACGGTTCCTGACGTGAAACTAGTCTGTGTTACACAAGGTGCGGAACGGTTTGTGACGGTTGTGAGACTAACCGGCTCGCCGAGTGTAGCGACACGACCTGAGGCTCGAGAAGGACCTCTTCAAGAAGAACCACCGCCCTGAGTTGATGAAGTTCATCACCGAAACTCGCGCGCCCGGAACCCCTCGAGCGGTCTTTGCAAATTCTAGGCACTCTCGAGACCGACTCTGTAGGAAAATGTCTGGAGACAGTAAGGTCCCAACTCGAGTCTCTCCTTCCGCGATCCCCACCTCCCACCCACCCTGGCCTGTAAGCTCCACGAAGGGAAAAGCCTCTCAAACCCTTTCGACTTAGTTATCACAGTTTCTGTTTTCTGAAACGGGCTTGGACAGATCGGTGGACCTCAGAGTAAGTTCTACGAAAGATCGTTTTAAACCTCTTTTATTTCTTTGTCTTAGGAACCTCAACCACTCGGGTGGAAGAATTGAGGGTGACCGAGTGTCTCTCTACCGAGGTTCAATTGATCCAAACAACCCATACACTGATCAAGTATCGAAATAGTAAAAACTACGTGAGTTCGTAAAGTCTTGAGTCCAATTGGAGACACGTCTTCACCTTGTATAAACACATTTATATTAGGAATTAACTAAGTTTACACGGTGAACAAGTTCTGGCACACTTGGGTATAAGAATACGAAAGGAGTAAAAAAGAGTTGTTCCCTGTTTCCTTACGAAGTATTTGAAACCAAAATAAAGAATTGTTGTCGACCACCCCACTAAACTCCATATCTCACTACGATAGCCATTTACGTTCAAACAACGTCTCTTTTTCAATTGACCACTTGACCGACGAGGTTGATGAGGAGGTCTGAAAGAGATACGTATTGGGACCAAGTGTGTAATAAAAAACACTAACGACTGTAGAGACAGACATCATCCCTTTTGTCTGACTCTAATTTGGATCGTCTTCCACCGGGAATTTACTTGTGTGTGGACCACTTCGAGGACGACTATGTGCAGGTTTCTTTACGATACAATCGTAAACTATGTGAGCGTTTTTTTAATTTTGGTAGGTGTACCGGTCGACGAAGAGGAGAGGTACCTTCCCCTTTCTGTAGAGTTACCTCCTCACGACCTAAATTTTGGAGTCCCCCCGAGACTCTTACCACGACCAATAGAAAGTGATCTTTACAGAAGAACGGAATCCTTTTATTTCCCGATCCCTTCCAATGGTAACTAAGTGTGTGTGTGCGTGAGTGTGTATGTGTGTGTTTGTGTGTGCTCTGTTGTCCTGTTTACACTCTAGTCTCTCTTGTTGTCGGTCCAACCCCTGAGTCTAACAATAGCCATTCACTGAATTCCCCTGAAAACTTTTTAATGCCCCTCACAAATTACACCAGGGTTTCTGACTCACACACGATACCCGATTGTCTTCGGACGTCCTAGTAAATCAACATTACTTCCTTGTGCACTTGTTCCTGGTATCCCTAGTAATTGTGTCCTCTACGTAGAAGACGTCTGTCTTCGAGGAGGGTGAAGACGTTTTCAACGAAGACTTTGACACCTTTGAGCAGACCTCGGTCTGAGGACCAGGGTCACGGACCTACTATTGGAATCACTACGGGTGGTTACGGTACCATCATTCGGTTCCTTAAGATCTGAGTCGACTCTGAAAGTCAAGGAGTCCATAATTGTCACACTGAAACTTTTGTATCATCTGGTACCGTTAGTTCAGGTCCATCTGTAGAAACGTCCTCTCGTCTGACTCCGTAAAGATTTCTTTCCTTTTCGACCTCTCCTTCAACCTTTTTGGAGGGTGTGTCCTCTAAAGCCCAGAGACACCCAGAAGAAGCTTTAGAGTAACATAGAATCAGAATTGTACATACCCTATTCATTACGGAACCCAGTGAGAGGGTGACCCATAAAAAGGTGCGAGAACTACCCGCATCTGAGACCAATGAATACTTGTACTGGTCAGACGACATACTGGGTCTCACCCACACCAAGGGTGTCGCGTCGGATGTTTGAACGTCAAGGAATGTTCACGGGTTCACGTCCCGTCCTGGTACCAAATATCGTAGAAGAGGAAAAACCGGTTTACTCCTCGTAAAGTACAAACAAAAAGGACACGGGTAGTCGTTTCAAACAGTAGGGGACTAGTAAACTTTCTGGCACGTCGGTCGTCGATACTTCGGTCCCACTTAGTTACTGGCAGCAGAAAAGGTTATTGGTCTACGGTAAAAATTGAAGTTATACGACAGACCTGTATCTTGATTACCGTTATTTGTAGGTCGACACACCACGTGGAGAAAAAATATCCCCACGAGACGACAGAAACATTTGGGAGAGACCGGAGACTCGTAGATAATATTAACACATCTTTCATATGTAGAGATATAACATTTATTCTCGCAGGTCACAACACACAGTACGGAGTAAACTTTCCGAAAAAATACAGAGAAAGATAGCTTCATATCTGTATATTATATATATATATGTATTTATATGTATATTACATTTTGTCCCTGTAAGATAATAACTGATATTTTAATATTGTTTTACGGACGGTTCTATTATTATTATACAGAAGTAAGAGTTGTTTAAAAACAAAAACAGAAATACTAAACAATGTAAAGAGTCTTGATCAAATCTTCATTTTTACTGATTATAACTCTACTTACCTTAAACAACAAGTACTCGGTCTATGTGGGTCTCTTTGTTTACACTTCGATTTCAGTGGAACCTCGTTTTCATTATAGAGGTACCGTCCAACTTTAGTCGACCTCACGACACATGGACCCCTCGTCCACCCTGTTCTTACCTAAGGATAACCAAAGACCTCAGGGGTCCATAAGTGACTTGTTGAAGGTGGACACGGTCCACCCTCGTGTCCCGATTTTACGTCTCAGACACAGGAATCTCTTACGTGCCTTCTAGGTCGGAACAATCATTTCGTTCCATACTACTCCCGAAACTACTTTGTGTCCGTCCTAGTTCCCCTAAGATCTTCAGATCAAAAGTAACGGACCTCTTATTCTTACCCCGAAAGTTTCACTCTGGACTTTTCGCACTATGACTGGAATGTATCGGACAATGGTGGTTCATGTACGTAAGCAGTTAAGTAAATGAGTTAGTAAGTAAGTTGTTTGTGTAGAGCTCCCGAATGAAACACTACCCTTACATAACCATTCTAAGTCATTAAGTATCAAATCGTTCCTTATGCCGGTTAGCCTACCCTTCAATCTCGTTCACCCGGGGTCCCTTCACCGTCCCTAGACTACCGCCGAATCTTCTCCCTGGGACGCCTACATCCCACCACACACTAGTCTTTCCCGGAGCACCTTCTAAGGCACAGATGTGGGTCTACGGTCCGACTTCTTCTCAACCGACCCACCTCCCACCCAACACCCCTGGGAGTCCCTCACTTGTCCCATTCCTTCTCCAAAGTATACTCTCTCTCGACTCTCGGAAACAATGTGACCTGTCCGTCTATCTCAGTCAAAACCATGTTCTGTCCTTCACACCTTCAATCGGTGGTACCCCCTAACAGAAGAATATAGTCCTTCTTTAAAGGTAGTAATTGTGATCATCCCTTTAAAGACGAGTCATTCCTCCCAGGGTACTCTTTGGTCTCAAGTGTGGACATTAGTGTAGAGAGAGGTCCTATAAAATTGACTTTCGTAATAGAATCCATAAAACGACATACGACGACAAATCAACGATTTAGTACAGGTTGAGAAAACGTTGGGGTATTTGACACCGAGTGGTCCGGGAGACAGGTATCCTAAAGGGTCCGTTCTTATGACGTCACCCAATGGTAAAGGAAGAGGGTCCTCAGAAAGGAAGGGTCCATTACTTGGACACAGAGGACGTGACCATCCGCTTAAGAAAAGGTAACTCGGTGGTCCCACCGATAAGAATCCATAAATATTCGGGGGTCAACTCCCGAAGGGAGCACCGAGTCGACCAATTTTTAGGTGGACCTTACTCCCTCTGGACCCAAACTAAGGGTCCAACCCTTCTAGGGGACCTCTTCCCTTCTCGATGGGTGAAGTCACAAGACCGGACCTCTTAAGGTCCCTGACATATCAGGTACCCCAGCGTTTCTCTCCCTGTGTTGACTCGCTGAAAGTGAAAGTGAAAGTTTACATTGACTGTCCTGAAAAAAAAAAAAAAAAAAAAACCGATACGAGAAACGAAAATACTCTAGGGGACCTCTTACCTTACCGATGGGTGAGGTCATAAGAAAGGACCTCTTAAGGCACCTGTCTCCTCGGACCACCCGGTATCAGGTACCCGAACGTTCCTCAACCTGTGTTGACTCGTTGATTGTGAAAACAACGAAACTAAAGTGTCTTAAATGACGATTCGTGACCGTTATTGGTCCGACGGTACACGTCGACGTGTTCGACTTATTTTTCTTTCACTCCAGTACCATGCCTTGTGTAACTCCTTACCACAACAGAATACGACATGAAGGTTCCTCAGGCAGAGTTATAGGAATCCTTCTTACTTACAACAAGAGATTAAATATCTCGGTTTGTGGTACACGACTTTAGACCTAGGTAAAAAAGGAAAAAAAAAAAAAGTAAGTGCATAAGAAAGGGACAAAATAATATTTAGAGAAAACGCAACCGACAGCAGGATCCGACATCTCTATAATTCTATGTAGCACATTAAGATTTGTGATTTTCCTAGACCTAGTTGGTAGTCTGAAGTACAAAATAAAAATCGACCATCAAAATTTTAATGTTGGAACTTTAGAGTCTTGACCTTCTCCTGGCTCCACAACAAAGTAAGTCTGAGATGGACCATAAATCGTAGACTCGAAACAAGAGGGTTGGAGGTGATTGGTGCACTCAGAAGCAGGTACATACAGATTCACGTGAGAAAACTTCAATGTCCGTCATCATTTACGTACGCACGGACGTACGAAGAAAGTCCATTTCCTGACGGGGTGATTCTGAAAAGATTTGGAAGTTCCACGGAAGGGTTTAGCAAGATACAGGGAAAGAGAAAACTGAAAAAAAAGTTTCGAAAAATAGGGACTTCATGGAGAAATGGAAATATGTATTACGATCTCTATAACGTTATCTTTTGTGACACCTTTCAGAGCTTTTTTCGGCTTGAAGAGGGTCACGAACAAAATACAACTTACCATTATTGTGTGGAATGATAAGTCACCTAACTTAAGATTTTTGGTCAAAATTAAAATCCCTTTTTCCGAGGTCACGGAAGAGAGTTTGTTTCCTTACCAGAATGACATATGTTCATGCGAATCTTGTCCACATTTGTATACCGGCACACCCAGTGCGAGTCAAATATAGATTCGGTCCAGTATCGGGATGTCAACTAGAAAAGTGTTAATTTAATAGTTCACAGAGGTGAACACACACAGAAGTAAAGTATCTACACCAATACTAGCATACTGACGTTCTATACTAGGAGTTTGGGCTTTGAAGTACTGAATTGTGCCTAAGTCTCCGGAGATCTCCATTTTCTTTAGGCCCGAGAGTAAATAGAAGAAAAATTGTACACTTCCTCACTTCCTTACCTTTATTATACGTCGTGAGGTGGAACCAAACGATCCAGTACACGTAGATACTCAGGTGGATTAGAAATTTTGAGTATGTCGTACGTCTACCATAACCCTCTTCAGTCCATTGAACTGATTCCAGTGTGTTGAATCGGTACCACCTCAGTTCTAAGCTCGGGACTCGAAGGGACAATAGGAAGTACGATAACTTGCGTAGGTTGGGTCTCTACAATTATCTAGTGTTTTCAGTATATAGACAATTTTTAGTTACGGTCCTAAGAAGTTTAGGATTTGGTATTAGAATACTCGAAAGAGAGTATTATATAAGGACAAGTTCCGTCGATGTATTGACTATTTACTCTACCGTTTCCTTTTGTATTAAGTTACTATTCCCACCAAAATATTTCGTGACAGGTATTCGTATTACCCCACTAACCAACCGGACAACCGAGAACTAATTAGTAGGCAGAAAGGGTTAGTGACACAGAGTTCAAAAGAAAGAAGATGGCCGGACTTTGGTGAAAGGGGATCTGGTGTTACGCAAGGTATTGACGGGTCCGGTATGGGAAGGTAGATATGGAGGACAGAGAGAGACGAAAGGGGTGTGACCTCCCCAAGGAGTGAAAGGACAACCTCAGTTAAGGAACAGGCAACCAACACTTGGCCCTGGGTCACCAAGGACCGGACATCTAAGGACGAAGACGTCCTACAGAATGGTAGTCTCGAGCCAAAAGAGTGCAAAGGTACTAGGGTGAGAGAAGAGGAAGGACACAAGACCACCAAGAGGAGGTATACCTGAGGAATCTCGTTCTCAGTACAGATTAAACGGTCACAAAGGGTAACGTCTCAGTCCCAAGTCATTCCTTCAAGACCTGTCCCGGTCCAGAAACTTTCAAACGCAAAAGAAGAGATCGTAGAGTAGGTTGTGTGTCGTTACCTAAGGGTATTTCTTTGTCAAACTGGAGTCAAGGACAAACGGGAGATCCGAAGACCTAAACGTTCTCCTTTCAACAACACAGACTCTTCTAGAGTAACACCGTCAAAGGACATTGCCCTTCTTGGTGACATAGAGACCCCACAGGAAAGTTCGGTCGCCCGATCACGGGAGTCGATATTTTGTCTAAAGGTGCACAGATGAAACTTTCCAGCGACACCCCCAACCTTCCCGTAGACCTACTCTTTCCCCATTGGTCTCTCCTTGTTACGGGCTCGTCTCATTCGTGACTCCCCTACCGAGTCTTTATAAAATGTCGTTTACAATCGAGACTCCTTAAAAGAAATATTTTTTATTGAGGTGTGGAAAAATGTAAGCATGAACTACCACACTCCCTCTAGTGGGACAAACTTTGAACTTCTGAGTTTGAAGGTCTTCAATCTTGTAAGGCAACTAAGGTTCTCGGAGGTTTGACCTCAAAAGGTCGAGTCAAGATACTTATTGACCTACTAGATTCATCATTTTGATAAAAGGAAGAGTCCCATATTACATTCGGTACCAATTCAACTCTCCTCCCCGATTTTGGACTGTGGGTTGATT
Source organism: Capra ibex (assembly GCA_006410555.1). Taxonomy (NCBI): domain Eukaryota; kingdom Metazoa; phylum Chordata; class Mammalia; order Artiodactyla; family Bovidae; genus Capra; species Capra ibex. The sequence continues at coordinate 62,075,933 of SJYO01049755.1, read as the reverse complement.
CTTGTTATAATGTAGTTTAAATCCCACAAGTCTTCACAATTAAGACATTTACAGTGAGTCTTAGAAAAATAACGTAGTTTGTTTTTTCTGAAAATCGTGAACCCGATTTACAGGAAATCAGGTTCCAATTCGAATGACGTATACCGTTTTATAGGACGAGGTAAGAAGAACGAGGTTCCTTTAAAGTATTATTAGGTTTATGACTTAAATTATTACTAGGACTATTGGATACGTGTGTAATGATAGAAAACGAACAAACTTTGACAAAAAAAAAAATTTCCTTCGTAGGGAAAGACAGGGTGCTTGACAGAACGAGGATACATTGTTTTAGTTTCAGACTAAAAGGGAAGTAAGGATTATAAGGGTCTCGAATGTGAACTGACGTAAAGAAAAATTTGTCACAAATAAATCAGAGACGCCTCAAGATACGATCGATGTCCACCGATGTCTTTAAGTAGTCTGCTCTGGGACGGTATGTTTTCAAACATTAGACTCCCCTCCTCTCCTCTGGGTGTATGTGTCTTCTTACAGGTGAATCTCATTACTTCTTTTTCTCGTCTACTCTTTGTGGTTCTCTTAATGGTGGAGTCATAGAGAATCTTGTTCGGTTTCACGAAGATGGTCCTACGGTCGTAGGACGGTCCCAGACCTTCCTCCTTTGATCGGGTCTCCTCAACGGCATCACCATATTCGGCACGGAGAGTGCGTCCTGGAGGTTCGAAGGAACGACTGTGACTGTGGTAGGGGTCCAGTCACAGTTCCGTCCTTTAAACAGTTTCCTCTACAAGTCAGCACGACCAAAGTCGAGTCAGACGGATCTTCGTGGTGGAGGACTTACCGTAGAATAGTCAGACATCATGTTTCAGAGACCTACGAGACACCGATTTGACAAATAAGATGAAAAGAAAAAGTTCAATTATCCGCTTTCACACTTTTCACTTTCACAGAACAGACTGACACTAGGGTACCTCACGTCGGACGACCCGAGGAGACAGTACCCTAAGAGGTCCGTCCTTATGCCCTCGCCCAACGGTAAGGGAAACGGTCCCCAAGCAGGGTCAGGTCCCTAGTTTGGGCCCATAGGACGGAACGTCCGTCTAAGAAATTGTAGACTCGGTGGTCCCTTCGGGGAATTATCCACTTTGTCTAATAGTTTATTTATTTACCAGATGACTAACACAGGTATTTGTAATAGTGTGAGATCGAATTGGTCCTCTTGGTCGGACACCGAAAAACAAATAGGTAGTATGTTGCGTCCCGAGACCTTAAGTAAAACAAAATAATACAAAATTAAATCAAAAGTTTACACTGGAGGATACGACATCTTCCATTTATCTCCGTCCCAGTAGTCGTGCCAGGGAAAGAGACTTTTATCTTGGACTTACATATCGAACTACGGTGACACTTAAGGATTACGTATAAATAAGACCACTCTTACATATGTTATTAATATTAGAGGGTTTGTAGGAACCTTTAACATTTTGATGCCACTACCCTTATTGTTTCAGTAGTCTTGGTTATATTAAGATGATAAAAAGATGTAAACGAAAAACCAGTCGTAAAACACATCGAGCACTACACATATTACTATTGTTGTTAGTATTATTTTTTTTTTAGGAAACTGAAAGAAACCGGTCCTGAAACACAAATACTTTACATGTAATCGGAGAGAGATCCCCTACGTGAATCCCGACTTCCCCAATAAAGATGTAAACCAGTCTCCTGCAGACCGTCCACCTCCAATAAAGACAATGAGTGTGTCGTTTTTCCCATGTACCGCAGAACCCCACCAACTTGTCTCGTCACTCCTCTAAGGTTTGACCGGAAATCCTCCCAGTCCAGTCCTGCACCCGACACAGGAAGTCACTCTCCCCTGTGGGTTCAGAAGTAGGCACACGGGTCGCGTGGGACACATGAACCTGTCAAATTGGTAGTCTCGACGAGTGAGTCTTACGAAGACCTCCTCGCTTGAGAACCTGAGACCCTCCACCGAACCGACCTTCACAGACCTACTAGTTATAAGACTCTCTTTGTCTTAATTCTATAAATTCAGTTGATGACCCTAATTCACAAGATTCATAAAATTCACCTATTAAAGGAAGAGAGGTTTTTCTCTACAAAAAAACAACAACAACAACGGTAAAAAAAAACGATCTTTAGTGTTCCTGTTTATTGTTAAAAAAAAGGTAAAGAATTTCTTTTCTTCTTCGTGTGGTACCTTTTTTCTTGGGTAACAAAGGACGATGTACCTTTCCGGGAAATGGTACTCGAGTACGGGTGACGGGTGAAGGTTATCTTTGGCGGGTAGTCGCATCGAGGGCAACCCGACCGGGTGACTACTAAGAGTACAGATTATCAATTATCTTAATAACTACGGAAGAGGATAACAACTCCCAAACTAAAAAGAGGGGACAGTCTAACATAAGAAGAGCCTCCTTAAACACTCATTCTTATTTTGTCTCTAGCTGGAAAGATCTAAAGGAGGAGTAAACGTTTGTCATCGGTATTGGGGGTCGACAGTTTTTCCTATCTCGGGTTCCCTAAGTGAACTCCTCGACCCCAGGTCTTAAGGACGAGAAGCTTTGAATGTCGTCTTATGAAGATCGTAGTAAAAGGGAGAAACGTGAAAAAGAACGGGGAGGACAAACATACAATTCACTTAAACAAATAAGGTTCTCAAATACTTTCCGAGACTGCACACAGTCTGTTACACATCCCTCCTCTTACCGCACCGGTATCTGGCTTCATAGATAACGAGTCTCAAAAGTTTTTTACGTTTCTTCACCGGTTCGAAAAGGGTCCTGGATCATAAGAACGGGTGGGACCTTGGTCAGGGAAGAAAGGAATACTGTCTCTCCGCAACCGTAAAAATCTTACCCCTGCAGGGAATTTTTAGTACCCAAGTTCGTGGATAAAGTGTTTACTCCTTTGACTCTGAGTCTTCCTCCGTCGATTCGACGAGATCCCGGGTCCACAAACGGACGACCGGAGATCTTCGGCACTGGGCCGGGGTGGGACCGACGTGACATCTGACACCGGGGGACAGACACACCCCCCAAAGCCGGACAATGTCGACGAAGAGGTGGTCCCCCAGTGGGGTGTCAACCCAGACCCCGACGAAAAAATTGTGAAAGACGGGGTTCAAAGGAAAGAGATAGAACAGGGAATTTTTTACTTGAAGACTCTCTGCCTCTCACTGAAAATGAGTCTATATTTAGTGTCCCCGGGAGACTCGGGAAAATTACCCTCTGGTCTACAACCTACTCAAGAGTAATTCAGGACCCGAATATCCGACTCACAATTATAAACGGGAAACTTAAATATAGTAATGATGAGGACGGTCATTATATGAAAAGTTATTTAATTTAACTTAAAAGGTAATATTATTTACCTTTTCCGAAAACCGGTACACAAAACAAAAAAAAAAAAGAAAAAAGGATAAAAAAGTACGAGAAAGGTGTCAGTGGGTCCGTCACCTTAAGTACCTGAAACCCGAACCCTGGAGTATCCCCCTTTTTAAGTGGGGAATGTAAACGTTTTGAGAGTGAAGTGTTTAAGCAGAAATTTTTCCATTTATACTATACAACGGAAGTCAAACACTGTAATGTCACTCAAGGTAACAAGAACCTTGTTTCCGATTTACAGAACATTTTGGACTGGATAAGATCGGTAGATATTCGAGACAGAGAACGAATAATAATTTCGGGATCTTGGATCACCTCTCGTGACTAGTACCCCGAAACTTGACGAGTGGTAATAGGCAAGTGGGTCAACCGTTTACGTTAATATTCTATAAAACGTAAAAATTTATTAACATAAAGAAACTGACGTGACCCAGAAGCAACGACGCGTCTGACAGGACATCGACGCCACTCGTCCCAGACGTGAGATCAACACCCCGGGGCCGAAGAGTGACACCACCGACGAGAACAACCCCCCGTAGAGAAACCCCGCCTGCCATAAGTGTCTCCTGCTGCACTGCTGCACTACACGTTTACGTGCCACTTTCCTAGGAAGAGGTAGATCAATTGCTAGTGTAAGTAGTGGAGTGCATAAGTAAAGAAAAATCCCACTCTTGAAAGTTCAAGATGAGAGGATCGTTTGACGTTCGTCCGTTGTGTCACAATAGTTAACATCCTTGGTACAAAGTGTAATCTAGGAGTTTAGAACGGTAAGAGCATTGACGTTCAAGCATAGGAAAATGGTCTGAGAAGGATAAAAGGAGTGGAGAGTTGTGGGGTGTTAGTGAAAAATTAAGACAAAGATGGCTAAGTTGTAAAAAAGATCTAAGGTGTATATTTACGATCGATCGTACTTCTTTAAAAAAGAGACAGACCAAATAAAGTGAGTCGTATTACGGGAGGTGAAAGTAGGTACAACGAAGTCTACTGTCCTAAAGGGAAAAACATTCCCAACTTTTTACAAGGTAAAATGTATATATAATAGGTAAGTAAGTAAATTCCTCGTGAATCAAATAGAGGTACAGAACTGATAACACTAGTTACGACGTTACTTATACCCTGAAGTCTATAGAGGAACTCTAAAAAAAAAAAATATGGGTCTTCAAACATAACGACTTAGTGTACCATCAAGATAAGGATTAGAAACTCCTTCGAGACGTGACAAGAGGTCTCACCAAAGTGGACAAATGTAGGGGTAGTTGTCGCGTGTCCCCAAGGGAAAAGAGGTGTAGGAGTGGTTGTGAATAGAGAACAGTAAAACTATCATCGGTCTGTACTTACTCTCGTTTGAGGTCCTCTACCACTTCCTGTCCCTTCGGATCACACGACGTCAGGTACCAGGGTCTCAGTCTGTGCTGACTCGCTGACTTGCTGTTGTTTTTAAGATTGTTACACTCCTCTGTGGAGTGACGTCAAAGCTAAACGTAAGGGGACTGCAAATCACTACGACTTGTGGAAAAGTACGTAGACACCCGGATATGGAAGATACCTTCTTACAGACAAGTCCTGAAACGACTAAAAAATTATACCTATTAAATTTTGAGTCGACGACGACGACGACGATTCAGCGAAGTCAGCACAGATTGAGACACACTGGGGTATCTGCCGTCGGGTGGTCCGAGGGGGCAGGGACCCTAAGAGGTCCGTTCTTGTGACCTCACCCAACGGTAAAGGAAGAGGTTACGTACTTTCACTTTTCACTTTCCCTTCAGCGAGTCAGTACAGGCTGAGGAGCGCTGGGGTACCTGACGTCGGGTGGTCCGAGGAGACAAGTACCCTAAAAGGTCCGTTCTCATGACCTCACCCCACGGTAGCGGAAGAGGCTTTTGAGTCGATCTTATATGGAAAATACTTTCGGCCCTAGAAAGAACAGATAAAACGAGTAGGGATAGGTCCCGTAAATCCAGTCATGTGTCGTGTTTCGGCTGGGTGTGATTAGGGAGACTCTATGGACTCCACTCCGACTCGGGAGAGGAATAAAAGAATGACTTACACCACTGGGACACGATTCAACGAAGTCAACACAGGCTAAGACGTCTAGATTCCTGACATCGGGCGGTCCGAGGAGACAGGAGCCCTAAGAGGTCCGTTCTTATGACCTCACCCAACGGTACGGGAGGAGGTCCTCTAGAAGGACTGGGTCCCCGACTTGGGTCCAGAGGACGTAAGGTCCACCTAAGAAATGGTCGACTCGATGGTCCCTTCGGCGTACCACCGGGATTGATTTGGTCAGAATAAGGACTCGAAAATGTCACACGTCAAAGACTCAGGGACGTACATGTTAAAAGGGGTGATCTCCCTTCTCAAGTGACGAAAAAGAAAAAGAAACCAGGAAATTTACTGGATCGTGCTACGGAGATTGTCATATACCAGTAGAAAAAGTAGAGATAAATCCCTATAGTGTATTCATCAAGAGTTATGGGTGTTTTATTTTAACGGATTATATTAGACTGATATAATAAGACGGTTTCAATCTTTCATTATGTTTACTTGAAGCTTTGTTTTTGGATTGTAAAGAGATAGTTTGTTAAAAGAAGAATGTTTTACGACAGTGTCGTTATTTTACAATAATTTTTTATTATTTTATTTTTGGTTCCTTTGTGTAAATACATGGATATAGACGTAATCATCGTTTAGTTAGTAAGATTCGGGGATACTTTATTTACAATTTCTTGTGAATCCCTACCAGTCAAACTTCTCGTGGTTTAATGACCGGTAGATGAAGTGAGATAGACCACCCAGAGAGAACAGGTAGTGACGATTCAACGAAGCCAGCACAGGTTGAGACACACTGGGGTATCTGTCGTCGGGTGGTCCGAGGGGGCAGGGACCCTAAGAGGTCCGTTCTTGTGACCTCACCCAACGGTAAAGGAGGAGGTTACGTACTTTCACTTTTCACTTTCACTTCAGCGAGTCGACACAGACTGAGAGTCGTCGGGGTACCTGACGTCGGATGGTCCGAGGACGTAGGTACCCTAAAAGGTCCGTTCTCATGACCTCACCCCACGGTAACGGAAGAGGCTGTGATCCGCCCCGATTACTCGAAAATAACGGAGACTAGGGGAACGTTTTAGTCCGGTTAAAGATGCAGGTCCGTATCAGGAATAGGAACCTGTCCTCTGTGTATTAGTCGACGGAGTCAAAATGATGTCACCTCGAGTTTGAACGACCTACTATTCTTAGTAAGATACACTAAGAATTTTTATGTGTATGGACTGAAGGTCTTTATAGTTATACTCGAAATAGAGGAAGTAGTACATTGGTCCGGACCACTTATTACAGGAAAAGGGATTGGGGCTCATATACATTTATAGTAAAGTCTCGAATTTTTTGTTTTTAGGATTACGGGTGAGAACAGGGGTCAAGTTGGTCTCAGAGACCCCCACCTCGGGTCCAGTATTCACCAAAATTTAGAGGTGCCAACTAAGTCACCCGTTGGACCTAACTCTTAGTGACACAGTCTGAGACTATACTCTGAGTTCGGACTATTGATCGCAAAAGTATCTCAGTAAGGAAGGTAGTGACTATGGAAGTAAGTAAGCTAATAGGTAAGTAGATTTCACGAAACCTCAGTCTGCCAAAAACTTTAAGTCGACACTCTAGAGTTTATTTACTAAATGGAGAGATTCGAAGCACCCAGAGTACGCCTGAAACCTCTGATTCTGTGGGTGGGTGTAGTGATCCGACGACACTGTCAACCAACTCTTTTATGGACTTTTCATCGACCACCTATCATACATAAGTTATTTGTCATAGTGAAAAGTGAAAGGACGTAACCTCTTCCTTTACCGTTGGGTGGGGTCACAAGAACGGACCTCTTAGGGTCCCTGCCTCCTCGGACCACCCGACGGCAGATACCCCAGCGTGTCTCAGCCTGTGCTGACCTCGCTGAATCGTCGTCGTCGTCGTCGTCGTCGGTGATTCAGTAAGTTAGTAAAGTGTTTTGTACAGCGGTCGTGACGCTATCGGAGACACCAACACCACCGGGACTGTGTGTGTCCCTACCATAGGCACGGAAAAGACCACGGGACGGTAACATTCGTAGCTTCATGGGGTGTCTTATAACATTCCATGTCTACTATTTCTCGAGAGGTAAGTTTGAGAGACTACCAGGACAATTGATTCCTGGTTCCATTGCTAGTCTGGTTGACCACAGACCTCTAGGGAAGACCTACCCGTCCTCGACAACACGTCCCAGACACTCACCCCTGAAATAAACCCGAAGGGACCTGGTTCTCTGGTAACCTTGTCACACTGAACCCCTTTGTCTTATAGGTAGTCTCGCTTGACCCGTTCATATCCCCACTCCGGTGCCCCTCACCCCACTCCCCGTCGGTCTCAGGAGTTCTGGGAGGGTCTTAAGTATTACCTCTTCTAACATTTATGGACTTTGTTTGTGTTATAACATTCAGTTGATACAAAGTTATTTTTGTAAATATTTAGAACAATTTAGTACTACCTTCCGTTGTTCCCCTGACCGTCCCCCGTCTAGGTAGGTTTCTGTGATACTCCTTTTCTTCCAAGGTTTACCGGTCTAGAAGTCCTAAAAAAATTAACTTTCCTATTTATACTTAAAATTACACTTTAGGAAGTAAAGAGTTTACAACTATATCTAAAATTCGGACGATCCGAGGTCACAGGTACCTCAAGAGGTCCGTTCTTATAACCACATCCATCGGTAAGGGAAGAGGTCCCCTAGAAGGACTGGGTCCCTAGCTTGAACCCAGAGGACGTAACGTCTGTCTAAGAAATGACAGACTCGGTGGTCCCTTCGGGGTTTGAATTTATATGGTATCGTTTTTACGAAACCCGTTAATTCTGGTTACCTAAATTTTACATTTTATTCTTCCATTAAGATAGTTCCTGAAACGATTAACTTTTTAAGTTTATTTGTGACGACGATTTACTCGGTTTTGGGGTTGTAAATAGAGATATTTTTAAAGGTTTTCACAAACCAAACTGAATTTTGTGACGGGAACAACTCGAAGAATACGAGTTTCCTCTCACGAGAGTCTTGTTATATTGTTAACGTATCTCAGGATTCTCTTCACAGAAAAAAGAGTAACCAAGTACCTTGACAAACACGTCGACAGACTGACGGGGGTTTCAGAGAAGGGAATCTCTTAATTCCCCTGAAGGGACCACAGAGTCTGCTATTACTTGGACGGACGTCACGTCCTCTGGGTCGAAGCAAGGGACGTAACCTTTCTAGGGGATCTCTTCGTTTATCGTTGGGTGAGGTCTTTAGAACGGACCTCTTAGGGTACCTGTCTTGTCGGAAATGTAAACCGCCGGGGTGTAATATTCAAGTTGTGAGAGACCTAAAATAAAACCTATTGAGAAGAGATAATTCCCCGCTAAAAGAAAGAGACGGACGGCATAAAAGAACTTGTTAAAGTGTTCTACACAAATACCCTAATAGGTTATTCTACTGATTCTGACGGTTTAGACAAATCGTTAAATCGGTCGTCAAAAGACATTATTGAAAGAACCCAGGGAGAGAAAGGGAAAGAGAGATCTGGGCATGGTCAGGATCTAGACAAGAAGGAATGAGACTCGTAGTCACTTGTCCGGTTTTAGTTGACAAACCCTGTTGTGTAAAATGAGGTAAAAGGACGTTTTAGTGTGATTTAAGACTCCCTAATCGTGTTAACGATACGGGTAGTCTGAGTTGGGACCCTCTTAAAAGGTCGCCATTTACACATGGGAGGGGGACCCGACTAAGGGACGGGACTGAAGAAAGAGGAGAAGGTGGAAGGGATGGTGGAACTGTAAGTCGAGGGGACCGGGGCACACCTCAAAGTGGAAATAGCATTGGTTAACGTCCCTCCGTTACACTGACGGACTGGGAGCAGATGAGGTAGTCAGGGGACTCACAGACGGAATTGGGACTTTTGTAGTTAAGAGGGGGTAACGGAGGTACGTTCACACCATAAAGGAGATATTTTTCACTTCTTTAATGGGTCTCACCACGTTCAATGTGACACGTAGACAGAATTATGTACGAGAGTTAAAGAGGACAAGAACACTTAGATACGTTGTACGACAGAGACAAGAGGGTTTAGGGTCGAATACAGGTGCTATCGATGATCCTTTGTCAACCATGGGACGTGTTCCCGGGACGTAGGAAGGGCCACTACTCGTCTTAGTAATTCAGTGTACCTCTTCCCTACAAAGTGGGAGACGACGGAGGATCTACTTAACTGCGGGTGTAAGGTCGAAGTGTGAATAGTGGTACGGACAACGTGGAGATCAGTGGCGCACGAGTGAGTAAGTAAGTTTTATTGAAATGATTCTTGGAGAAGTCACAGTCCACGACACTTGTCTCTACCTCTATAAGTTTATTAATTCTGTCCTCTGAACGGAACTTTCGAGAACATTAGTACGTCTCTTCTCCTTACGCCTCCTTCTAATTAATGTCTCGTTACACTGCTCTGTTCGGTCTGTCTACAGTTTCCATGTTTGTCGGGTCGCCTCCTCCACCCTGTGACCCAGACCCCGTTCGTCCCTGTAGAGCGTCTCCCCCGGACGAATCTACAACTTACTACTGCTCCCGAAACAATCGAATTGTTCTTCTCTTCTGTGACGTCCGTCTCCTCTCTCAGACACGTTTGGAACCCCCGTCCGCGACGGAAAGACAAGTACCTGAGTGAGTCGTTAACAAATAGTTCGTGGACCCCTGTGTCGACACCTATTTTACTTTTTTTTTTAGTGGGGACAGAAGTACCTTAAGTGTGTAAGGATTACAAAGTCCGAAATCTGATTCTTCTACCTTTTTACTGTATACTTTCCCGGTTCCATATTTTACCTCGACAACATAGGTCTCGGCCCAGTGTCTCCCAGACTTCCTGTTCTACTCCTAAACCTGTGGTGCGACATACATATTCCCGCCCCAAAGGTTGAACTCCTGACCACCGCACAAACCGACCCTTCAAGAAGTAACTCTACCGAGTGAACACTCGACATCCTACCATCGTCGTAAAGTAGTGACACATGGGGTGAAGACTGCTAGTTTTAACAGACGACTACAACACCCTGTCCTCGTCCTCTCCCCTTAGTGGTGCATGACTCTCGGGGATCTTAGGCTACTCCAAGTAAGATTTGTCCAGTTTTCTGTCTCGTCATCAGAGGGATCTTTCGTCATAAAATAAAGGTGTCTGTGTAGACCTTCCCTTCTCGCTCAGAACCCCCCTAACAGTAAACGACTCTTTTCTGGGACTCCTCTCCGACCTTCCAAAGAGAACCCTTTATAGGGTCTCAGACCTCACCTACCTACTCCCATCTGGAAATCGACTCCCTTAAGGAGTTTCAGTTTATCCTTCTCTATCTGTACGTTTCGACTAGTGAGATCTAACATAAGTTAGGAGTCGAGACCGGACTTTTACTAAAAAATTTAATTTAAATAAATAAAAATTAACTTCCTATTAACGCAATGTTGTAACCCAACCAAAGACGGTATACGGTTGAACTTAGTCGGTGTCCACACGGCTACAGGGGAGGGAGGACTCGGAGGGAGGGTTCGGAGGGAGGGTGGAGGGAGGGCAAAGGGTCTTTCCGTGTGGTTCCATACGTCTCCACTTCACCGACACGGTTCTGGTGTACCCATCAGTACCCCAGGAGGATCCAGAACGTACAGGTCCTTATTTCACCGACGTAAACCGACCTCACAAACTGGAGAATCTGGTGCACGTTCAGGTCAGTCCAATGCCCTTTCCCTTCCTGAGATGTTCTCGATTCCTAAGGGACTACTCTGTCTTGCCGTTGGAGAGGGTACGAGACCCCGAAGGGACCACCGAGTCAACCATTTCTTATGTGGACGTCACGTCCTCTGGCCCCAAACTAAGGTCCCAGCCCTTCTAGGGGCCCTCTTCCTTTACCGTGGGGTGAGGTCATAAGAACGGACCTCTTAGGGTTCCTGTTTCCTCGGACCGTCCCGTGGTAAGAACCTCAACGTTTCTGAGTCTGTACTGACTCCCTCATTTGGTGGTGTTGGGCACAAAACTCGCGTGCACATTTGACTCTCTTTCTTTAACACGGCCCGCCGAGTCGCCGCTCTGCGGGGAGAGGGTTTCGGAGAGAGGCCGCAGGGGGTCGGAGACGTCTTGTCTCACCTGTTCCAGCCCTCCCACTCCCTCCTGGGGTGGGGACTGAGGAGTGCTTCGAACAAAAGGTTTGCAGAGATATCCTTCGTGGACGACGATTGACAGATTACTCCGTGTCTAACTTTTACCGATTTGTGAGAACATCACTTTGTCCCCACTACCCTGGGTCTTCACGACACTTCTTTAAGGAGATTAACGTTAAAAATCGATAATAGTTGTACCAGGGGTATGAAGGTCTTATTGATGATCTCTCCAAAAAACAAAAAACAAAAAAAAAAAAGGAGATGTGAGAGGTCCAGAAAATCTTTTAGTCTAAACCTCGTCAATGGGTGAAGTCCTGGCTCCTGTTCAGACGGACAGAGATCTTAAAATCACAGTGAGGACTTATAAGGACGTGTTAGGAAAAATCTCTCACTTATTATTTCCGAATCGTAACCCGTTTGTAATAAAGGTGTAACCGGAAAAATTATAATTATATTACTAACGATAATTGTAACTAACGAATGGTGTCAGATCTATAAGAGGGTTGACAAATTGTACGTAACTGTCAATGTAAATTTTAAAGACCCCAAACAACCCACAGTCTGTAACACAATTTACGATACGTGGAATTTACATAATAAATTAAAAATATTACTAAAAACTTAATGACAGTTTTGGGATATATGTTTACTTTACATTCCAACCTCTATAATTTACTAACCGGATTTAAATATATTTTTTTATTAACCGGGCTTCAGTATTGTTAACTTTGAGGTCACGAAACCGGTGGACTACGCTTCTTGGTTGAGTAACCTTTTCTGGGACTACGACCCTTTCTAACTTCCGTCCTCCTCTTCCCCTACTGTCTCCCACTCTACTAACCTACCGTAGTGGTTGTGCTACCTGTACTCAAACTCATTCGAGGTCCTGAACCACTACCTCTCTCTCCGGACCACACGATGTCAGGTACCCCAGTGTTTCTCAGTCTGTACTGACTCGTTGACTTGACTTGACTTGACTTTCACTGTTGTTGACCTTCTTAGTCTTTAAGATTCAGGTTGAGTAAACTGAGGTTTGAGACGGATCGAATAGGACCTTTCGACGAACTCCCACTGAGACGCATATCAAATACAAACATGGTTATGGTGTCACAGTACTTCGAAATGAAGAAATGAATGATATTTCGATGACATCGAAATATCATTCAGAACTTTTACTTTCAACGAATCAGACTGAGAACCGCTGAGGTACCTGATATGTCAGGTACCTTAAGAGGTCCGGTCTTATGACCTCACCCATTGGAAAAGGAAGAGGTCCCCTTAGAAGGGTTTGGTCCTAGTTTGGGCTCAGAGGGTGTAACGTTCGCCTAAGAAATGGTCGACTCGGTGGTCCCTTGAGAATAACAGATGATTATTTACTATATTGGAAAAGGAATTCAAACGGGAAGGTCACTGATAGTAAAACTTTGAGGTGTATGTAAATCTTAGTGGGATAGTTATACTGACTTGACTTGACTTGATAGTTATAAGTTAAATTTTTATACACCATAAAACAGTGTTAGTGAAATACCAAGTCAAACTCCTTTTGCCTTTATAAAGATTGTCACCCGGAAAGTTGTCTAATAGTCCTACATAGAGAGGAATATAAATCCAAAGTAAATTAACAAGAGAAAACATAAAGCGTCATGCCACTTATGTCCAGAATATACGGTAAACAACACGAGACACGACAATTCAGCGAAGACAGCACAGGCTGAGAAACGCTGGGGTACCTGACATCGGGCGGTCCGAGAAGACAGGTGCCCTAAGAGACCCGTTCTTATGACCTCGCCCAACGACACGGGAGGACGTCCCCTGGAAGGACTGGGTCCCTAAAATGGACGTAGAGGACACAGAGAACCGTCCGTCCAAGAAATGGTGATCGCAGTGTACGTTTTGTGCAGTGAATAATCTAAATGACAATTTGTAGACTGTAAAATTACTATAAATTCACCGTAAATTTTTTACGAATAAATGTAAAAAACTACCTTATATTCGTACATTGACTCAAAACATATAACTAGACGTAGGTTGTTAATAGATTTAAGTAAGAAGATAAGATTTACCACTAATCAGTTGAAACAATGTATGAAATGAAGACGTCAATACAATTAACATTTATTATAACGAGAAAAGAAGGAAAGACTAGGTATATAGAATAAAGTAAAGAAACATGACCACGTCTTAATAAAGAATTATTATAGATAGTTCTTTCAAACGGAGATAAGAAACGAATCTCACAAAGATAACATAATAGTTCGCTACTACTGTAACTATTTTACTAAAAGAACGTAGATGACACTACTGTTATACTACCGAGAGGAAATAAGACAATTATAATTTTGAGTGTAACTAATTAAACGTTAATAATTCGGTGGAAACTTAAAGACTTTATTTGGGTTGAACCAACTTTCCATAAACTACAATATATAGATAATGTATAGATATAGATAATATACAGATAATATATAGATAATTATAAAATGAAAAAAAAAGTAAAAGATAGACACTCTCTCTAACCAATCATAAGAAGTCAAAACGATAGGGGGAAAGATCAAAGGTATGATTTCAATGCAGATCCGAAGTATTTCGTTTAATCTCTTAAAGAGGTAAGAGGGTAAAAGACTCCCACTTTTTCTTCGTACGATAATCACATATATATATATTAAAAGTTTACGGACCTTCTCAAATAGTCAGATCGGTAGAAAACGACTCCTATAAAAGTACATGTAGAAACTTCATAAATTATACTAATAAGTCTAAAACAATTACAATGTGAAACAAAGTCAAACACCTGTGTAAACAAAAGTATCCTTAAACAGAAAAAAATTAGACGTAAAAGTTTACATCTAAATAATCATTTATTTAAATCGTTTAAATCAATCATTTAAATAAACGATATATAAAATTACAGAAATTCTAAATCTTATGATACGGGAGACCAACAAGTCCTATAAAGGAATATAACAAAGACAGAGTGTTTTAAAAACGATCCCGAAAAGTTAAGATAACCAGAGAAGTTTCTTGGTTGACACACAAAACAACTAAGTGAGTGCGTGTACATGTATTGGAATATCCGAAGGGACCACAGAGGCACCATTTCTTAAGTGGACGTCACATTCTGTGTGTCCGTTACGTCCTTTGTGTCCAAGGTAGGGACCCAACCCTTCTTGGGGGCCTCTTCCTTTACCTTTGGGTGAGGTCATAAGAAACACCTCTTAAGGTTCCTGTCTCCTTAGACGGACCAATATCAGGTACCCTAGTGTTTCTCAGTCTGTACTAAATCTCTACTTTGGTGTTGTTGTTGGAATACATAAAAAAAAAAAAGAATAGGACTGTCACAGACTTCCTAACTAGATACCTCTTCAGGGACAAAGTCAAGACTGAAGTCGTTGAACACAGAGAAGAGACAGAAAGTAATAAGTTAGACTGATCGACAAATAGTAAAAATAACTAGTAAAGTTTCTTGGAAAAGAAAGAAGGTAACTAAAAGATAAAAAAAGAGAAACGTTAATGTAAAAAAAGAGAAATAAAAAAGAAAGAAAGTGAACTAAACCACGCAAACGAAGGACGGGGGTCAAAGAATTCCATCTTCGAGTCTAGTGACCGTCCTCTGACAGTAAGAGAGATTGTACTTGTAAATTACAATGTTTACGGAGTTCAGGACGACATCGACAAACGTGTACAAAATGATACAGTATAAAAACAAAGGTGAGTTAAATTTTACAGAAGATTAAAAAGAAGACTAAGAGGTAAACTGGGAACTTAATAAATACATATAAGAAATTAAAGGTTTATAAACTACCAAAAAGAGGGTCTATGAAAAGACAATAGTCAAAGAACAAATTTCAGTACACTGGTTTCTTATATGTCAAATAGGGTGGGGTCCAAGGATAAGGGGACTCTTACACCAGATACAACCTCTTACTAGGGGACCCGTAATCCTTTTTTCTAAGACAACCGTACTCTACAAGATACTTAGAGTTTATCTATTTACCAAGTTGTTACACAATTCAAGAAGATGTAGGAATGACTCAGGGAGACAAACAAGACTAATGATTCTCTCCTTATAACTTTAGAGATTACAATTACCACGTAAACGAATAAAAATTAAAATCTCGATGACCAAAACGAAGTACATAAAACTTCGACATAACCATCTACCATATTTTAATCTAAACAATACAGGAGAACCTTTTATTGAGGAAATAGTAAATCATAACAAGGAGAAATAAAAGTCATTTTACGGGACAAAAGTTCAGAAGATACATACTCTATTTACGACGACGTGATCTCTCGAAGAAATTACTCATGAACGTGACGAACAGGAGAAGGTACGACCTCTCAGGATACCTAATTCCTCGGACCGCCTGGTATCAAGTATTCCAGTGTTTCTCAACTTTTGCTGACTTCGCTGAATCGTGCACGTGTGCGTACGGAATGAACATTAGATACACGCACACACATACATATATGTTTTACACGAAAAAACATCTGTTATACATCAAACAGGAAAGAAAAACGAAAGGTTTGACTAGTGTAACGGACGGAAAATTAACACAAACCTCACGAATAAAAATTATATTCATAAATATGAGACCCCAAACTTGTAAGGTAGAACAATCAACAAAGGGTAAACGAAGTAGACAGGACACAAAAAAAAAAAAAAGAAAGAGAAAAACTGACAAAAACCTAATAAACCTATAGAAATACAAAATAAAACACGGGTGACAAACATATAAGGTATAGAGAAAGATTAGAAGAGTACGGAATAAACCCAAGTTATATGTGAAAATTAATTGTTATATGGTGAAGTACATTTCACAATATTTGAGTATCGGAATGTTAATACCAACGACGACAAATCAACGAGCCAGCACAGGTCAAGAAACGCTGGGGTACTTGACATCAACGGTCCAAGGAAACAGATACCCCTAAGAGGTCCGTTCTTATGACCTGACCCAACGGTACGTGAGGAGGTCCCCAAGTAGAGCTAAGTCTCTAACTTGAGACCAGAGAACGTGACGTCCGTCTAAGAAATGGTAGACTCGGTGGTCCCTTCGGACGACCGGAATGTTATTACGGTCAATTTAGTAGGAGAAGAAGAAGAAGAAGAAAAAAAATTGTTCGTTCCGGACTCTCATCGTGTGCCACGAAGAAGGTCAGGAGGTCGCCGATCTTGAGTCTTAGAGTCACTATGAGTGGATACTCCCTCGGACTCCTTGCCTTATATGGACCCACAGGTCTTTCTTTTCCTGTCCCAGAATCTACTTCTCGATCATCAAAGAAACAGTTTCCTATACACTTTACAAGGGCTATACAAGGGCTATGCAATAGGACGGAAAAAATGGTCGGGACGTTCTTTACCGTGATACATCTAACTCTATTTCAAAGTCGTGGGTCTATTTGGTTTACCAATGTACAGAAATTCCTATTTATATAGGAACCTTAACCTCTGATTCTTTTTAAAGTCCTTGGTCCGTCACGACCTCTCTCACACTCCTTGTCTTTTTCCACCCGAACGTAACTTCAGTATCCAACTTTACGAAAGATGGCCTCCTACTATTTCTCCGTACACTATTAAACCGAATCTTTTTAAGTGTATTAGGTAAAAATCTCTTTTAATATTTACCTTTTGTAAGTCGCTCATCCTTTAATACCCAAAGACCTATTGTGACGGTGAATCCTTTGAGGATTTCCTCAACATGTTCGAAATCTTCTTCTTTCTGTCAAAAATTATCGTTTTATCTAGTAAAAGTTAAAAAACTTGTCGAGAGTACACTTTCTTACAAGACTAAACTAGAGGGACTCTTTTTACAGGGTTTATTTAAAGAGGATTATACAAGATAACAGAAATGATCCTCGCACCAACTCGTGGTACCTTTGGACGTTCTCTCATGGTTCAGAAGAGGCGTGAAGTAAAAACGTCAGCACGGACTGGACCGAGGACGACGAGAAATGTCACAGTCGGACATTCTCAGTGTTTGACAGGGGGACTTTTTGCCACGGTACCGGAGTTACAAACACAGAGGGGTTTTAAGGATGCCACTTTCGGCTTACTAAGTTCACTATCACAATCCTCAACCCTGGAACTTACCACAAGTCCCGCACTTCCACCTCGGAAGTGTTTACCCTAGCTACGGAAATAATTTCTCAGAGACACCCAAGGGAGTAGGGAAAGGTGGCACACTCCTTTGTTAGTCTCCATATGGAGGACCTTCTCCCGGGAGTGGACTGGTGCGACCGCGGGACTAGAGTCTGAAGATCCGGGACCGTAACCCTCTCCCTTTAAAGACAACAAAAAAATCGACGGGTGAAATACTAAAAACAACAACAACAACAACAACAACAATATTGTCGAGTTTACCTGATCCTGTTACCTATTTCGGGGTTGTTTACTCGTCGACCGAACTACGACCTACAATTACGTAAACCGTTTGTCGTTGTTTGTGAGACGTTCTAAGACATTACATACCTCTATAAACTCTATTACATTGGTTTTGTACTTTCAGTAAAAGACCGTTTTACCTTTGGACATAGGACAGAACATTTACAATTATCCTCCCTTCGTCGAATCGGAGGTAGACCATGGATGGTTCGCGACCCTTGAAAATGTCCATTGAGTGACGTCGGAAATGTCGACGTCTAGTATTACCACGACCTCTAATCTTTGTCATTAGAAGTCGTAGTTCTAATAAAACAAAATAACTTACGACATCATCCTTCCCTGACAGTATGTCGTCTGTAATGACGAGGGGTTTTATTAAACTCATAAGGTAGATAATTTTCCTGAGGTTTAAGATCACACACCTTTTTTCTGGTTTGTTACCTGAAGTTCTACGTCTTTTTTTTTTTTAGATCAAGAACCAAGACTTTCCTAAAGACAAGTCTACGAGAGACAATAAAACTATATATTTTTCCTCACACAGACCCAAAACATACTTCATATCCTGGTTCCTCTCTTTGAGAAGAACCCCGGTAATTCATAAAATATCGTAACACCATTACTTACTAATTTATCTATCTCTATCGTATCAAGAGTTATATTTGTGGGTTTATTTAATCACTCTCCTCTGAGTTTCAAGTCGTTAATTTTTAAAATTTTCCTTGTATTAAGAGATAGACCTAGATAAGTAAGAGGGAGAACCTTACATTTATTCTGACAACTTTCTATCTTAACCAGGTTATGTTCAACGGAACTTAAAAATTAGGATTGAGTCTAGAAAAAAAAATTACCAACGAACTCTCCTTGACAAACTGGTTCACTGTTCACCGAGAGAAATGTGACTAGACTCAAAACTAGATGACAGGTGGTCAATCCTCAAACTCCGAAAACAGTTAAAATAATTTGAAAACCTCGGGGCTAGAATAGAACTTTTGTTGGCAGTATTAAGGTTAAAGTCTACAAAAACAAACACTCTTGAGTTACTTTAGTTCTTCCGTCTCACAAGTCGTACTACGAACTTTCAGAATGACTTCAGACATTTGTATGGTTTCTAACCCTGGTCTTGTGTTCGAGGTCTGATCTCCTTGTCGGTTCCCATATCCTCCGGTTTTGAATCCCTTGTTTATCGTTTCGTTTAGACTACTCTGGAGAGAATCATATTCAACCTACCTAGGGTCAAACCACCCTCGACACTCGGTCCATAAGTCAGACTGTGTTCTACGAAGACGACTCAGTTATTTTATTTTTCGTCCGTCCGCTTACCAAGTGAGCTGACACAAAAAGACCTTACACATTCCATAAAGAGTAAACTGGATTTAAATATAAACCAAAGTTTTCTGGATTAAATTTGAGGACTAGGGAGATAAAAATTCGTTCAGTTAGTTGCACATTTCATGAGGTACGATATAAACAATATAATTCAACCCCCTTAGGTTACACCTTTAACCATATTTTTCTCACACTAGTGATAAAGAAACGAGATTTGGACGCGATAGTTTGTGTCATCGTTGTACACTACTAGTTCGTTAACTTTACATCGAACGAGAGTGACTCTACGAGACATTTGCCTAAAGTTTTAACATCGTGTTTTTTCAACTTCTTGTAGTCCAATTACCAAAACTATAACTCATGTACAATTTCAAACCCTGTACAACTCATTTTAGTTTATATAACAACTTTAATTACAATAAACAAAGGAAAACGAACAAATTACACCGATGTAAATTTTAATGGAAATAGCGAGTATACGCCTTAGATTAAATTTTTTTTACTATGTTTACTTGAATAAACGTTTTGGTCTTTCTCAGAATACCGATACCTTTTGTTTGAATACCGATGGTTTCCCCTTTACACCTTCCCTCCCTATTTAGTCCTCAAAGGAACTAACCGTCCTGAAGTCCAGGACGTTCAGTGTCATCGTGGTTTCTCGGTCGAGGTGTCAAGGACTTCAGGTCAGATCATCTACCAAAGAAACCGAGAGGGTTGTTAAGATAATGGAGGAACGATTCAGTGAAGTCAGTACAGACTGAGAGACGCTGGGGTATCTGCCGTCGGGTGGTCCGAGGGGGCGGGGACCCTAAGAGGTCCGTTCTTGTGACCTCACCCAACGGTAAAGGAAGACGTTACGTACTTTCACTTTTCACTTTCACTTCAGCGAGTCAGCACAGGTTGAGAAGCGTTGGGGTACCTGACATCGGATGGTCCGAGGAGACAGGTACCCTAAAAGGTCCGCTCTCATGACCTCACCCCACGGTAACGGAAGAGGCTAATGGAGGAGTTATGAGACATTTTTTAGGGGACTTTGATCGGTCTCCTCTAAGACAAGAGACAGTTACTTGGGACTAGTTATATCGTAAGTTATATATACGAACAACAAGTCAGTGAGTCAACACAGGTTGAAAAACGGTGGAGTACTTGACGTCGTCCGGTCCGAACAGACAGGAAGTGACAGAGGGTGTCAAACGAGTTTGAGTACAGGTAATACAGTTACTACGATAGGTTGACAGAGTTGACAGAGTAGACAACGGGGGAAGAGGAAGACGGGAATTAGAAAAGGTCGTACCCCCAGAAAAAGTTACTCAGTCGAGAAACGTAGTCCACCGGTTTCATAACGACTTCATATACGAATTTTTGTCCCTTTTTTTTCTTCATATGTGAATTCTTATCATTTTTTTTTTTTTTTTTTTTTTCATATACGGACTTTTTTTTTTTTTAACCTGGGTCTCTATACGTCACGAACAACTTCTGATTGAACAGAAAGTACCTAAAAATTGGACTATGAAGTCCATTTGTAGGTTAGTTTTATTTCATTCTCATCCGGTCGAGGGTTCGAACGGGTGACTACGATAGAATTAAACCTTATGTTGACTTGAGAACAGACAACATTAGACACTACTCAGAATCTCGGTAAACTTTTTGTCTTCGTTTCCCTTCTACACATTTCCGTCGAGGACGTGTCAAAGACTCACATATAAGTCAAACTTGTTTTAAAAAGTTGTCCGTTTTAAACGTAAACAGATAACGACCCTCGGTCCCACTCCTTGAGGCGGGCACCGTTTCCAGTACTCCTTCCTCCGAGCCGTATGCGTTCCCACCCTAGCTCGGAGTCCTCTGGGGGACAATGGCTCGTAGATAGGGGTTTGGTCTCAGACGGACGGAATGACACAATACGAAAGGTGGATGAGAAGATTGTAATTGTCCCCCGACAAGGGGGTGGTGGAAAAAGACCTTTTTCAATTAAATCTCGAAAAACTATTATTCAGAGGACCCGTATTATTCTCACAAAGTTAGGTTTTTGGGGAGACTACCGAAAGATCGGGCGGACGGTCTGAGAATGTCGACGCGTACACTAACAAACGCCGGTGGGCTGGCTGGCGTTCTCCGTGTCCTTCGAATTTTGTAGGATCCTTACATCCCCGAAGACTCCTCAGTTTTAGTAATCTTATCCTGACTAATTCCCAAAGTAAACAACTCGGTTATGAACGACGGTTCAAAATCATAGAAAATAAACATCTATATCACCATATATCTTTTTTGTCCACCATCGGGACCATAATCGTTGTAAACTAGAAACTCAATTCGTGAAAGAAACAATATTGGGTGCCGTGGAAACAAGATGTCCTTACATTGAAATAAATCCTAAAACTCCCACTACTTCTAATTCCTTTTTGTGAAGTCCCCTTTTACTCAAAAGACCAACTATCTGTAAATAGATCCTTCTCTCGGTATTTTTAGAATTGTCCGGAGACCCGGTCTTCTATTACATTCTGGACTCTGGAAAACATATGCCCTTCCATACGTTTTCCTTTCGGACCAGAGTTATTCCCAGTCCTGACGACGGGGACGTATTTAGACGTATAAGGTAATAAAGAAATACATGTTGAACCCCATATTCGACGAAAACTTTTATCCCAGAACCCAGACCGTGGCTACGAACCGAGGGGGTACAGCAAGAAAAGAGGGAAAAGACCGACTTAAGGGTAGACCTCGTACCTCCGAGTGGCTCATATGAATAAACGGGACCGAAGATTCTGGGTGCGTTCTCCCTCGGGTTCCGCCCCACGGGAGGTGATAAGTTCACCCGTGGCCACCGGATGCGTCTGCCACGTTCAAGGAACAGAACCTTGAAATAACCAAAAGGTACATTTGGTTCAATAAGTCGGAGAAAAGAGGTAATTAAAAGGATGATGTGATAAGAAGAGATTAGAGAGAAATATAAAGATTTATTTATTCAAAAAGGACCGACTGAGGTAGGGACGAAACTTAAGGGACCTAGGTGGTCCCGACCTGGGGCCGTGTGTAAATTTTTCTTTTATTATAGGCGTACACTTACACATTCACCGGATCAGCACGGACTGAGAAACACTGGGGTACCTGAGGTACCGTAAGAGATCCGGTCTTATGACGTCACCCATCGGATAGGGAAAAGGTCTCCTAGAAGGACTGGGTCCTTAGTTTGGCTACAGAGGACGTAACGTCCTCCTAAGAAATGGTCGACTCGACAATCCCCAAGGGAACACCGAGTCAACCATTTCTTATAGACGTATGGACAACTATTTAGACCTTAATCGTTAGACAGACACTCGTCCTGGCCAGGATTCGTCGAAGACACTATTTTGTCTTCGTACAGACAGACTGAAAGAAGATGTTCCTAGAAAGTGACAAGAACACGATCATCTGTACCTTTCATAATCTAAGACAAAGATTCACTCTTAATGTCACACTTTGATTACCGATTATAGGGTCGACCAGGAACTGCATGAAGTACCCTCTCCGTTAGGATCGAGATGGTTCGTCATCGGGAGTACTTCAATCGATAACAGTAACATCGGTGCAAGGAACTTAAACATCACAATAAACGACACAATAAGTTCCTATACGGAAGTGGAACAGTTGTTGTGTATAAAGGTATTGTGTATCACTACGTGATTTGGTCACACGTAGGATGTCATTTAGGGTCGGGGCTACAGAATATCCTCGGAGAGACCGGCAACAGTATTCACTCAGGTTAAAACACACTCTGGTACTTTTGAGTCACGAAAAATACGAACACGAATACTGCCCTCCAGACTCTTCCGTGGAGACTTCCAAATAAGGATGGTGAGTAACAGTAAACACATCTCAGAAACGTCCAACTTAGTGACTCCACAACGAAGATGTGAACATGATCCGACTCATCGTTGTACGGGAAAGGGGATTCACGTCATCTTCAGTAAGGGTGAGGGTTGTACAGACAGAAGACAGGAGACCTCATACATAACGAACTCGAGCGGTGTCGGACCATCTACCTTTAGTAGTCCTATAAGATCTTTGGGAAAACTAACGGTAGAGAAGTCCTCCAATGTTGATGACGTTTGGAGTCCTAAAATGTTTCGTGAAAAATGTTGGAGTCTACTTCCTCTTCAGTTGTGAACACTGTCAGTGTCCGAAGGTACCGGACATGCACTAGTACCCGAAACGAAAATATTAGTAGGACAAAGAATATGGTTGATTCTACAGTGACATAAAAAAATTAGTAGTCAAATAGAAACTACAAAAAATCTATATAAGACCTAAAAGGATACATAGAAGTGAATAACTACCCCCGGAACAATCATCATCAACGATTTTGACTGAAGGTCAGTCAATCGACACCATCTTATCCTTTTTCTTACTGGTTGACATATAATAATTGTAATACATAATTATATAATAATCAAAATAACAAACGTCTGTAGATTAAGATTGTAAGTCTTTTTAGTACAGGAAAACTTACAGTCAAACTGACATGTCCTCGTGCNATCAACGATTTTGACTGAAGGTCAGTCAATCGACACCATCTTCTCCTTTTTCTTACTGGTTGACATATAATAATTGTAATACATAATTATATAATAATCAAAATAACAAACGTCTGTAGATTAAGATTGTAAGTCTTTTTAGTACAGGAAAACTTACAGTCAAACTGACATGTCCTCGTGCCGTTACAATAATGTAATTTAACAAATCAAAGGTAATACAAAGAGGACAAACTACATCGATAGCCGGAAACAAGATAGTGATCGTAACGTTCATTTTTTTATTTTAATTAATCTCGAGGTTATCATAAAAATGACAATCGTTATTCATATCGTATTACACGTCGGATCGTTATCGATCACTCGGATCCAGACAGACCTTGTAAGAACCTAGGACACCCCTTTTGTAGGACACACGCGGGGAACTATGGTCCGGATCCCTGGTTTTAAGCATACTTTCCGTTATCACCTCGACTTTCCGCGGGTCTGTACAGACTGTGTGACGGCGTCGGACGAGGACGTACCCGTTACGGCGATATTGGATCCTTACAGAAACGTTCCAAGTGTTTACCCTACGATCTACGAACCGGGACGGAGACTCGAGTCGGGACCACGACTCAAAGCTAGGAGACTCGTCGAAACCTCCAGAGGGTAACATCTTCGATTGGGTAAGGAAGGTTTATCAAGTCATCGAGTCAGCACAGGCTGAGAAACGCTGGGGTACTTAGTGTCGTGCGGTCCGGAGGGACAAGTAGTGGTAGAGGGTCTCAAGTGAGTCTAAGTACAGGTAGCTCAGGCACTACGGTAGGTCCGTAGAGTAGGAGCCAACAGGGGAAGAGGATGACGGGGGTTAGGGAGGATCGTAGTCTCAGAAAAGGTTACTCAGTTGAGAAGTGTACTCCACCGGTTTCATGACCTCAAAGTCGAAATCGTAGTAAGGAAGGTTTCTTTAGGGTCCCAACTAGAGGAAGTCTTACCTGACCAACCTAGAGGAACGTCAGGTTCCCTGAAGAGTTCTCAGAAGAGGTTGTGGTGTCAAGTTTTCGTAGTTAAGAAGCCGTGAGTCGGAAGAAGTGTCAGGTTACCCTCTGGAGAGTGTAGGTATGTACTGGTAACTTTTTTGGTATCGAAACTGATCTACCTGGAATCAGCCGTTTCATTACAGAGACGAAAATTTATATGATAGATCCAACCAGTATTGAAAAGAAGGTTCCTCATTCGCAGAAAATTAAAGTACCGACGTTAGTGGTAGACGTCACCAAAACCTCGGGTCTTTTTACTTCAGACTGTGACAAAGGTGACAAAGGGGTAGATAAAGGGTACTTCACTACCCTGGCCTACGGTACTAGAAACAAAAGACTTACAACTCGAAATTCGGTTGAAAAAGCGAGAGGAGAAAGGGAAAGTAGTTCTCCGAAAAATCGAGGAGAAGTGAAAGACAGTATTCCCACCATAGTAGACGTATACACTCCAATAACTATAAAGAGGGTCGTTAGAAATAAGGTCGAACACAAAGAAGGTCAGGTCGCAAAGAGTACTACATAAGACGTATCTTCAATTTATTCGTCCCACTGTTATATGTCGGAACTGCAGGAGGAAAAGGATAAACCTTGGTCAGACAACAGGGTACAGGTCAAGATTGACAACGAAGGACTGGACGTATGTCTAAAGAGTTCTCCGTCCAGTGCACCAGAACATAAGGGTAGAGAAAGTCTTAAAAGGTGTCAAATAACACTAGGTGTGTCAGTTTCCAAAACCGTATCAGTTATTTCGTCTTTATCTACAAAAAGACCTTGAGAGAACGAAAAAGCTACTAGGTCGCCTACAACCGTTAAACTAGAGACCAAGGAGACGGAAAAGATTTTGGTCGAACTTGTAGACCTTCAAGTACCAAGTGCATAACGACTTCGGACCGAACCTCTTAAAACTCGTAATGAAAGCTTGCGTGAGACTAAACGACGGAGAAGAAGGGGCTTCCTCCGACCGAAAGGGTCGTAGGACGCTTGAGACGAAGGGTCGGACACCCTTTTCACGAAGAACCTCCAGAAAAGAGTCCCCGACAAAGGTGACTAGACCCCGGCACCATTGCCTGGGTGTTAGTGTCCCCTTCCGTATTGGTATGCCACTAAAGGGGTACCTGACCAAAGAAGTGACGACACAAAACAGATGTAAAAGCCACTAATGAAGAACCGTAAAAAACATTTTATCAACATAAACAAACAAAGACCGACACGACCCAGAAACAACGACACCCCGGAAAACGAGATCGACGTCACACGTCCGAAGAGTAACCCCACTGCAGAGGACACGTGCCCGAGATCCCGAACGTCCGAAGTCATCAAGTTCATACGCCCGCCCGAATCAACAAGAAGGCGTGCACCCTAGGAGGGTTTAGTCCCTACCTTGGGTACAACGGTCACCTGAGAAATGACGACTCGGTGGTCCCTTCGGGTGAAGAACCGTAGAGACTTAGACGACGACCCGGTGACTCAACAACCACAACTGTCACCGGAAGTGTCGTCCGAGTAAGAAGTCTTCCTCTTTGGGTCCCAAAGACTCAAAACGACTTAAGACACCTGAAAATTTATACACATCTCTTGTTTCTCCCGAAGGGAACATCGAGTCAACCATTTCTTAGACGGACGTCACGTCCTCTGGACCCAAGCTAGGGACCCAATCCTTCTAGGGGACCTCTTCCTTTACCGTTGGGTGAGGTCATAGTAACGGACCTTTTAGACTACCTGTCTCCTTGGGCCACTCGACGTCAGGTACCCCAGCGTTTCTTGACCCTTCTCAACCCGTACTGACTCGCTGATTATGAATCTCTTGTTTCTTTTGTTTCTTCTGGTCGTTAAAACACACTAAACGGAAATCCGAGGATTCCTGAGCCGACCTTAAATTCTATTCTTTCAACCTATTGTGACTCGTCCCCGTTTAACAAGGATCCCAAAATTTATCTAAAACATCAGAAACAATAAAATAAGAGAACACAAGAAATAACGGTTGTGTTTTACTCTTTCCAAGACCGTTTCCCTTTCAAAGAACTGTCTACTTATCTTTACCTGACCCTGTGTCTCACAAACCACTTTCATTACGAAAATTAAACCCCCTGATAGGTTCAATTACAAGAAAGGAATATTAATCCAAAGGATTATATTTTAAGAACACATATAATCCTGCAAGAACCAAACCAAATCTCGATCTTCCTACAAAAGAGTATATAAGACCTAAAGTCTAAGGAGTTGAATAAGTACCTTTTTGAAAAAAAAAAAAAACCATAAATTTTGACGAAACACCCAAATATACGATAGTCATCCGTACTCCGTCCTACATTTCCAGCCATCAAGACACATCAATCTGGAGTCATACACAAGTGAATGGTTGAGACATTGAAACTCGTTTAATGGATTTGAGAGATGCGGAGCCAAAGGAACGAAAATTATAGTTCTACTATTATATATATGTATGTATATATATACCTACTATTGTCGTGGAGGAAGTGTTCCGATTTAAGGAGTCAAAATCCTTTTACACGGGTAATTTTCTACTCACGAGTTCTTTATGATCAAAACATAATAGTCTTCCAATAAATCGTTCTCGCTCGTAGGACACCTCCACAGTTTCCAGCTCTGTAGAGAGGACACCGAGACTGACACGCGTCTTTCATCTGGGGTCACGGACGTGACGACCCTCGTCCCGAAATTCTTTTAGAGGACCTCGGGCAAAATGAAAAAGAGAGAGTTGGAAATTCCAGTAAACTGACTTTATTTTTATTTAACGTTGTTAATAGGATGTTTCTCTTTGATGAGTCTTACCGTTTGATACGTCTGCAAAGTTTTTTACTATTTGTGTCTAATTGAAATTCCTTTCTTATATAAGTGGTCCTACGAGAGGAATGGGACGTCCGAGATAGGAACGGAGACGACACCTCCTTTCGTCTCGCACCTCAGCTTTTCACATGGTCTAAAGACGAAACAAGACGATTAAAGACGTCAAAAAAAAAAAAAAAAGTTCTACTCCAAACACGTTACTACGTCAAATGTCCAGACAGACAAAAGTGACGACAACTTTCGTATGTGCACCACTGAAGGGACCGCCAGGTCACCAATTCTGCGACGAAGGTTACGTCCCCCGTACCCACGACAGGGACGGTCCAACTCCTTGATTCTAGGAAGGACGGTCCGACACTCCGGTTTTTTTCTTTTTGTTGTTGTTGTTGTTGTTTTGTGGACTACACGACTCAACAAGGGAGACCAATCCGAAGATCAAAAAAGGACTTGTCAATCCTTGAAAGTGTATCGTAAGATACTTTTGAAAAGCCGAAGGAGAACAGAAAGGGAAACCTATACTTTCGTGTGGGGAACCAAAAAAGTGGGGAACCAAGGCGGTGACGAGGAAATACACCGGCCACCCTACCCACACGTCACCCCAGAGACTGGTCTTGTAAGAGTCACCGGGGAGGGACCCTCCACCCACCCTCACAGTCGGGAGAGGAGGGGTGGAGACGGGCCCCGGTCCCTCCACCCCGGTCGAGTGGAGGGAGAAAGTCCTAGGAGGCGGAGTCCGGGAAGGGACCTTGTGGGGTCTTCAACGTAAAGGCCCAGCCTGGGGAGTTTCATGATACCTCCTTCGTTCAGGAAAACCGAAGATTCCGACCGGGGCCTTCAGACCTACCCATTGTCGGGACGGATCCTCAGAGTTATAGGAGAAAATTCCTCTTTCGGTCTCAGAGCACCAAAGACACAAACTGACACTAACTACTTTTCTTACGATTACTTCAGGGTTTATTTTCGTCAATTCAGTCTCTCGATTCTAACGTCTGTCCCGACCTTAATGAGTCGCCGAGAGATTACCCCACTCCACCCCCACCTCCCTTCCGTTAGTTAAATTACACCAAATAAGGGAGTCTTCTGTCACTCTGGACTAGGATGTTCCCCACCCACTCGTTTGGAGGGTAGACCGGGGGAGACCAAGGGTGAACTGAGTCGAGGGGACTATAAGACGACTAAGAGTCTACACTCAAGGACGTAGACAGGTAAATCGGACGGTCGGACGAGATAAGGGACTATTGTCCACGGACTATTGTCCGTGGGTCGGGAGGTCCAAGGGTGTAAAGGGTCGTCGGTCTTTCAACCTGCCCTCTGGAAGTGCGAGGGTCCACGTAAAATCTAGATAGGTCCTCGCGGGGGGAGTGGTGGTGAAACCACAGGACTATGGCCAATGTATTGTCGGTGTCAGGGGTCTCGAGACTGTAGTGGGTGACTTCCAAGAGTGGTCGGACCTGTCGGTTCCCCTGGATACACACCGGGCCCTACTACCGCCCCCTTACTCGGATTGTCTTCTCGGTCCTTGGCCATTCCCGTTCCCCGTGTCCAGTCTCATGTCGTACCATTGACCACCACTGAGTCTCTCCTTCCGCCTTCCTAAACCCAAAAAATTAAGGGGCTCAAGGGTGTTCTAAAGTGACAACGGGGTGCAAAGGGGAGGTGGGATGTATCCCTTAAAGACTAATTGCAGGAGTTTTGAGGTTCCCGGTCTCCCGGATTGAAGGAGAAGTGGGGTGAAGGGGTGGGAGTCTTCGTCGGAAGACTCCCTCCGCGAGAGAAGAGGGAGTGCACAGGATACAGTATACACAGGAGGTGACGATCACAGGTCGAGGGTTAAGGACCGGACACCCCCGCGAGTCCAGGGAACGCTGCCGAGTCTGAAAGGGGTGGTCGGAGGAGGGAAGGGTAAAAATAAAGGGGCCAGTGGTGGGGCGGAGCCTACCAGATGAGAGAGTCGAAAGAGGTGATGGAGTAAGAACGGAGAGGAAGAGGGTCTCGTCTGTCTTCTGCTCCCCTACTCTTCGTTTCCCCTTCCGTCCCCGCTCTCCTCCGCTCCTTCCCGTCACGTCTGTCCCCCGCGTGCCGTGGGCCCCAAGAGGGGACGAAGACCCCTAAGACTCACCCTCCGCCTCCCGGCGGGTGAGTCCCTCGACGCCACCCCGCAGGTTGACCCTTAGAGCGTCCCCTCCTTCTGCACGTCTGGGACCCTGGAGGCGCGCGGCGTGAGCCCGGTCGGCGGAAGCGCTGGCGTCGTGAAGGCGCTCAGCGGGGGGTTCCCCGCCCCGCTTTGTCCACGCCAACGGTGCCGTGGGCTCGGACCCGCCCCCGACCGCCCCCCTTGACGTTGCCTTGATCGCCGCGAGCGCTCTAAACGTTAGCCGGTTATTCTCCTCCCCCTCCCCTCCTGCACCGCGCCCCGCGCGCCCGCCCCGCGGAGGAAGGGAGAGGGTCAAGGGGCGCCGGGGGTCACCGCCGCCGCGCGCGCGAGTTTGCGCGCCGGCCCGGAAGACTTCTCGCGTGCCGATCCGCGCGCAAGGTGACACGTCTTCCCGTGAGCCGGCCGGCACGGCACGCGGACGCGTCACGCCCGGCGAGGGGCGGGGGGACGGGGTGGCGGGGGAGTCGGCCGGGCGGCCCGGGTCGGAGCCGGGGCTCAGGAGCGAGCCGAGAGTCGGCGGGGAAATGGGACGTCGTCGGTCGGGCCACAGGTCGTCGTACAAGTCGACCCAGTCGTTCCTACGGGCGGCGTTCTTCCTCGGCCTCGAGAAGGTCTGCCACAGGCTCCCCGACGCCGTCGACATGCGCGTCTTCGACGACGGGGACCTCCTCGTGACGGCGAAGGTACTCAAGGTGAGCCGGCGCGACCTCCTGCGGCTGAAGCTGTTGTTCGGGTACCACGAGGAGCACCCGGTCATGTCGTGCCCGTTCTGGTGGAAGTAGGCCGTGGACTACCTCGGTCCTGAAGGGGCCCTACGCGTAGCCCGGGCTCGGGTGGCAGCGCCAGTACGTGCCGGGGTGGCCCCCGCACCACGGGCCGTTGCGCGAGCAGCAGATGGGCCGGGAAGGCGTTCGAGTTGCGGAAGCCGTTGCGGAAGGAGTTGTCCATCGGTGGGGAGCTGGGCCCCACCCCCCCTCCCCGGCGGCCCCAGGGCTGGAAGGTCACTGATGACGGGGGCGACAAGAAACAGGCTTCGGAGGCGCTCTGGGGAGTCGCTGGTGAGGGGCCTTTCGGTTGGGAATGGTTCCCGCAGACGCTCATCCACAGCGGCCGAGGGCGNCGGGCGGCGTTCTTCCTCGGCCTCGAGAAGGTCTGCCACAGGCTCCCCGACGCCGTCGACATGCGCGTCTTCGACGACGGGGACCTCCTCGTGACGGCGAAGGTACTCAAGGTGAGCCGGCGCGACCTCCTGCGGCTGAAGCTGTTGTTCGGGTACCACGAGGAGCACCCGGTCATGTCGTGCCCGTTCTGGTGGAAGTAGGCCGTGGGCTACCCTCGTCCTGAAGGGCCCCTACGCGTAGCCCGGGCTCGGGTGGTAGCGCCAGTACGTGCCGGGCTGGCCCCCGCACCACGGGCCGTTGCGCGAGCAGCAGGTGGGCCGGGAAGGCGTTCGAGTTGCGGAAGCCGTTGCGGAAGGAGTTGTCCATCGGTGGGGAGCTGGGCCCCAACCCCCATCCCCGGCGGCCCCAGGGCTGGAAGGTCACTGATGACGGGGGCGACAAGAAACAGGCTTCGGAGGCGCTCTGGGGAGTCGCTGGTGAGGGGCCTTTCGGTTGGGAATGGTTCCCGCAGACGCTCATCCACAGCGGCCGAGGGCGCCGAGACAGAGGGGGCGGGGGGCTTAAAGGGTCCAGTAGCCAAATTGAGGGTTGGAGGGTGGGACCGTCTAGGGTCCGAGGAGTGTAGGGAGTCTATCAGAACCAACGGTGGAGGAAGGGATTCCGACCCGCGTGGATAAAGTAAGTCTGGTTGGGGGGAGTGGGGGAGGGAAGTTCCCAGACAAAGAATTCATAGGACCTTTTTATGTCACTTTGAAAATCGGTAAGTGAAACGACCACACAACACGAAGGGTCCTCTGGCCACCAAACACCTCCTTCCTGGCCCCTCTAGACTTTGGCTACCTTTGGACAACGAACTCAACAAAGTCAGGCCAAAGAAATCACTAATCACTCTCTACCTCATAAAGGACGGTATAGTCATTTGTTCCGACAGTCTCGGTAGTCGTCAAGGTCGGGAGGTTTACACCTAAAGACTTGAGGCTCCCGTGGCCCCTTCTTGTTGCGGACGTTATTCCGTCGGTACTTCAACGTGATAAGGAATGGCACTCGTGACTCCTTTGAGTCCTACACTTTTTTGCATCCTATGACTGGGGTCTATCGACTCTACGCACACTCTCTGTTACTAAAATCACCCGGGTCTGAGAACGTAGAAGGGTATACATCTTTTTACGATTTAAGGAACTCTATAGACCAAAAGTAATTAAGTGTTTTTATTGAAAACTACAAGTCTGATGAACACGAAACAACGTTTGGATATATTGGACTGTGGGATGGGGGGCAAGGGGTCCCAATGAACTCTAATGAAATTCGAACTTCAGGATTTTTAAGGGTGGTTTTTGGACATTGAGAGTTGAAAATCCAACACTGACAAAACATTCAACTATAATCGTTCTGACACAGACAATTCCCAAATGAATAAACTACTTCTTTCGTTCGAGTACGGACAGTCTTAGTCGGACAGAAGGACCCATAGGACTCCTGTAACGAGACCGTCCACACCTTGGGACGTCTGTCGTCGTCCCCATGAAACACGGCTGGACCAGACAAGAACCTGAGTGCACACTCGTTCCTCCGCAGTGTGATTATGGGTAAGTGAATTGTGACCCTAGAGTCTGTAAAACCTTTACTTTGTTTTTCCAAATGCACTTCAGAGAAGACCTTAAAGATCGAAGCCATCTCTTAGTTTTGCGACTAGTTTGATCGGCCAAGACACTGGTCACTATTGTAAAGACATTACTGTTCACAGGGTCCTGGACGTGGGAACCCAGACGAGACGGAAGGAGCGACGACCGACGTCACACGAGAACGGAGAATGAAGTCTATCTCTTTACATCCAATGAGTAAACAAAAACCTTTGCACAGACGTGGGTGTAGAAAGGAGGTGTCACCGCAGGCCCCTCCTCCACTTGGTGGGTGGAGGCAAAGGATCCCGAACAGGGCAAGGTCACGGAGTCTTTGACAATGTCCGACGTACACCCTGTTTTCCCTTAACGTCGAAGTGTAACGTGTGAAAACAACGAGTCCACCCCCCTTCCGACTCTGAGGAACCCTTCAGTCACTGTCTGGGAGACTTCATTCAACTTCACTAAAACAAACTAGTTTCATCGACATATACGGAATCGTAAATATTTGGACGGCGTCCTATTACATAACTCTAAGTTATACATAAAGAAGACAAAAAAGGTAAGCTTCTACCACGGTCTAGAACCACAAGGGAACGGAGGTCCTAAAAAAAAAATTTTAACCTTAGTTTCCTACCTCAACAAACAAATAAATTAAACCGACGTGACTCAAAATCAACGTCGTACCCCCGAGAAATCTTTCTAGTTTTTCTAACAGAAATCTTTCTGTTAGGATTGTAACAGGTAGTCCAGTTACGGACCTGGGTGACACCGTTGGGAGTGGACCTCGTGACGGGAGGCACTTTGCTGTTGGTAGGCACGTCGGCACGGTTACGACTTTCTCTCTCAGTCAAGTCTTTCCGGTACACGACATTCCTAGGTAAATATACGGTAAGACCTTTTCCGTCCTGACACCCTAGTCGTTTGTACCGATCACAATCCTGACAAACTCCAGTCGCACACAAAACCACTACCTTGAGAAGACACAAGAGTAACACCACTGTCACTATGTGTAGACACGGACAATTTTGAGAACCTTGGTATATATACGTACGTGTGTACCCAGTTAAAAACACATTCGTCAAAGAAAAAAAAATTTCCCTCTCTCTCCAGTAAAAAATTTTTGAAGACGGAAACCGGGACATTATATTGGGGGACCCCCTGAAGGACCCATCTGGTCGTAAATTGTGAGGTTTGAGGGTTACGTCCTCCGGTCCCAAACTAGGGACCAGTCCCTTGATTTAGGACGTACGACGTTAATTAAAAAAAAAAAATTACTTTTACGAAAAGAACATCTGATGTATATCAACCCAGTATAAAAAAATTAGGTGAGATTGTCTGAGAACTAACCACATAAATCTGGTAAGTGTAACTTCACCAATAACTATGTCAACCTAATTATAGATGAGACAAACATTTCCTTGGAAGGTAAGTAACGTGAATAAGAAACGATGGAAAAATTTTATATGAGGTGAGAAAAAAGAACAGAAGAGACTGAAATTACTCGTAAAATACACTAAAGTAAAAGAGAGAAGAGAATCGTATAGTTAAGAAGAAAACTTTTTTTTTTAATACCAACCGGACCTCAAACGTTATGTGTAAACGTTGATTAGATACAGGTGAAAGTTTAATGAGACAAAGTGAAACGTCTATCACGTTCATGGAGAATTGTCTCACAAGAGTCAAGGAGGAAGGACAAGGAATATTGCAACGTCAACAAGTAAAGTGAGTAAGTATTCGATACTAGTGGTCGTGGAACAACGACAAAAATAAAACTTGTCAATATATAACTTAGTCAATTATTATCTTTTGTACTCCCTTAAACGGTCACCTGACCCCCAATCCCGAGGTACGAGAGTTACGACTCCCACACCTAAGTTAGGGACCAGGCCCTCGCTCCTAGGGTGTTCGGTGCTCCGCAGTGGTTTTTGTTTTTTCCTTTCTTTTTTCTTACTTTACGAAAGAAAATGGAAGTAAATAAGAAAGAGATTACGAAAGGGAAAAATTTACAACTAGACTTAGAGACTGGATAATCATATATACTAAAAGGAAAAGAGACTTCTTGTTTCAAAAACATTCCGTCCAGAGGACCGTTACGTAAGGAAGTCAAAAACAGACTCCTTCAGAAATAAAGAAGAAAGAAACCTATATGTCGGTATCCACCCACCAAATAAGTAAGTGGAGAAGTCTACATAATGAAATAAGAGAACGAGCACCAAAGACTGTTCTGTCTACACTAAGAAATGAAACAAGGAGATGCTCACTCCACCAAAAGGGGGGAGCCCGAAAGGAATTCCTAAACAGAAACCAAAAGACGTCAAACTTATACTACACGGATCCACATCAAGAAACCACTATACAGGACTAACCAACAAGAGACTTTAAGGACCTACACAGGAGACCCTAGACGGTAATTAAAACCTTTTAGGAGTCGGTAACACTGAAGTCCACAAAGAAGACAAGTAAAGAAACCAAGTAGCAGAGTACAAAGTTAATACGCATATAATGTGGAAAAAATTAACAGAGTTAAGAACTTATAAGATAAGGAAAAAGAGGGGAAGGGGCAATCAAAAAGAGAAACAAAAAATCAACCTCTGCAAAGATACTATATTTAATTACGAATGACTTAAGAAACGAGTCGGTACAGGGCAGATCACTACTTACATAGTTTCCGTAAGAAACAAAGACAATGACATAAAAACTAAAGACCGTAAATAAAAAAGAAGAAATAATCTCAAGGGTATAGAGACGAATATAACGTACGTACGAGTCAACGAAGTCAGTACAGACTGAGACGTTGGGGTATCTGATATATCGGACGGTCCGAGGAGACAGGTACCCTAAAAGGGTCTGGTTTGGACATAGAAGACGTAACGTCCACCTAAGAAATGGTGACTCGAAGGCTCCTTCGGGGACGAATATAATGGGTGGCCAAAAAATCATCCAACAGGTGAAAAAAGGGAAATGTCGGGGATCGTGCAATTAGTATCAATTTGAGAGTCAGATTATTAACGTTTTAGAAACGGTATGGACTCGGTTCAAGAGTACGGACGAAAAAGAGTCCGGAGGAGTTCCAGACGAAAAAGAACGGGAATCAAACTGAACATTGAAACACACCTTTCGACCTAAACACCATCTACAGTCTCCGAAGTCCACAGAAGACAACAGAGGGACAACAGAGACCCAAAAGGGTCTTTGAGATAGACTTTGCCTCAGACACAGACCGTCGCGAGCACCTTATTACGGACCGAAAAGATGGTCTCGGGGCTCGTACACCACCTCTCTACGACCCACTCCCTCCGTAAGGATACTCAATCTGACAAAAACACCAGTACTCCAGGACCCGACACGGGAAGTCTTCAAAGAATCGAGGGTGGGTAGGAAAAAAAAAAAAAAAAAAAGGGTCAACATTCTGTCCTTCCGATCTTCTCCAAGGTCAACAGTTCCACGAGAAACGGGAAGGGGGTACAGACTATTCCGAGACAGACTATTTCATCAAATAAGACTCCCTTCTTCGTGGGAAACCACACCTACAAAAACTTTTACCAATAAAAAGAGACCCATGTAAAGATTTGACAATCAAAAGAAGAGAAGGGACAGATTTATCACTTTCACATTAAAAAAAAAAAAAGAGTTCAGAAATAGTACTTCTGGGGTACCCCGAGGACCTTTATTTTGAGTACATTCGCACAGTAGGGGGAAGGGAGGGGGATCGAGTCCTCAAAATTCAAAGTAGAGCGGTGGAGATCGGAGGTCGTAAACAGTCGATGACAAATACACCAAGATGGTCAATGACCGAAAACCTCCTAAGACGGGGTCCTTTCGACACTTTCGCTTTTTCGCCAACAAGACAAGTAAAAACGAAGCACAAAAAACAACCTGATAAAAATCCATATAGAGTCAAGTTAAGTCAGTGAGTCAGTATAGGTTGAGAAACACTGAGGTACCTGACGTCGTGCGGTCCGAAGGAACAGGTAGTGGTTGAGGACCTCCGACGAGTTTGAGTACAGGTAGCCCAGTCACTACGGTAGGTTGGTAGAGTAGGTGACACAGGGGAAGAGAAGGACGGAAGTTAGAAAGGGTCGTAGTCCCAGAAAAGGTTACTCAGTCAAGAAGCGTAGTCCACCGGTTTCATAACCTCGAAGTTGAAGTCGTACTCAGGAAGGTTATTTATAAGTCCTGACTAAAGAAAATACCTACCTGACCAATCTAGAGGAACGTCAGGTCCCCTGAGACTTCTCAGAAGAGGTCGTGGTGTCATATAGTCAATAGTCGAAGTTGTGGTGTCCCATAGTCAAGAAACCGTGAGTCGGAAGAAATACGAGGTTGAGAGTGTAGGTATGGACTGGTGACCTTTTTAGTATCGAAACTGATCTGTCTGGAAACAACCATTTCATTACACAGACGAAAAATTATACGACAGATCCAACCAGTATCGAAAAGAAGGTTCCTCGTTCGTAGAAAATTAAAGTACCGACGTCAGTAAAACCTCGGGTTTACCCTAAACCCTAGACGTCCCTAAAACCTCGGGTTCTTTTATTTCAGAGAGTGACAAAGGTACCAATGGGGTAGACAAACGGTACTTCACTACCCTGGTCTACGGTATTAGAATCACAAAACTTACAACTCAAAATTAGGTTGAAAAAGTGAGAGGAGAAAGCGAAAGTAGTTCTCCGAGAAATCAAGAAGAAACGAAAGACGGCATTCCCACCACAGTACACGTATAGACTCCAATAAATATAAAGAGGACCATTAGAACTAAGGTCGAACACGAAGTAGATCGGACCGTAAAACGTATCACATGAAACGTATATTCAATACATTCGTCTCACTGTTATATGTCGGAACTGTATGAGGAATCCATATAGATGTAAATCCGAACAATATAGAAGAACCATTCACCTGTAAAACTTTAGTAAATAACGGGGAGAAATAGAGACCATTAAAGGAAGGACGTTTCAGACGAAGAAGACCACAATTATGTCAGTGAGATGTCTTTCTTTATAACAAACATACCGAACAAAGTGGGTAGGAAGATGATTTTGTGCTTCATCTAAAGGACTTCTCTCGCACCTAAACCCAGACTATCAGGAGGAGAAAATCAGACACGTAAATCTGGTAAATGTACATTACTCTGGTAAATGTAAATTACACTGGTAATTATATAAACCTACATTCAGACACATAGTATCGAAACTGATCTGCCTGGAAACAACCGTTTCATTACAGAGACAAAAACTTATACGATAGATCCAACCAGTAGTGAAAGGAAGGTTCCTCATTCACAGAAAATTAAAGTACCGACGTTAGTGGTAGACGTCACTAAAACCTCGGTTTTTTTTTATTTCAGACTGTGACAAAGGTGACAAGGGGGTAGATAAAGGGTACTTCACTACCCTGGCCTACGGTACTAGAAGCAAAAGACTTACGACTCGAAATTCAGTTTGAAAAGTGAGAGGAGAAATTATTAAAAGTATATATTGTATCTTGTCACAAATAATTAACAATAAATAACACAACATCTAATATAGGGATCATGAATAAATAGAATGTTGACTTTCAAACATGGAAAAATTTTTTTCACATAAGTATCTATTCCAAATAAGGTCATAAATGTATTTTTACTCAACTACATCTTGTCCTTTTCCAAAAAGGTTTCCCAATTTTACATAGTTTGTTGTCTTGAACCAAGAAGGTAAATCAAACTTAAGTCAACCGACTGACGTGGTAATAATTATAGGTGAGAGTGATTAGTAAAAGTAGTGTGTGTTATAGTTTTCAGAAGACCACCGTGAAGGATAAAGGGACCGTCAGAGAATAGGACCGGAGACTAGGAGGTCCGGTCGACTCGTAGGAAACTCCTCTCGTACTGCGCCGGCCGCACATTCCTCTCCTCTGTCCGTAGGACCTTCTCTACTTGACCTTTGCGAAGACGCCGGAGAACGTCCCGGTTGTCCCGGACCCAAACGGTTGACTTCAGGTGTGGTACTCACTTAAATTGTCCATAAAGAGAACGGCCACTTCCTCGTCCCTACCCCCCTCCTCACCTCTCCTCTTCCTCTGAGTCCTCTTCTATCTGAGAGAGACGCTCAGGACCACGAATGAGAACCCTGGATTGACCACCGACTACAGCCGAGGTCCCCCGAATCTCTGCCGTCCGTGCCGAGAGGACCAGACCCGTCGACACCACCCCCTCCTCCTCTGTCAGAGAGTCCCGTCCCCTTCCCTACCCTCCGACCAACCTACTCTCTCAACGTCCGTCGTCTTCCCCCAGACAGAATCGTCGTCCGCACACGGGAAGACCTAGCGAGGTTAACTACGGACGGCCTCACGTACAGAAGCCGCTCGGGCACCTGCCCTCCTGCGCGGACCTGT
Source organism: Capra ibex (assembly GCA_006410555.1). NCBI lineage: Eukaryota > Metazoa > Chordata > Mammalia > Artiodactyla > Bovidae > Capra > Capra ibex. The sequence goes on along the minus strand of SJYO01049755.1, from coordinate 62,037,028 downwards.
GCCCGGCCGACCGCCCACCCGCCGCCCTCGGCCCGACCGGCCCGTGCGGGCCACAAAGCCCGAGCACCGAGACCATCCGGCCACCGCCCGCACGTCTCCCACAAAGCCGGGGCCCCGAGGAAGATCTAGACCCAAGGCCCCCGTCTCCGGCCCTCCCGGTCCAGAGGAGCCGACCGGCGGACTGGGCCGACCCACCACGAGACTTTCAAACATGGGAAACTGGTCTAACAAGGTTAAGGGGAGGGTTGTGGGGAGACGCATGAAGGTCATTGCTGTTTAGGTTAGAGAAAAAGATACTTGAACAAATAAAAACCTCATATTAACTGATGTCGTGAGACAATCAAGGGGCCACGTGTCGTATCACTAGTCTGTAAAGACATGTAAAGTTTTACTAGCGGCATTTAGATCAATGGTAGACAGTCGTGTTTTCCATAATGAAATAATGACTGATATGAGGGGATGTAATAATAACTGACATAACAACTAATATAAGAATCACAAGGTAAAATTAGTAAAAATAACTACAAAAAGTGGTACATAGAGAGATAAAATCACCAACGAGACCTCTAATATCATAAGTATAAATCGAAAAGAGACAGACGAACCTTTATTCTAACACGGTACAGTTCCCCTTGTACCTTCGGTGTGGTGGTGAATCACGATGTAGAAACACGTAGTCTTTGACGAAGCCTGTCACAACCTTTAAAACGAAAGACGACAGTATCCATATATGTATGTCTTATCAGAGCCGTGAAGGGACCACCAGGTCACCGATCCGGAGACACGAGGGTCACGAGCCCCGGACCCAAACTAGGAGCCAGTCCCTTGATCTAGGGGGGACGACGTCACTTCTACCTTCCAGGGTTCACGGTGTCGATGTATTTATGTATTTTTATTTATAAAGAATTTATTCTTCACATTTTTCGACCGACGAAACCGGTGAAGAAATTTTAATCCCTGCGGGACCGTCAGGTCGCTAATTCTGATCCGCGAGGGTGACGGCACCCGTTCCCAAGGTGGGGACCAGCCCCTTGGTTCTAGGGTGTGCAACCTACCGCGTCTGGTTTTTTGGTGTTCAGAGTATGAATGTATCAATAAAGGTCATGATGTACGGTAAAGATCACAAGAAGGAAATAAGACCTTTAAACAAAGGGAGACCATAATAAGAGAAACTTACCCTTCTTAAAGGAAGTCGGAAAGAAAGTCTCACCCAGACAATCTCTCGAGGGAAGAGCGAAATCACGTCTACCATGTCCTCCACTCCTAGGTCGCATCGCGATGACTAGTCACTCACAGGTCCCACGGACCAGTGACGATTTAACGGAACACACTTGCAGTGCCAATCGCATGACCTTAACGGACCAAAGTCAGTGTCCTGTACGAGTGGTGTACCGTCTGTCGACGGGACAGGACGCGGTTTGTCCGTCTCCGTCGACTCGGCCCTGCTCACGGCAGACTGCCGGCGGAAGCGAGGAAGACTGAGTCACTGGGCGGAAGAAGAACTCCAAACACGAGGGGAAGGGAACACTACCTCGGTTCAGGTCCGGAGTCGGTACGCGAAGGTGCCAGTGGACCACTGTACCCTCACGACACACGGTCGAAAGGGTTTTGGTAGTCTACAAAGAGTAACCATCATGTCCTAATTTATCCTTAAATTAGCTTAATTTACCTTAATTTATCCAAAGAAAGGGGGGAGTAATTTCTTTGAAATCCGAAATCTTCTTCCGTCCCCTTATGACCCCCCAAATCCCTGGAGAGCTTTAGTAAACTCCGGTTCGACCGAAAAGTTTTTATAAATTATAAATAAATAGATAAACCAATGCAGTCCAGGATCAAAGGTGTGCACCCTAGAAGCAACACCTGAGAGATCAACGTCGAACAACCGAATCAACGAGGTACCGCACACCCTAGAATCAAGGGGTTGGTCCTTAGCTTGGAAACAAGAGACGTAACGTTCCGTCTAGAAGTGGTGACTTGGTGGTCCCTTCGTGGTCCGTATACATACGTCTGGTTCTATGTGCTGGAAGTCTGCGCGTCTTTCCAGGGGAAGAGTCCTTCCGGAAGGGGTAGACGGGGTAAATTCCGACACTTAGCTGCTATGGGGTGGAGGAGGACGAGACAAAGAGAGTACAATGAATAGTGGCAAATTCTGTCCCAAACGAATAAACGGTCCAAACAGACAAAGTAATCAACGTCACAGGATTCACGGATCACAACGGAAACGGTTGATTCCAGGCAGATCAGTTCCGACACCAAAAAGGTCACCAGTACATACCTACACTCTCAACCTGACACTTCTTTCGACTCGCGGCTTCTTAACTACGTAAACTTGACGCCACAACCTCTTCTGAGAACTCTTCAGGGAACCTGACGTTCCTCTATGTTGGTCAGGTAAGACTTCCTCTAGTCGGGACCCTAAAGAAACCTTCCTTACTACGATTTCGACTTTGAGGTCATGAAACCGGTGGACTACGCTTCTCAACTAAGTGACCTTTTCTGAGACTACGACCCTCCCTAAGCCCCGTCCTCCTTTTCCCCTGCTGTCTCCTACTCTACCTACCTACCGTAGTGCCTGAGCTACCTGCACTTAGACTTCCTTGAGACCCTCAACCACTATCTGTCCCTCTGGACCGCACGACGCTAAGCACCTCAACTTTTCTCAGTCTGTGCTGATTCGCTGACTTGACTTTACGGATCTTACCACGTACGAGTCATTTATATATATATATAGATATATAAAAAATGGAACGACGTACCGAACACCCTAGAATCAAGGGACTAGTCTCTAACTTGGGTCCGGGAGTCGTCACTTTCGTACCTCAGGATTGGTGACCTGACGGTCCCTTAAGGGAGCCATTTATAAAGAACCTACTTTCTTGTGTCAAAACGTTGAACGAAAAGAAAGAAAAATGTTTCTGCAACAGGGACTGTAGGAGGGTACCACATGTATTGGTGTGGCTCGTGGAGGAGAGAAAAGTACAAGGGGGACGATGGGAACCCGAAGGGTCCACCACGACCACCATTTCTTGGACGAACTGTTCCGTCCTTTGCATTCTCGGGGTCGAAGCTAGGGACCAGTCCTTCTAGGGGACCTCCTCCCGTACCGTTGGGTGAGGTCATAAGAACGGACCTCTTAGGGGTGCCTGTCTCCTCGGACCGCCCGATGTCAGGTACCCCAGCGTTTCTCAGCCTGTGTTGACTCACTGATTCGTGTCAGACAACTTCCTCCAACATGTCCAGAATACTCAGTCTTCGACCGTCCATTCACGACTTTTCGTCGACACGATACTTCGGATTCTGGGACCTCTCGTAGTGTTCCGCAACCGTCACTTTGGTGGAGGACCCTTTTCGTCCTCCGAGGTCGGGTGCGGAGCGGAAACGACGAACGACTATCCTTTACTTGTCCACGGACGGTCCACGGTGACGACACACTACTCTGCCCCCACGTCGGGTCCAGGCAAAGGAAACGACACGGCAAACGTCGTGAGGTCTGGGTGGACGGACCGACGACAGACAGAGACCGACTGCCGAACACTAACCGGGGGTCGTGTGAAGACGTCCCCTCGTCCCGAAGAACAGTTTTGGTGGACCCAAGGTCCGTCATCTCTTTTGTAGATTCTCCTTTCTTATGTCCCTAACACAGAACCCCTTTTACCCTACCAAAACTTATTCAGAAGTACAAACCTTTCCCACAATTCTTCCTTTTTCCGTAGACACGTTTAATGAAACCAGTGGAGGAGAGTCTTCTGGAGGAACTACCAAGCAAATCACCAATTCTTAGACGGTTACTGTTCAAGGTAGGGACCAGGTCCTTATAAGGTATACGACGTCCCGTTGCTTCGGACACATGGTGTTGGAGACTCGGACACGAGGCCTCGGACGTCCGGCGTCGCGGACTTCGGGCGCGTAGGATCTCGGTCACGACGCGTCGGTCTCTCCGGGGGCGTCGCTCTTCGGGCGTGTGGTGTTGGTCTCTCGCCGCGGGGGAACGGCGTCGGTCTCTTCGGGGGCGTCGCTCTTCGGACGTGGGGCGTTGGTCTCTCGCCGCGGGGGAACGGCGTCGGTCTCTTCGGGGGCGTCGCTCTTCGGACGTGGGGCGTTGGTCTCTCGCCACGGGGGAACGGCGTCGGTCTCTTCAGGGGCGTCGCTCTTCGGGCGTGGGGTGTTGGTCTCTCGCCGCGGGGGAACGGCGTCGGTCTCTTCGGGGGCGTCGCTCTTCGGGCGTGGGGCGTTGGTCTCTCGCCGCGGGGAACGGCGTCGGTCTCTTCCGAGGACACGGCGGCGCCTCTGGACCGGGTCGGGTCTCATTTATTATTTACTATTCTCCTTCCTTCTAGTATCCTTTAGAATTTCTTTATAGAGTCTGGTGACTATCTAGGAATCCCCAAGGTTCCTCTGTTTTTTAATAATACTTCACTTACGAATTGGGGACGAACAATATGAGTTGTATAAGATTTTAATTAAAAATAACCTCATCTCAACGAAACGTTAGAATGAAATCAAAGACGACATGTCGTTTCACCTAGTATAGACGAGAAAAAATCTAAAGAAAAGGATGAATTCAGTGGTGTCTCGTAACCTATCTCAAGGGACTCGATATGTCATGCAAGGGCAATCAATGGAGAGAATATGCAGTCATCACATGTACACAGTTAGGAGTTGTATAAATAAAATCTACTCCACCAACTACCATAACACATGTCATAATTATGGGGGAAGGTGTGTGTGTGAAACCTAGATGAAGACAATGGACAATTCTTTGATTTTAAAGGTAGACAAAGACCGAAACCAAGGAAGTCAAGAACGAACCAAACAAAACTCCGAGACAACAATCCGTACACCTATAAATACTGTACGGAAGGACGACTTAATAGTGATACTCTTCAGATAGAAGATAGAGATCTTCAGATCTATGAAGAAGTCATAAGAAGTCGTAAGATTACAAATTTCATACGTACGATACCCAAGATTGGTCAATGAAATTTTTTAAACGTCGAAATGAATTCTTTTACTGTCAAAATAACTCTATGTTAAGTGTGTCGTAGTCAAGTGGGTGAATTATACATATCAAGTCACCACAAATCATCTAAGTGTCCCAACACGTCGGTACCGGTGTTGTTGAGAGTCTTGTAAAAGGAGTAGAGTTTTCTTAGGGTGCAATCGTGAGTAAGGGACAAAGTAAGTCTGAGGGGTGGGGGTACTCGGGTCCCGTCGGTGACTAAATAAAAGACAGAGATATGTAAACGGAGAAGATCTGTAAAGTATACGTACTTTAGTATGATACACACCAAAAATACTGACCGAAGAAAGTGAACCATATTACAAGAGTTCCCAGGATTTACAATATCGTACAAAGTCATAAAATAGGTTGGTAACAAAGACAAAAGAAAATTTTTTTTTTATCTGAAATAAAAAATCTCGTGAAAATCCAAACGTCGTTTTAACTTATCTGTCACGTCTCTCGAGGGTATATAACCCAATCGGTTGTTCACGTAAGTACAAAAAGACATTATAGAATACCTTTTTGGGTTTGTTTGAAAAAATCGGTTGGGTTATGAAGAGGGTGGGGTATCGAAGGTGGTGGTTGTAGGGAGTGGTGACACCAATATCAACTGTTTAGACGTGGCTATGGCACTAGTGGGTCTCAGGTCTCAAATGTGATCCCGAGTGAGGGACAAAATGTGGAATACCCAAAACCTGTACATCTTATTGTACAAACATGGAAATGTCATAGTACGTCTCTTCAAAGTAAAGGAATTTAGGGACACGAGACAGACAAGTAGGTACGGGAGAGGGGTACGGGAGAGGGGTGGGTGACTAGAAAAAGTGACAGAGTTGTCACAACGAAAAGGGTCTTATAGTATATAAACCTTAAGATATGATACACCGGAGAAATCTAACAGAATAAAGTGAATCATTACACGTAAATTTCAAGAAGGCTCGGAAAAATGCAAACGCTCGAGTAAAAATTTTTCACCACCTATTATAAGGTAACATACCTACATGAGGTCATATAGAAAAGAAAACCGGTACGACACACCGTATGACCTAGAACCAAGGGGTCGGTCCCTAACTTGGGTACAGGAAACGTAGTCCTCGTACCTTAGACTTGGTGGCATGACGGTCTCTTCAGGGAGATAAGTGAATAACCTCCTATAAAACCAATGGTTGTTCAAAACCGTTAATACTTAACTCGACGAGATTTGTAAACACACGTCCACAAAAACACCTGAAGTGAAAAGTATTAAATAAACCTTAATTATAAGACGGTGAAGTGTACATTATATCTTTAGGACGTTTACACATGGGGGTAGAGTGGATCAAACTATCACATCTACAATATACATAATGTCGATGCATAGAATGTTTAAACTGTTCTGTTACCATATAAAAAAAATTGAAATTAACATAAAAAAGGTTTAAATGTTGAAAAAAGAAAGTAAAATTAGTCTATAAACACAAAAACCTAAGACAAACAAGGAAAGATTTTTATATTCAAAGGTAGACCGTATTAAAGAGAAGTCGATTTCGTAAAGAAAATCGTGTCCCGATAACCGTAAAGAGAGTCAAACACAAAAATTAACTTTTACGTAAACCCCTGGAGGGACCACAAGGTCTCAGACTTCGAGACACGAGGGTTACGTCCCCGGGACCCAAGGTAGGGACCAGTCCCTTGACGTAGAGTGTATAGTGTCGATTCTCAAGCACACGGCGTTTCTTCTATTCTAGGGAACTTCCTTTAAAAACCACATGTCTTAATATCAACCTGTCTCAAAAGAACAACAACAACAAAAATTCGTACACTTTCCACTTCAATGTGTCAGGAGACCTCGAGTAATAAAGACTCTTCAGTCGTTAGCAAAACTTAATAACACAGGAATATACACTACACAACAAAAAGAGACCTACAAAAGTTCTAAAAGAGGAATGCAACGAAAAGTAGTCAAACCGAGACTACACGGACCCACATCAAAATAATTGAAAATACGATTTACCCCAAATGACTCAAAGAACTTAGACATGTAAAAACAAAAAGTGGTTTAAACCCTCTTAGAAACGGTAAACAGGAAGTCAGGCAAAAAGACGGATTAAGGGAGAAAAGAGGAGGATCCTACATACGATCTGAACACTTTTAATAGAAAAATTAGGGGCTCCGATTAGAAATTTATTAAAGGAAAAGAGATAATTCTAACCTACTAAAGATAAGTAGACAGAAGTTCAAGAGACTGAAAAAGGAAGATAGTATAGGTAAGACGATAATTCGGGAAATAAACTTAAAATTTTAAAGTCTATAATGCCCAAAAAAATCAAGAGTTTAAAGGTGAACCGATAAAATAACAAAGATAAAGAGACGACTCCAAAAGTTATACACGTGAGATCCTCTTAGAAAAGAAAGTGTAGGAACTCATATTAATTCGACCGTTTCCTAAAATTCCGTCGATTAACGTTGTAGAGTGAGAAAGGACCAAGAAGTAAAAACACTCATTAAAACCTGATACAGGACCTGCAACACTTCCACATAGTACCTTTTCCTTCAAAGAGAATATAAGGAGACTTCTCACAAGTAAACACACACAAAATCATCCGTCACGACAACCGGAGTATGACTTTTGAGACGGAGACCCGTCGTCGAGTTTAGAGTAAAGTCAAGAACATAAGAAAAACAATTTTTCATAAGTAAACCGACACAACCAGAATCAACACCGTGCGCCCTATAAAGTGACACCGTGCGTGCGACTCAACGGGTACCGTACACCTTAGGCCAAGGGACTGGTCCCTAGATTGGGTTCAGGGGACGTAGTCCTCCTGAGAACTGAGGACCGGGTGGTTCCTTCAGGCAGTCAAAAAATAAGAACCGGAGCGACGAACCTCCGACGAGGTGTGTACGTATCAACCCAACAGACCACTTAATCCCTCGTAAACGTCTTAAACCCCGAAAGACAGAAAGGAAGACAGAAAAAAAAAAAAGTCCTAAGAAGTGAGTAAAAAGTCAACGACACCAACGGCGTTTGAACCGTTCGATAGTTTTGACAAAAAAAGATAGTTTCAAAATCGACGAGGTGGACCACACACTCACTTTAACCGGAAGAACCCTTGGTTTGTTGTAAACATAAGTAGAGTTGCACACCAAAACTGAATCCTACAACAGTCGTTCGACTTGATAATTATCAATGTTCCAACATTACCGAATATTTTCTTAATTAATATCTTTAGTTTCGACATAATTGATTGCCTTTGAATCACACAAATCTCATTCATCTTATCCGTGGTTACTTTTCTTGTAATCCAAGACCGGATTTTGTAGGTCGGGAAGAGGTGGGTCCGTGTGTGTTAGACCCCACGTGTCGGACACAAAAAGAAATTTTCTAACTCCAGAATAGGACCGAAAGGAGTAGTGGGTACAAAAGCACGTTTGGGTNAAGTGACACCGTGCGTGCGACTCAACGGGTACCGTACACCCTAGGCCAAGGGGCTGGTCCCTAGCTTGGGTTCAGAGGACGCAGTCTTCCTCCTGAGAATTGAGAACCTGGTGGTTCCTTCAGACAGTCAAGAAAATAAGAACCGAATCGACGAACCTCCGACGAGGTGTGTGTATATCAACCCAACAGACCACTTAATCCCTCGTAAACGTCTTAAGCCCCGAAAGACAGAAAGGAAGAGAAAAAAAAAAAAAAGTCCTAAGGAGTGAGTAAAAAGTCAACGACACCAACGGGGTTTGAACCGTTCGATAGTTTTGACAAAAAAAGATAGTTTCAAAATCGACGAGGTGGACCACACACTCACTTTAACCGGAAGAACCCTTGGTTTGTTGTAAACATAAGTAGAGTTGCACACCAAAACTGAATCCTACAACAGTCGTTCGACTTGATAATTATCAATGTTCCAACATTACCGAATATTTTCTTAATTAATATCTTTAGTTTCGACATAATTGATTGCCTTTGAATCACACAAATCTCATTCATCTTATCCGTGGTTACTTTTCTTGTAATCCAAGACCGGATTTTGTAGGTCGGGAAGAGGTGGGTCCGTGTGTGTTAGACCCCACGTGTCGGACACAAAAAGAAATTTTCTAACTCCAGAATAGGACCGAAAGGAGTAGTGGGTACAAAAGCACGTTTGGGTCGACCTAAATGAAGTCCGGTAAAACGTGGCGGTGACTTAGTCTCCCTTCATAGAAACGGTACCCTACTAAGAAAAAAGGTTTCAACAGAGATTTACCTGAAGGGACCACCATGTCACCTACTCTTAGACGGACGGTAACGTCCCCTGTGTTCAAACTAAGGACCAGGACCTCTTAGGGTGTACGGTTCCCCGTTGATTCGGGCGTTCGACATTGACGACTTTGGGTGTGTGGGCCTCGGACCCGAGACGTTGTCCTCGTCGGGGCGGGACGTCACTTCTCATCGGGGACCAACGGTGTTTCTCTTTCGGACGCGCTCCGTAGTTTTCGGGTCGGGTCGATAACTAGTCAATATGTATTTTAAAGAGAGTAACATTTCCGCTACTCTTTTATGGAAGGGACAACAACGGGTGTCCGGTGGCCAATCCCTGTGTCTACGAGTCTCTTCAGCCCTGTGGGCACCGGTAGTCACGTGCTGAGGGAAATTTTACCGTAAGGAGGTCGGACACGGAATCTAGGGCGTGAAGAAAAGGGTTTCATGAAAACTCAGGTCAAAGAGCGTATCCCTGAAGGGTCCACCAGATCACCGATTCTGAGACTCCAAGGTTATGTCCCCCGGGTCCAAGCTAGGGACCAGTCCCTTGATCTAGGGTGTACGGCGTTGATTTCTAGGACTCACGGCGTTATTTCTGGCTTCTAGAGTACACGGAGTTGATTCTGGGTCGTGTCGGTTTACGTATTAATTTTTCATTATTATTAGTTTGTCTCTCTAAGATTGTATTTAGTTCCTACCCTCTATTGTAGACTATCGTCCTTCCGTGCCGTCCAGGGGTTCCGGGCGTAGGAGGGTACGTCTCACCCCTCTAGTCAGTCACACCCCGACGGGACAAAGTACCCCGAGAACAGTCTCCACTTCAACGAGTAAACGACCCAGGGGTCCGATTGTCACGTGGTCCCCCGGGAAGGCCTTGGACGGCAGCTTCGACACTCCTAGCTGGTCTCTTGACCAACTTAAGGAGACACAGAGGAAGGAAAAGGGTCCTGGACGAGCAGGGGACAAGTAGAGAGGACCTGCATCTAGAAAGGTCCCTCCGGAGAAAGTCAGAAGACTCCCCGGCAAAGGTCCGGACCGACTCATCCGAGGTTGGGTTTCCGGCACCGGCCCGCACCTCCAGACTGAGGGTGTCTAGCACCCGTCTACCACAGAGAGAACTCAACACGGTTGGGTCGACCTTATTTTAGCGACCTTAGGTGAAGTCACACACTAATCGTCCCATTTCCTCGTCAACCGGAATATTTGGGTCTCCTAATGTGTAATGCAAAGTGTATAATGTATAAGAAGACCATCTAAAAAATGACTTCACCCTCTCCCTCTTTTCTTTTCCGAATTCCCGTCATCGAAACACGTAAGTGAAACGACACAGACAACCCGTCAGGGAAAAGAAAGGAAAAAAAATCTGACAAAAGAAAACTCATTTACACTATACTAGGTTTCACAAAAACCTTTTCTCTCTGGTCACGGGATACAATGTAATGCAACCTAACAAATAATTATATACAAGAAAAAGTGACAACATAGTCGAAACTAAGGCAAAGACTAGGTGTAGTAAAAGAAGAAACCGATGCACAAACACCTACCGGTACACATGTCACTCGACCCGGTCTCAGAATATCTATGACAGTAAACACAGGACTCTGACTGGACCGAAAGTCGTAAAAGGTACATCCGTGTAAAATTTTTTGTAAAGTCACGTAAATCCTGTGACTTCAACCCACCTCTCTTACCGTGTTTACGTCAACTTGTCCGCGGAGACCTCGAGACTTCACAGTCCCGCAACGGGACAACCACAAATTCTGTCCAGACAAACCGGTGGCACGTGACCCGAGGTCACGGAGACCAATGCATTAACCAAACGACGATTACCACGTATTACGTGAAGACGGTTACAAACGCACCTACAGTTTCTTGTTAAGTACAACGGAAGAGAGGTCAGGTCTTTTTCTCTCCCTCTCTCTTGCCCTCGGACTCGTCTACACCTGGGTCTGAGACACGTTTCCGGTCTCCCTCTGTCCTCTGTCACAGACACCACTCTGACCGAGGTCCCAAGATCCACATTCTTCGCACCGGGGACTCCGGACACAGGGACTCTGGAGTAAGGGACCTGAGGACGAGTCACTACTTACCTCGGGTTTCTACAACACTACCTGGACTCTCTTGGTCCTACAGTCTCCTACTTCCACGGAACCCGACACTCCAAACCGGAGGAACAAACTACAGAGTCCTTCGGACCCGAGGTTCTCGACTTCGTGAAATTGACTCCGGAATGTCGACGAAGTACTGGTCCGGATGATCGACCCAGTAGGGTTCTCACCGTCGTCTTGAGGACTCACACGAAACCTGAACTTTCCGGGAGACAGGCTATTTGACACCTACAGAGGCAGTAACATAGACGCCAGAAAGAAACCAGGGTGTCGACTCGATGTCCTGAACAACCGGAGGTCCACGTCGGGTCGTCCACCGGGACCAGACCACAATGACACAGGAATATTCTTTTCCTCTAATCCTAGGTCTGTGTATGTGTCTCCCTGTGGGTGTACTCCTGTGTCGTCCTTCCTGTCTGTAGGGTCTTCTTTGGTCGAGACGGTCGTGGAACTAGGACCTGAAGATCGGAGGTCCTGACACTCTTTTATGTAAAGACAACAAAATTCAGTGGGTCACATATTATGAAACAACAACCAAAACAACAACAACAACAGTAAACCATAAATAGAAGACTGACAAGTATCTTTAAAACTGAACATTCGTTTGAGGGGTGTGAAGGGTGAGAAAATTCCTACTGTCTCTTCAACATAAAGTAAGATCCACAAAGTATCTAATGAGAAAAAAAAAAAAAAAACCAATTTTAAAGACTAAGAAGACTTAAACGACTTTTCTTACTCTACCCATAAGAAAAAAAAAAAAAATTATACCGATTAGTTAAAAAACCTATCGCAAAGGAAGGGAAAAAAAAAAAAACCAGTCGCGGCTCAAGAGTAACGACGACCACCCGAAAGAGATCAACACCACTCACCCCCGACACGAGAGATCAAAGTCACGAGTCCGAAGAGCGACACCACGGAAAAGAACAACGCCTAATACCCGAGATCTCGTGCACCCGAGTCATCAACACTACGTCCCCGAATCAACGGGGTACTGTACACCTTAGAAGGACCTACTCCTTGGCTTGGGTACAGGGGACGTAACAGTCCGCCTAAGAATTGGTGACCTGATGGTTCCTTCAGAGCGACAGAATTGAACATTGTGACGTCCAATTAAACAAGAAGAAACCTTGAATTACGTTCACCTTAGAACGTTATAGACGAAGAAGGCAACACAAATAGTCTAACCCCGACAATACATCGAGTAAGGAAAGGTACCGAAATGTCAAAGGGTCTTATACGGAGTTTAATGAATAAAAATGAAAACAAACAAACAAAAACCGGTGTACCGAACGTCTTGGGATCAAGGAGTTGGTCCCTAACTTGGGTGTAGGGGACGTCACCTTCGCGTCTCAGGATTGGTGACCTGGTGGTCCCTGCAGAGGTGAATGCAAAAATGATAACTACCTATAAACTTAACGAAGATCAAATTCCATGTTACTTATTACAACGAATTCTTTCGTACAGAAAACCACGTGTTTAGATACCAAAGATACCTCAACCTTGGAGCCACAACTTAACGGTACAACATCCCACCCATACGCCTCTTCCGTTATCGTGGGGCGAGGTCATGAGAACGGACCTTTTAGGGTACCTGCCTCCTCGGACCATCCGAGGTCGGGTACCCCAGTGATTCTGACTCGCTGAAGTGAAAGTGAAAAGTGAAGCCACGTAACCACTTCCTTTACCGTTGGGTGAGGTCATAAGAACGGACCTCTCAGGGTCCCTGTCTCCTTGGATAACACGACGTCAGATACCCCAGCGTGTCTCAGTCTGTGCTGACTTCACTGAATCGTCGTCGTCGTCGTCGTCGTCCCACCCATATACAAATCGAAACCTTCTATTTTGACTCGTCCAAAAATCTCGACAACACGGTCAATATGGGGATGATTGTTCAAGACTCGTAAGGTCAAAGAGGTGTAGAGATAGTTTTGAACTATACTAGTCAGAAATGTAAAATCGGTCACTACACTATATCAATGTTTCGAAAGAGTGACAGGGGGTCTCAGGATCAAACTTCGTAAAAGGTTACCGAAACCACATTTATCAGGAGGGTCTCGTCTAAAATTGGATGATTGAACTACGGTAACTCTGTCTCCTGCCTCGACACTTACCAGTCGTACTCGTCGAGGTCGACGGACCCAACTGGAGTAACCATGTAGAACTTTCGGTAGTTTTAGATTCTGTCCTCTTCTTCTGGCACCCCTCAGGTACCCCGACGAGGAACCAGTGACTCGACATATGTCACATATGTCAATGGTCGTAGCCGTCCCTAAAGGGACTATCTCCCAGAGTGGAGCTCCGATTCCTTCGTGGTGTGTGAACCTCGCCGTCCTCTCCAAGGGAAGAGTCAGACGGAAGCGCGAACAGGTGAGGTAGGTGCAAGAAGTCGGCTGACTCCTTTAGATGGAGACACGAGTACACACTTTACCCCACTAACTTACCGTGGGAAACCCTGGTGGCAAAAGACTGAGACTATAAGACATTGTAATAAGAGTCTAACTTCCAGTGTCCGTTTCATCCAATAGGAACCCTTTAGAGCTAACTTATTGTTCTAATGTCTTTAGTGAGTATTTTGTCGGTTATTCTCAGGTGCACTCCTCCTGTCGTTCCCACCTGGCACGGACGGTCTGGACGAACCCCAACTTTTAAGTCCAAATATGAGTAACTCTAGTACTCGACAATGCATGATGTAACCAAATTACAGGTAGACGATATTGTTTACGTCGATCTACTGTCTAAAGAAATTTTTAAGTAACATTACTTGACGGTATACTGGGTCGTTACGGTGACGACCCCTATGTGTGGTTCCTTTGGTCTTGACTTTCTCTGTGTGCACGGGGTCACAAGTAGCGTCGTCACAAATGTTATCGAGCCTACACCTTCGTTGGATGTACAGGTAGTCGTCTACTTACCTGTTCCTTCAACACCATGTATCTGTGTTACCTTATAATGAATCGATATTTTTCCTCGTGTAATCTCAGTCAAGATTACTCCGTCTACTTTGACCTCGGGTAATATGTCTCACTTCATTCAGTCTCTTTGTCGTTATGTCATAATGATAACGATAACGATTCAGTGAAGTCAGTACAGACCGAGACACACTGGGGTGTCTGCCGTCGGGTGGTCCGAGGGGGCAGGGACCCTAGGAGGTCCGTTCTTGTGACCTCACCCAACGGTAAAGGAAGAGGTCACGTACTTTCACTTTTCACTTTCACTTCAACGAGTCACTACAGGCTGAATCGCTGAGGGTACCTGACGTCGGAAGGTCCGGGGAGGTAGGTACCCTAAAAGGTCCGTTCTCAGGACCCATTCCGTCGGTTTCTCTGTGTCTAATTTGTTGTCTGAAAACTTGATACACCGTTTTCCACTCCCACCCTACTGAACTCTCTTGTCGCAACTTTGCACGTAATGGTATACATTTTGTCTACTGGTCTAGTTCAAACGAAGCACTTCGTCCCGTGAGTCTCGGTCACGAGACCCTGTTCGATCTCCCCACCCCACCCCTCCCTCGACCCTAACCCCAAGTCCTACCTCCTGTGTACACGTCGGTACCGACTAACTACAGATACATACCGTTTTGGTGCTGTTATAACATTTAGGAGGTTAATTTATTAAAAAAAAAATTTGGAACTTTTTTCAGTGGTACAACTCCCTCTGACCCGTCGTCACTAATTTGACACAGTTTCAATAAAACCCCCAGAAATCTTAGTCTTCAGCCAAAATCGTTTACGGGAAGGCAACGTGAGTGACACCAAGGAAGTCTTCCTTTTACATAGTGGCGAATCAGGTACGTTGACGACCAAATATAAACCCATCTTCACGTCCCTCAATTTAAATCTTTAAGATCATCTCCCTTAAGGGCTGTCAGACCGTCAATCCTGAGACGAAGGTAACGTCACCCTAGTCCAAGATCGGGACCAGTCCCTGGATTCTAGAGTGTTCGGCACTTCACGTCTGTTTTTATTTAATTTAATTTACCTGGTGTGACGGACTTTATTTTTTCTTTAAGATGACATTTTTTCTGAGGCCATACACACACAGAAACATACGAGAGATTCCAAAACAACTTTAGACCTGTAAGACTAAGAGGGTGTGGAGTCTGTACTTATAAAAATAATCAACTCCTGATGTCAACAGAAACACTGAAAAGATTCGATAAAAACGTTTCACACAAGGAACACCCACCACTGACGGCAAGGGTAAGACGCGACACACGTCGGTCAGTCACTGGACTGTTTCCGGACGGGACGTCTCGGAAGGACAAGCAGAATCGGTAGAGGACCTACGAGGCTCCCGAAGGGAACACTGAGTCACTATTTCTCGGACGGACGGTCGCGTCCTCTACGTCCGGGGGACCCAGTCCTTCTCGGGGACCTCTCCCTTTGCCGTTGGGTGAGATCATAAGAACGGTCATTTCAGGGTGTGCGTCTTCTCGGACCGTCTGATGTCAGGTACCCCAGTGTTTCTCAGTCTGTACTGACTCACTGACTTGTCGTTATTGTCTCCACGAGACGCCCTTCGAGGACGTCGGGTTCCTTCGACTGGGGTTCCGGTCTCAGACGAGGTCCAGGAGCCAGTGGTTGTTTTGTGTGTCAGGGTCCCGAACCCACTGTACCAGGTCTAACGGGCGAGACCGAGGTCGGTTTTCTGAAACCCGGCGACAGGAGTGTCGAGGTCAGGGGTGTCGCAGCTCCCATCACTGACCGATGACGAGTGGCGAGAATCGTCGGACAAAAGTGGTGGAACGACACAGACTAGACCAAGATCTCAAAGTTTATCAAGGAAGATCAGGGAGAAATACCGAGTCAAAACGAGACCACCTCAAAGGAGGGACGGTGAAACGTACTGCAGTGACAAGGGGTAACAAAGAGTAATTTTTTAAAAAAACCGGAACGTTACACTGTACACGGGGGACGTAATCCTCAGAATTACCTGGTGGTCCCTTCAGGGGGGGGAGGGGCGGCGGGGTCGACACAAATGAGTATGTAACTACTAGACATGGGATAGTCAATACTGTGATCCCTAAGTTTTAACATCATAAGGTCAAGACAGTAAAGAAGGTGTGACATTGACCGATGAAAATCATTTCTTCTCTTTGAACGAAAGAAATACCATTTTAAAAGATCAACTTAAATTCCATCTTCGACTATAACTGTGACTCTCATTCCAAAAGACATAAACGTATGTACATCACTAAGTGTATCTCTTTGAGTAAAAATATACATCTTGGAATACACCTATTGGAGTACATATGTTGGTTGACTAATATATCTACAAAACATTGGTGACCCAGATGTCGTGCTTATATTCATGTACACTAATATTTTTAGAAATCCCTCTGAAGGGACTACCAGGTCACCGGTCCTGAGAGACGAGGGTCAAGGTCCCACGGACTCAAGCTAGGGACCAGTCCCTTGGTCTAGGGTTTACGACGTTGATTTTTAAGGGTACACGGTGTTGATTATGGACCACGTCGGTTTATTTAAAATTTTTTTTTCTTTTTTTTGAAATCCTTCACACATCCAAAACGCGTCAGATTTATGGATGAAACATCCTTCTCGTTTCTGATATAATAATTAACGGTTAATTTACTACCTAGTCGAATAAAAATATAACAACCCTAACCTTTTAGGGAAACTACTTTCACTACCGGAGAGTTCGAAATAGTGACTCTATCCCGACTCGAACCGTTTCATTCACTTATCATATTCAAAACTTTTTATTCTTCTTTTCGGTACTTTTGTCGATTACGTCTCTAATTAGCAATTTCGAGTCTTCACGACTTCACACTTCAAACTAATGGTCAGGGTTCCGATAAACTGTACCACGGGTCTGGACGAGAAGACCTTGGGTTCCGACCCGAAGCTATAAATTAGTCTCAACACTGCAGAGAAGTCTATGTCTTGCACGGTAGATCTTACGCTGGAACCACGACGAACAAGACCCAGTCGTGCGAAATTGTTCCAACAAACCTCCTGGAGCAAACCTCAACAAGACCCAACGTTACGAGACCAAGGTGTGTCGCGTGGGTCGACGAACACTCTCCGGTATCAGGAGGGACAGAACTATGGGTCGTCCAAAGGTCTCGGTACCTAATTTAAGGAAGTAGCGATACGAGGTCAATTTACCTTTGGATGTGGAAGGGAGTACCGGAGGTCTCCCGACGCACCAGGACGTCTCACGACCAGTTGGTAACAAAGAATTGACCATAAGTCAAACAAACTCCCGTCCAAAAAGAGGGGTCCTACTTTTGTCCCAAAAACGGAGTGGACCATCGTTTCACATACGAGATTAAAATTTATTTCAAAATATCGTAAGTTTAACGACTCTTAGATGTCGAGGGTTGAAGTTTTATTAGTTTGGCCCTATTCGGTTCCCGAGGAGATAGACCTTACAACTTATACCGACCCGAAAGGCCACCAAAGGTACGCGCCTGGAAATACATAAACATCTTAGGTCTTTCCTAATTTATTAACTCGAACCCACTTCTCTCTTTGACTTCTCCCGGAACCTGCAAGATAATAAATATTCCCGGTGAACCGACGCTCCGGACGCGAAGTGCCCGCTCATCCGGACCCACGGTCCGCACCCGTCACGTCCTGTGACCTGGGGGAGACTCCCAGGGGAGACAGAGGGAAGGTCCCAGGACGCACCCCTAAGATCCCCTGTCGCAAGAAACTGGGGTATGTGTCCGACCCCTCAGACTTGTCTCAGCCTCATTATATGAGGAACGAGGGACGACCCTCCCTGTCCCATTTCGGGAAAAAGAAGAGTGGAAGAACAAGACACAAACCCAACTAACGAAAAGGGGCAGTCCTCCCTCCCTCTCCTTTGTAAAGACCTTTATCCTAAACTCGTCGACCCTTGGACCCCTGGGCGCACGTCCTACCACTAAGACGACAGTAAGCACCATACTACTCGCGTCATCTTTTCTACAGTATCAAGGCTCCACAAATCTTACAGGTCACTGAACAGGTCGGGAAAAGATCCTGAAAACTCAGGACCCCTCCGGTCCCTGTAGTCGCACCAACACCATGTCTGGACTCGGGACCGTATATATGACCCACCTCTGTGGGAGAGTCAAAAAGGTTTGGAAGGACCGGGTAGAGTCACGACTCCAAACGGTACAACTTAGAACCGACTTTTTTCTGGGGGTAGGACCCCGCCTTCCTCCCGAGGACACTGGCCTTCGGAGGAAAGACGGTTATAAAAGGGGTCGCAAAACTTTCGTCATAACACGACACGAATTCAGTGAAGTCAACACAGACTGAGAAACGCTGGGGAACCTGACATACATCGTACGGTCCGAGGAGACAGGTACTCCTAAGAGGTCCGTCCTTACGACCTCACTCATCGGTAAAGGAAAAGGTCGTCTAGAAGGGTTGGGTCCCTAGGTTGTGTGTAGAGTATTAATATAGAGGACGTAACCGTCCGTCCAAGAAATGGTGATCGTAGTGGCCTCTTCGGATTTCGGTCGTATTCCTCGACCCCGTCGCCGTCGGACGTTTAGCTCCTTCCCCCCTCCGTTAGTGGTCCCTGGGTCGACTGGGAAGACCGGGTGTCGCTCCTGTCAGCTAGTGGGTGCGAGCCAGCGAACTCCCGGCGTCGTGCGACACCCCCGTACCTCCCTACTCCCCCACAGGGGGAAGTGCCCAGGGTAGGGACCGCCGACCCCTCGTCCCGGCCCTGCGGTCGGTCAGACCGGGAATAGAACCTACCTCCAATCTTCACAGGATCGTTTCCCGCGGACTTTCCAGAAAATACGTTCTGGACATCTTACGACCAGACTTAGTGTGGCTACCGTATACGGACCTACCGGCTTCTGTTTCGCGGACGAGACAACCCAGTCCCAGAGTCAAAGGATCCCTACTCCCTTTCCTCTCCTTTTCTTCAAAGACTTACCGGTCCTGAGTTGACACTACACGTTTCGACCGTACTGACCCCACTGTCACCCGGTTCCCAACCCCGGGAGCGGGGACTTAGTCGGGAACTCACCTTAACCCTCCCCTGGTGCCAGGTCGTTCGGGGGAGTCCTACCCCGACCGAGCAGTGACGAGAACTCTCCCGGAAGCCACGGGAGACTGGGGGTCGGGGTGTGGTCTCAAGACGGGCTGACCTTGGGATCCCGTCCTCACGGTCCGCGGGTCGTCCAGGACACACCTTCACGTATCTCTTTTTGTATCTCACTTATAAACGGTTTTATCATTATTACTACAAAAAAATCCACTACTTTAAAACCTACTAAAACCAGAAATATGAATGGACAAAAGAAAGACTAATAAGACATAATCCATGAAAAAAAAAAAAAAATTGTCTTGTTTCATTAAGACCAAAAAGTTCGGTCATCTCCTGCCTAAGGGACACTTGTGCAAGGATCGGAGTGACTGGAGGAGGTCGGAGTGCGTGGGACTCACCTGGGACCACGGGTGTGGGGTCGAGGATGGGACGGGACCTGGTGTAACGGACCACGGGGCCCTGCCACCTCCCTCCACTCCCAGTCAGGCTATCGTACCGCAGAAGGACAGGACGTGCGCCGGACGCTACCCCACCTGTTTCTCCTTCTCTTGGTGATACAAAGCGTTGAATCCCTGCAGATGTCGTCGACACTGTGGTGCCCCTGTCCGAAGGACCTGGCCCTCCTCCGAGTGGGTCGAGACGGACTTCGAGGTAGGCCTTTTTGCCGACGGACAGGAAGACGTGTGTGAAGAGCCTTTGTTGGTCAAGTGGTCCCACCCATGACCTGAAGTAAGAGCGTCTCTTTTCGTACCTCTCGGAAACCACTGTCGACACCCACAGACTCTTTGTGGTCAACTGATCTCTATGAGTAGTTTCCTTTCGATCCTCCTTTACCCTACGATAAAAAGGAAAATTCCTTGAGAACACAACATCTTTCTCCAAAGAATTTTAACGGGAAAAAATTCACATCATTGAAGGTCTCTAAACAAAAACAAGGCAAAAAGGTCTTTCTACAAATTGCCGACTAAACAGACCCCTTACCTTCCAACCATACCTACCAAGTGTTTTGTGTCACTAGACACACGTCGAGTGCACGACCCAGTAAGTCTCCGTCGAAGTTTCATGGAGCTTCCGTCTAACAGAGTATTTTAACGGGTCGCACTTTAAACAGGTCGTCGACATGTTTTGTAGAACGCAACGACAACGTTCTTACTTCCGAGGGACGGAAGTCTCCACGGGAGACTTACATAGACAGGGTCTATCCTTCTTTCACGTACCTTAAGAAAAGAGATCCTTCAAGTTCCAGGGGATCTTTCCAGACGTTCCTCTAGTCGGGACCCCAAAGAAACCTTCCTTACTACGATTTCGACTTTGAGGTCATGAAACCGGTGGAGTACACTTCTCAACTGAGTAACCTTTTCTGAGACTACGACCCTCCCTAACCCCCGTCCTCCTCTTCCCCTGCTGTCTTCTACTCTACCGACCTACCGTAGTGGCTGAGTTACCTGCACTCAGACTCACGTGAGGCCCTCTACCACTACCTGTCCCTCCGGACCGCACGACACTAAGTACCCCAGCGTTTCTCAGTCTGTGCTGACTCGCTGACTTGACTAGACTTGACTCTTTCCAGTAGACTTCGGACCTGGTGCGGAACGAAAGGACTGTCCTTGTGACTCTTCGAAGAATCACAAGGACAAAGAATTTACACAGGTCTACATCGTACAAGTAAAATATGAACATTATTTACTTAAAAAAAAAAACCGACGGGACTCAGCAACGACGTACATCCGAAAAGAGGTCAACGTCGCTCACCCCCGACAAGAAGCAAGGAGTAGCGTCACCGAAGAGGACAACGTCTCGGGACCGAGCTCTCACGTCCGAGTCATCAACACCACGAACCCGAATCAACGAGACCGTCGTACTCCTGAGATGAGTCTGGTCCCTAGCTTGGGGTGCAGGTAAGGGAACCGTCCGCCTAAGAATTGGTGATCTGGTGGTCCCTCCATGTGTACAAGTAAAATTTTTGTCACGGACCCTTAAAGGATCACCAGGTCATTAATCCTTAGACCCGAAAGTGACGGTCCCCGGGCCCAAGTTAAGGACCAAACCTTTAACTCTAGGGTGTCTGACGTTTTTTTTTTTTTTGTGTTTTTTCGTCACGGACATCAGTACAACCAGTAGAATGGAAACTTCCTTCTCATAAAAAAAGGGGGTGTCTTGAGTTATTTTGACCAGAGTAAAACTTACTCTTTTTTTTAAGATCGGACCTTTCTAAAGGACTCAACCAAGAACCCGTCTTTGTTTACTTCTTGTTGGACTTTGCGGAGGGACGACCGGATCCCCCTCGAAGATCCACTTAGACTGAGGACAATGAAAGGGGTCTCGGGCACACCGGCCACGACAGTCGTCTCGACGACGACGTCACTCATCCTGAGACGGAGTGTGTGGGTGGAGTGGGAGGAACCAGTGAAAGGGGAGATGACGAAATATACCTGAATTCTGAGTCCACACCCTTGAAGGGAGCACCAGGTCACCAATTCTGAGGCGCGAAGGTGACGTCCCCCTCGAACAAGGTGGGGACCGACCACTTGACTCTGCGGTGCACGGTAAACGCCCCACCGGTCTTTTTTTTTGTTTTTTGCCTACACTAAAACTAGAGAGTGCCGGATCGGAGAGAACTATAGTGGACCTTAACATAAGCTCCCGATTCACTCGTTTTCCGTGTAAACACTTTTAGTTGTGACCAATTTTGTCGCATTTGTCCAATAGACCAAAGGAACTACAAAAAATAGGACCGGGAAGGAGGAAAACACTCGACACTACCCTCTCCTGTGTCTTTGTGTCAGTCTACCATAGTCTATTTTGTCGTCGTGTGAGTCGGTAGTCTAAGGGAGGACAAAAAAAAAAAACCATTACGATGTGTCGAACACCCTAGAATCAAGGGGTTGGTCCCTAACTTGACCCCGAGAGCCGACACTCTCCCGTCTCAGGATTGGTGACTTGGTGGTCTCTTAAGGGTTTAGGGGAGGACAAACTACCGAGTCTTCTTTCGACTATTCATAATAGTTTCTGTGTTCTCTTTAGACTCTAACCTAGTTTGTTTTACCGGCAAAGTAAGACGAGGGTACATCAGTTGTTCCACAAAAAACAAACAAAAAAAAATTTTATAATTAAATAAATAAATCGATGTGGTCAGAAGGGACGCTGTACACCCTAGAAATCAACCCCGTAAGTTTGAGAATCGACGCCGTACACTCTAGATCAAGGGACTGGTCGTTACCTCGACCCTCGACCCAGGGGACGTAACCCTCGAACCTCAGAATTGGTGACCTGATGGTCCCTTCAGGGAGTTGTTCATAAAAACTTGTGAATAACACACGACCCGTTGTAGATCTTCGATCCTCACATTTTACTTTCGTCATGTTATAGAGACACTCTACTTTCGATACGTTCTTATAAGAAAGATCATAACTAGGTGTACCGTTTTCAGACCTGTGTCGGGAAAGTTATACTCTAATCAATTCCAGGTATATCAGTTTCGTCACCAAAAAGGTCGTCAGTACATACCTACACTCAACTTAGTATTTCTTCCGACTCACGGTTTCTTAAATACGAAAACTTAACACCACGACCTCTTCTAGAAACTTAGTTTTCCTCTAGTTTGGTCAGTTAGGATTTCCTTTAGTTGGACCTTATAAGTAACCTTCCGGACTACGACTTCGACTTCGAGATTATGAGACCGGTGACTACCCTTCTCGGTTGAGTAACCTTTTCTGAGACTACGACCCTTTCTAATTCCCATCCCTCCTCTCCCCCCGTTGTCTCTTACTCTACCAACCTACCGTAGTGACTGTACTGTACTTGAACCTGTTTGACCACCTGGCTAATGTAGAAAGGCTATGAAACCTGGCCGGCTGTCACCCGGACTCGCTGCTGAGTCTGCATCCCAAAGACCCCTGTGGCTCCTGATGTGAGGTGGTATGGAAAACAGCCCACCTTGGAGCGTTTTCTACTGGGGGAGGAAAAAAAAAGATAACACTCAACCTGCATGCAAACTAGCCTTTGGTGCTAAGTTCCAGTTTACAGGAGATGTTAAGGATG